>JAJJWW010012350.1:0-163495 GCA_023531295.1 Papaver armeniacum | reverse complement strand
ATATTTAGTATTTATGCTTTTTCTTTTTACGAATTTTCGTGTGAATTATATATCTTATGTTTGATTTTGGGTTTACACCTTGTTTACAGGTTATTGAAGCAAAAGTGAGACTTGTCAAATCAGGATTTCTTCTCATCATATTTGAAGAAGAGAATGCATTGGCGAAAGGAAGGAAAACGTCAAAATGAATCTGTCGAGAGAACTAGGGGTGTTGTTTGATTCTCGACAACTATGAACTCAAAATTAGAGACCAATTGGTCATGAGCTAGGTGGACCTGACGGTGGGCAGAAGATCGTGTTGTGAGAACCTCATGGGCTGATAGTCTATCAAGCACAGAGTTGCTTGTGTGCTACTACACTGTAGCATGTCTGCGTTTGAAAGGACAAAAACTAGGTTTCTTTGAACGATGTAGCAGCAGGTGAAGCACTAATAGAGCATTTCTTTTCTTTCTTGTTGTAAGCTAGGGCAGTCGGTGTTTATCGGGGGATCTGGGATTATTGACCAACAGGGAAAGGTGGTCAAATACGGTCACAGGTGAAGATTTAGGGCAGAAGAGATGCTGGATCCCATTCATTTAGAAGTTTGTCTTAGACAGATTTAAAGATGCCAAGAAGAAGAAGGTAACCAATGTTTTAGCCTGATTTCGTGAATGTTTGCTGGGGTTTTGAGAAACAATTGAAGCTTGAAAGAATACAACAGAGATGGCGACTTTTGGTGGTTTAATGGTCGAGTTTTGGTCGAATTTTTAGGACCGTATTGAAGTGTATTTGAACGATTGAATGATTGGATTTATGTTGAGTGTGAAATTGTTATAGGGAAGGTCTCTCTCCATCAGATGTGGAGTTTAGAAATCACTGGCAAAGATGTTTCTTCATCAACCGATTCAGGGCACAGCAGGTGTTCGAGAGATGGCCTTAGTGACCAAATGCTTTTGATAAAATGACTAACCATGATTTCACGGTATTGGAGGTTAGAAGAGCAGAAGATTATTGATGATGTTCATGGTTTAGTGGCTCCGAGCCTTGAGATGACGTGGAGATAGAGGGTATTGATGGAACCGTGGAAATATTTATGTGTCGCGGTCTGCGGTAGCCATAAAGAACAACTGGGGGATCTAGATTGTGGTGCTCTGATGGTGCGGTGATGTTGTTTCACTGGATTTGTGTCGCAGTTAACAACAAATGAGGCCATAGTTGGGCGACCATTGAGAGTGCGGTGTGAACACGAAGGCTTGCAGTTTATGGTCATGCTGGTGGTGGAGCATTGGTCATGAAGGGTCATCGGCTGAGTTCAAGAATGTGAGTTGTTGATGCAATTGCAGAGAAGGCATTGGTGGTATATGAACTGCAGGAGCTAAAACGGGTTCATATAGGTTGCAAAGATGGAAGAATATAGAGATGGTTTGCTGGTGGACAAGGCGTTGGAGCTGAGTGGATTGTGTTTTGAATGCGAGAGAGGTTGAGATTGAATGGAGTCTGGTGGATGATGATGGTTGTTGCCATTAACAGGGACCAAGAAGTTTAGGGAATGCTCGTGCTGTGTGCAGATTGGTGATGGTGATTGTCATGGGAGTGCTAATTATCATTGACTAATGGAGCTGTAATTGGTTTGCTTGGGTCTGCGAAGCACAGTGGAGGTGTTGATTGAGTCGCATGAGCTACAACAGATGTTATTTAACTGGTGGTTGTCTAAAAGATGCAGGTTAAGATGTTGTTGTTGTGATGAGCTCAGATTGTCGTTTGAATGTGTTAGAACATTGCGATTCTGATATGATGCAAATTGAATCAAAATGCAAAGAGAAGCTGCAGAAAATGGAAGTTACAAAGAATGAATTATAGAGATGAAGCTGCAATTCAGGTGAAGCTGAAGTTTAGGAGTAGAAATAAACTGAGTTGGATGGTTGTGACAGATGCATTGGTTGAACTACAATTAGATTAGAGTAGTGAGTCTGAGGCAGAAGCGGAGAAGATTCGAGAAGTTACGGTCAAGTCAGGTTCAGGTGAAAAATGGCAGGAGTGGCTTCAAGATTGCATAAATGGTGAGCTGTGATGGGTTGATTAGTGGTGCTGTGAGACAGAGAGCCCGAGTTGTTGGTAATATGTGATGGTGGAACTCGTTGTGTATGATGGTCAATGGTGATCGGAAGTGATTGAGCTCGAGAATGGATCTTGGCAGAAGTATGGCTGGAGAGTTGTGGTATTGCTAGTTATACAGTGATGATTTGTGGTAATCGGGACTGGATTTTATTGAGCTACTGAGGATGGATGCGGCTAGAATGGGTAGAATTCTTGGGTGA
Source organism: Papaver armeniacum (assembly GCA_023531295.1). Lineage (NCBI taxonomy): Eukaryota > Viridiplantae > Streptophyta > Magnoliopsida > Ranunculales > Papaveraceae > Papaver > Papaver armeniacum. The sequence goes on along the minus strand of JAJJWW010012350.1, from coordinate 161,198 downwards.
GAACATGACAAGATAGTGAAGGTCGGTGATTACATGTTGGTTATGAGTTGCGATTACGAGTGAGAATGGGAGCTAGGCGTTGCGCTCCGGGTTGGAATCGAGTTGAGCAGTGAAGTGCAATTACAAATAATGCAAGACAATAGTGTTAGTGCAATACATGGCCTAGCTTAAATGTGTTGATCTTTGTTATGGTGGAGACTCACCGCGCTATGGCGGAAATGGTGAACTCGCATTTACAAATGACTTGCGATAGGGTTTGGCGTGTTGTGATGCAAGGATCCGAAGATGGTGGTTGAGCTGATGAGGTGTTGGTAGCTGTGCTTGGAATGCGAATTCTCATGGTTTTTTCATACGGGGAAGAGTTAGTATGGCTGAATTGTGGGTGCTTGCCATGAATGAATGTGCTTGTATGGAACTGTGAATCGGGAATGGATTTTGAACTGCAGAATACTGCGAAACGGAGTGTCGAGCTGGTGGTACTAGCATGGTTGTTGGATTTACTCAAACCGAAAGTGGGGATCATAATATTTCAAGTGAATCACGAAGGGGGTATGTGTTGGATGCATGATTCGGTCGCACATATGAGCTACGAGTCGCGCTTTGGGCGCGTTTTAAAGAATTGTGAGTTTTGCTTTGAATTGTGAGTGTATGAACTGAGAGAGAAGGAGAGTTGAGTGCTGGAAGTATATGATTCTCTTGTGACAGTTTCAAGTAGCCAGAGGCGAGTTCAGGTAGCTGGAGACATTTTACGGTGACGGATTCCGGCGTCGGTGACCGGATTCCGGCAATGACATCATCAATTCCGGCGGACACGTTTTGGACCCAAAAAATCCAGAAGATATGTTTTCACACATGGGCTTGGTGGACCACTTGGAGATGGGTTTTGAGAAGATTTGACCTAAATTTGGAAAGAGTATCCTTTTGGAATTGAAGAAACATATTAATAGAAAAGTCTTTCTCAAACCTAGATATATCTCCATTAGGGAGACTTCTACTTGTTTTCTAGGGTTTCACATGATAGATTTTTCTAAACTCTTTGTGATGATTTCCAAAAACCCAAGTAGTTGATTTATTATTATTGGTTAAAGATGTAGTTGGATTTTGAAAACAAGTTATGATTTTATGAATTATTTTTCTCTCAATATTATCGTTTGATTTCTGCGGGTTATAATAATTACATGATTGATGTATTGCAATATGATTGAATGTTTGTTTAGTTAAGTCTAGAATTGATTGAACTCACATCCATATCTATAGCTATTTTAGGGTTCATCATCGAGCGATAACCTTGAATACGAGTAGCATGATATGATTACGGTTTGTAGTGATACATCCTTGTAGTCATATGTAGAAATTGACCTTTGTCCGAATTGTTATGCACAATGTGTGATAATTGCATTGATTAGCCTATTTCTGAAACTTAATGCTCCTGGAATTGAACTTAATTAGCGCAAGGCGTTAGGTTATTCTTTAGGTAGAATTCACATACGCAACTCTAATGTGTGTGTTGATGACTTAAGAAATTTACGGAGTATTCTTGCAATAAGGTATTCTATGGCTTTTGATGATAGCGAGATTAAATACGAATTCTATTCATATATTCAAAAACTTGTTTACAATTGAAGATGAAACCTTTATCCAATATTTTCACATCCTTAATTTGCGTGTTTACTTTTTTTATTGTTTTGCTTTCATTTTATTTTCGTTTATAAGAATCAGAAAACCCCCAGTGTTTTACATAAGAAACCGGAACATATTGACAACCTAGTCCTCTCTGTGGGAACGATCCTTTCTTTCCCTTGCTTCATTATATATTTTGAGTAGTAAGAATGTCTAATTTATTTTTGTGTCGGTTGACAACCGGCCAAATTTTGGCGCCGCTTCAGGGGAGGCAGCGGTTTTCACTTGTTTTGGTTTCTTATTTTTGTTTTTAGTTTTGTTTTACTTTTTCTTATTCTTTGCTTCTTAACCGAGTTTTGAGAATCTCGTTTCAGGTACCAATTTCTATGGACGGAGCATATTGGAGCAATCAATACGGCTTTCAACCTCAACAATATGGCAACTATCACCCTTACGGGGAGTATAATCAAAACCAATCCTTTGGTTATGATCAAAATTCCACGTACCCTTTTAGATGTTCTCATACATTCCAACCTTCTTACGGTGGGTATGTAAGTGAGCAACCACAAAGAGAGGATGATACTTGTGCTCCTATTAATATTTCTTCTAGTTTGGTAGATGAAATGCAAGAATTTATGGTCAGCATGGAGTCAATTCGTAGACAACCAAGCGTGGAACCAGTTTCATCGATCGAATGTGCTCGTAGTATGTTTGGCCCAATTTGTGATCGTAGTTATGATCATTCACCCATTCAAAGGGAATATAATTGGCCTAGCAATACTGAAGTAAGTAATTCTACTTTTTCTTTGTCGAACGAGCTTTACCAACAAATGGAACGGATGGATTACTCCATTTTCAAAATTTTTTTTTGGATTATATTACTAAGCAAGGATTACTCCAAGAGATTCAAAAAGGTGTTTCCACTTTAAGACAAGGAATTGAAGAATACAAAGAGGACATGCAAAATGTTTTAGCCACTTTAAGACAAAGACCAATCTTTTTATTTTCCTGTCGTTAGAAACATTATTATCCTTATCTTGGAAGCGAGGACCAATCTTATGTTGACTATGATAGTGATGATGATTATTATGAAAATACATCGTTTGAACCAATTTATGGTGACATCCCAATATAGAGGAGTGTACAATGGAGTCTTTTTGCGATCAAGGTGAAGTTGAAAAGGAATATGATGACACTAGTGCCCCGCTTACTGCCCTTGATCTTTATAATGATCAAGAACCTATTCAAAAGGTCTTTTGGACTGAGGGAAGATGCAATGACTGTTCTAAAAAAATTCCTTATGGACAATATTGCATCCGCAAAAGAATATGTGCCTTACAACAAAGAGGAGTATGTTGAGAATGTGACCGTTATAACCAATATTGTGGAAGACCCAATTGAGCTTGCAAATAATTGTAATGATGATGTTTATGTCGAGACTTTGGTTAAAGGCGTGAAACGGATGAAGAATGGTTGCAAAGTTTGATAGAGGACCATGATATAAAAGGGGTGAATAATTCACTTGAGTTTTTCAAGGATGAAGAGGATTCCGTAATACAAGAGATTGTGCAAGGTTTATTTAACCCGTTGCCTATTGTTTCTTCTCCTTTACCTCTTATTGGTTTGAATGTATGTGCTTCGAGAATATTGTTGAATGACTTTGTTTCTCGATTTCCGCCATTAGAGATACTTGATTCTCATACTATGTAGGTTTTGGAACAAGAGACCGTAGAAGTACCCGACTTCTATATTCTTTATACACTTCCAAGTGTGGACAAGAATAAGTGTGGGGGAAGCTTTTACCGGTTAATAGCTTCATTTCTGTTTTATATTACTAATATTTGTGTGAAGCTAGTGTTTGCAAAAGGATCCCCAACTCTATTGAAAGGATCCCCAACTTTCCGCCTGATTGTTGGTATATGGGGAATGAATCTTGCAAGGATATAGTCGGGCTGACGACTTTAAACCAAGCGCTACATGGGAGGCAAACCATAGGTTTTGTATCTCTTATCTTTTAATTTTTCTTTTCTTTTCTTGTTTTTAATTTTTCTTGTCGCATATTGTTATATGATTTCCCACCTTGACTTTCTTTGGACGATTCAATTTACATTGAGGACAATGTAAAGTTTAAGTGTGGGGGAGTGGTAAAGCGTGCATTGTAAATTTTTCATGAAATTTTCAATTTTTTGTACAACAGTGAATAAGGAAACTCCAACTTGTAGTTAGTTTAGAGTCAATAGTATACATGTCGCTAAGATTACATCGAGAATCTCATAAGAGTGACTGAACTTAGAGATGACAGAGAACATGATCGGGTTTCTTACTTGTATGAGAGTTAAAGTTGGATTTAACCATGCCAGTGGCAAATAAGGTGCAGACTGAATTCGGTAGTAGAGTTGTGGTTCCCTATAGTGGAGACTACCCATGTTACATAATGTGAGGCACCGAACTTCAATTCTTTGTACCTGTCTAAATATGTGCTTTTAGAGTGTGTGTCATCGTACGTAAATTCCGGGCAGAATGGTGAGCTGCCCAACCTCCCACCAATAAAAGCACTATTTTGATCTCTTGAGTACTATTTTTATCAATCATGATGGTGACATCGAATTGCTAACTTACATACCACTTGTAATCTTGTTAGGTTAGCTTAGCACCATCCACCTTATCTCTCTCTACACCAACAGGTCCATAGAAACACCATCATCATCAACAAGAGGAGTATCACAAATTTGAAGGAAAGTTGAACACGTTCGAGGTTTACAAGCAACAGTACAGAAATGGGCAGATTTCAGATTCAAGTAAAGCAACAAGATAAGGAGCAGAATTTTTACTAGTTGAAGACTTTATGTACAAGAGCGAATATTATAAAGATGAGAGTTCGAGAAGTTTATGATATCAAGACATACAAGTTGTGAAGAATTAAGCGGTAAAGTACTTACACCATGGCCGTTGTACTTACATTTTTATTTTATTTGTATTTTAATTTTAATTTTTCTCTTGTCTCAAAAAAGAAAAACATAAAAAATAAAAAAAACGAAAAAAAAAAAGAAAAAAAAAGAAAAAAAAAGGGACAAGAGAATATTTTGTTAGGTTCATTATTAGTTTTATTATTTTGTTTTTGTTTTTTTTTTTTCATTTTGTATTTGTTTTATTTTTCTTATCTTATATAAAAAAAAAAAGAAGAAAAAAAAAAGGAAAAAAAAAGGGACAAGAAAAATGTGTTGTATTAAATTTTGGTTTGTTTTTAGTTTTGTATTCTTTCAATAAAGCCAATGGAAGAAGGAATATCTATAATGAAGTTTCAAGCAACAAGGAAGTAGAGGAAAGAATCACATTGTCAAGATTTTACGAAGTTCAAGAGTTATCATCGACAGTTGAAGACCGAGACGAAGATGAAGACACCGATTGAAGTCCGAAGACGTTTCTATGGATGCTGTGAGAGTGGTGCTAGCTGCACGCCGAACGGATAACGAGGTAAGTAAGCATATTCCCACCTTCGTTAAGTGGTTGATTTCCTTTCTTAGAGATCGTCGGAAAAATGGGTTTTCAAAATATTAAAAGATGTGGGTTTTTCAAAATACTTCAGAGGGTTTTTGGCTTCCTACCATTCAACGTGTCGCAGGATTCTCTCTTCATTCCTACCTGGACACATGTGTGACCCATAAAAAGTTGTTTATTATTGAGAGCAACTTCATAAACCCTTTCTTGTGAGGCAGAGTCGAGACTTTTGATCACTCCGAACCCCAAATTTCTTTCGATAAGGGATGGTTATTTCTCTCTCAACTTTTAAGGATGAGATTGTGTTCATTTATGTGTCTAACTTCTTATGACTAGTGTGCAGAATTTCTATGTCTTCTTAGCGCGTTGGATACTATCATTTCGGAGAACTATTAAGTTGGAAAAATAGGTTTTGTGGGTATATCTCTAGTAAACCCTCACGAGACTATAACTCGTCCACTAAGGACACCTAGTGGTTTAAAGGCTTGTTATTTATGCTAAAAGTGACCGTAGCCTCGATGACACGGAGTTGTTTGTATGATTTAAAAGTGTTTTGTTTGATTTGCTCGAGGACTAGCAAAGTCTAAGTGTGGGGGAATTTGATAGGTGTCTAAAACACTTAATTTTATATTTAGTATTTATGCTTTCTTTGCGAATTTTCGTGTGAATTATGTATCTTATGTTTGATTTTGAGTTTACTATGTGTTTTGGAGTTATTGAAGCAAAAAGAAGTGGAACTCGCTCAAATCCAGGATTTCTTCTCATCATATTTGAAGAGAATGGAACTGGCGAAAGGAAGGGAAAGCATCAAAATGAGTCACATCGAGAACTAGGAGGTGTTGTTGATTCTCGACAACTATGAACTCAAAATTCAGGCCAATTGAGTCATGAGCTAGGTGGACTACAAGCAGCTGGGCTTGAAGATCGTGTTGTGAACCTACATGGGCTCGATAGTCTATCAAGCCTGGGGACTGCACTTGTGTGCTACTACTGCTAGCATGTGCGTTTGAGAAGGACAAGAAACTAGGTTTCTTTAGAAACCAGTATGGCAACCAGTGAAGCACTAATAGAGCATTTTTTCTCTTGTTGCCGGCTATGGGTTTGATCGGTGTTCGTCAGGGATCTAGGATTCTTCTGAAGCCAACAAGGAAAGGCTGGTCAAATGTACAGTCTGGGTGAAGATTTGAGCAAGGAAAGAGATGCCTGGATCATTCATTTTGGGGCTTTCTTGAGCAGATTTAAGATGCCAAGAAAGAAGAAGGTAACCAAATGTTTTAGCCTGATTTCATGAATGTTTGTTGTGGGTTTTGAGAAACAACTGAAGCTTGAAAGAATACAATAGAGATGGCGACTTTTGGTGGTTTAATGGTCGAGTTTTGGTGGAATTTTGAGGACCGGATTGAAGTGTATTTGAACGATTGAATGATTGGATTTATGTTGAATGTAAAATTGTTACAGGGAAGGTCTCTCTCCATCAGATGTGGAGTTTAGAAATCACTGGCAAAGATATTTCTTCATCAACCGATTCAGGGCACAGCAGGTGTTCGAGAGATGGCCTTAGTGACCAAATGCTTTTGATGTAACAGCAGCTAACCATGATTTTACAGGGTATTGGAGGTTAGAGGCAGACAAGAAGATTATTGATGATGTTCATGGGTTAGTGGCCTGAGCCTGAGATGATGGAGATAGAGGGTATTGATGGAACTGGTGGAAATATTTATGTATTGCAGGTGCTGGTGCCATAAAGAACAACTCAGGACGAGATTGTGGTGCTGCTGGATATGGTGCAGTGATGTTGGTTTACTGGATTTGTATGCGCAGTTGAACAACAAATGAGGCTGTAGTTGCAGCCATTGAGAATTGCAGGTGAACACGAAGCTGCAGTTTATGGTCATGCTGGTGGTGGATCATTGGTCATGAAGGGTCACTGGCTGAGTTCAAGAATGTGAGTTGTTGATGCAATTGCAGAGAAGGCATTGGTGGTATATGAACTGCAGGAGCTAAAACGGGTTCATACAAAGTTGCAAAGATGGAAGAAGATAGAGATGGTTTGCTTGGTGGACAAGGCGTTGGAGCCGAGTGGATTGTGTTTTGAATGCGAGAGAGGTTGAGATTGAATGGAGTCTGGTGGATGATGATGGGTGTTGCCATTAACAGGGACCAAGAAGTTTAGGGAATGCTCGTGCTGTGTGCAGATTGGTGATAGTGATTGTCATGGGAGTGCTAATTATCATTGACTAATGGAGCTGTAATTGGTTTGCTTAGGTCTGCGAAGCACAATGGAGGTGCTGATTGAGTCGCATGAGCTACAACAGATGTTATTGAACTGGTGGTGGTCTAAAAGATGCAGGTTAAGATGCTGTTGGTGTGATGAGCTTAGGTTGTGGTTTGAATGTGTTAGAACATTGCAGTTACAGATGATGCAGCTGAACTGAAATGCAGAGAAGCTGCAGAAAATGGAAGTTACAAAGAAGGAATTATAGAGATGAAGCTGCAATTCAGGTGAAGCTGAAGTTTAGGAGCAGAAATGAACTGAGTTGGATGGTTGTGACAGATGCATTGGCTGAACTACAATTGGATTGGAGTAGTGAGTCTGAGGCAGAAGCGGAGAAGATTCGAGAAGTTACAGTCAAGTCAGGTTCAGGTGAAAAATGGCAGGAGTGGCTTCAAGATTGCTGAAATGGTTAGCTGTGATGGGTTGATTGGTGGTGCTGTGAGACAGAGAGCCCGAGTTGTTGGTAATCTGTGATGGTGGAAATCGCTGTGTATGATAGTCAGTGGTGATCGGAAGTGATAGAGTTCGAGAACGGATCTTGGCAGATGTATGGCTGGAGAGTTGTGGTATTGCTAGTTGTTTCTGGTAATGATTTGTGGTACTGGGACTAGATTTAATTGAGCTACAAGGATGGATGCAGCTAGAATGGGTAGAACTCTTGGACTGAGAACATGACAAGGTAGTGAAGCTGGTGATTCTGTGTTGGTTATGAGTTGCAGTTCTGGTGAGAATGGGAGCTGGCGTTGACGCTCCAGGTTGGAATCGAGTTGAACAGGTGAAGTGCAATTACAAATAATGCAAGACAATAGTGTTAGTGCAATACATGGCCTAGCTTCCGATGTTGATGCTGTTATGGTGGAGACTCACTGGCGCTATGGCGGAAATGGTGAACTGCAGCTGCAAATGACTTGCAGTAGGTTGTGGCGCAGCTGTGATGCAAGGATCTGAAGATGGTGGTTGAGCTGATGAGGTGTTGGTAGCTGTGCTTGGAATGCAAGAATTCTGTGGTTGTTTGCATACAGGGGAAGAGTTAGTATGGCTGAATTGTGGGTGCTTGCCATGAATGAATGTGCTTGTATGAACCATAACTGTGCAGGGAATGGATTTTGAAGCCGCAGAAACTGTGCGAAAACGGAGCAGAAATGGCGAGCTGGTGGTACTAGCCCTGGTTGTCGGATTTCTGAACCGAAAGTGGGGATCATAATATTTCAGTGAATCACGAAGGGGGTATGTGTTGGATTCATGATTCGGTCGCGGCACATATGAGTTACGAGTCGCGCTTTTGGGCACGTTTTCGCAAGAATTGTGAGTTTTGCTTTGAATTGTGAGTGTATGAACTGCAGAGAAGGAGAGTTGAGTGCTGGAAGTATATGATTCTCTTGTGACAGTTTCAAGTAGCCGAAGGCGAGTTCTGGTAGCTGGAGACAATTTCCGGTGACGGATTCCGGCGTCGGTGACCGGATTCCGGCAATGATGTCATCAATTCCGACGGACACGTTTTGGACCCAAAAATTCCAGAAGATATGTTTTCACACATGGGCTTGGTGGACCACTTGGAGATGGGTTTTGAGAAGATTTGACCTAAATTTGGAAAGAGTATCCTTTTGGAATTGAAGAAACATATAAATAGAAAAGTCTTTCTCAAACCTAGATATATCTCCATTAGGGAGACTTCTACTTGTTTTCTAGGGTTTCACATGATAGATTTTTCTAAACTCTTTGTGATGATTTCCAAAAACCCAAGTAGTTGATTTATTATTATTGGTTAAAGATGTAGTTGGATTTTGAAAACAAGTTATGATTTTATGAATTAGTTTTCTCTCAATATTATCGTTTGATTTCTGCGGGTTATAATAATTGCATGATTGATGTATTGCAATATGATTGAATGTTTGTTTAGTTAAGTCTAGAATTGATTGAACTCACATCCATATCTATATCTATTTTAGGGTTCATCATCGAGCGATAACCTTGAATACGAGTAGCATGATATGATTACGGTTTGTAGTGATACATCCTTGTAGTCATATGTAGAAATTGACCTTTATCCGAATTGTTATGCGCAATGTGTGATAGTTGCATTGATTAGCCTATTTCTGAAACTTAATGCTCTTGGGAATTGAACTTAATTAGCGCAAGGCGTTAGGTTATTCTTTAGGTAGAATTCACATACGCAGCTCTAATATGTGTGTTGATGACTTAAGAAATTTACGGAGTATTCTTGCAATAATGTATTCTATGGCTTTTGATGATAGCGAGATTAAATACGAATTCTATTCATATATTCAAAAACTTGTTTACAATTGAAGATGAAACCTTTATCCAATATTTTCACATCCTTGATTTGCGTGTTTACTTTTTTTATTGTTTTGCTTTCATTTTATTTTCGTTTATAAGAATCAGAAAACCCCAGTGTTTTACATAAGAAACCAGAACATATTGACAACCTAGTCCTCTCTGTGGGAACGATCCTTTCTTGCCCTTGCTTCATTATATATTTTGAGTAGTAAGAAAGTGTAATTTATTTTTGTGTCGGCTGACAACCGGCCAATAACACAGAAGAAGAAACCCATACCTTATCCCGAAGGTTTTCATGTTCAGGGTACATCCTTTCGAGCACATTGAGAGCCCGCTGACCAAAGTCAAATACATCAAGTTCAAGTTCTACTACAGGAGTAAAGGGTGCAGGTAAATCACTTAGTGTTGGAAGATCTAGTTCCATCGAATCATCGGATCCACATACTGCTTTGAGTTCACATAACAAGCTCATCATACAGATCCTCAATAACCTAGAGTATCTACAATGATGATGATATGAGTTAGTTGATATTATTAGAGACCCAACTTCATTCATTACTGGGGTAATAGATGGAGCAAACAGATACCATAGTGCCTTTTAACCAACCTAATTGGATTACGTAAAATTCTCTTTGATGTAGTGTTTGTTTCATAACCTAGTTAAGGCTTCTTCAATAAACCCTTATTCTAGCTCTCAAGAAGAATGAATCAAACTACAGTTAATCATCAAACCATTTGGACTCTCCGTGTCAATCGCCTGCAACTAGTCCGATAACTAAATAAAGCATTCAAAATTACAGTCCTATGCACTAACGGTATCACAAAAACCCCCTAAACAAATTCAAGTTAGATTCATAATTACCTGATTGAGTGACTTATAATCTCTTCTTTTTGAAGAGCTTATTCTCCACTCTTAAATCCAGCATCAACAGAAAGCTTCACAAATACAACCAAATCCCGCCAGACTGATATCTTCCTCGATTCTAAGCTTAAATCAGACTCAGTTGGGGATGACCTAATATTATTGCACTGCAATAATATGAAAAATTCAATACAATCAAAAATAATTAAATGCAATGGGGAAAAAAACTAAAGTTTACATCAATCAAAAACAAACCCATCAAAGTTAAACCTTCAATTCTATGGTAAAACCTCCAAAATTGGGAATCGATAAATCTAAAATATCAAATTCCACGCATAAACCCTAATCTGCATTTTTTTTCAAATAAACACACTTAATATTATGAAAACTCAGAGTATAATTTACGTACTCATGCAGAAACGTGGAGAAGAAGAAATTTCCTGGTCTTAAACGCGAGAAGAAGAAATCTACCGGTCTTAAACACGGAGAAGATCGTTTTGAAACCCTAATAAAAAACCAAAAATAGATAACTAAATTAAACAAAGTAGAATGATGCTTGAGAGCAAAATTCGATCAAAGTCGATCCGGTTTCATCTACTGAGAGGCCGAGAGCAGAAATTGATCTGGTTTCATCGGTGGAGAGAAAGAAGAGAGGCTGGGAGCAGAAGAGAGAGAAAAAAAAGGAAATGAAAAATGTACGTTTTTGATCTGGTTTCACAAGGGTATACTGAAATCACGCATGTGAATCGCACACACATGGGGGGAAATATCCTCAAATGTTAATTATCTTGGGTGGAAAGAAAATTATACGCGTGTGAATGGCACACTTACAGACTCCAGGTGTTACGACCCAGGTGTGACGAAGTGTGTGGCTGACACGCCTATAAAAAAATTCATAACTGCTAGTCTGTGTTACTAATTTTTTTAAAATTTCGTAACGGTCCTCGCCTGTTACAAATGTTTTGTAACTGGCCAAGAAGTCACATTCAATTTACATCACTAATCCGAGAATTTGGTGTAATTTTCCTATTGTCACTAATCTGAGAATTTTGTGTAGTGTGAAGATTTTCCTATTGGATTGGGACTAAAAGATCGTAACTCTGCAGGTACATTCCTTCCAGCAAGGGGGGATAAATCTTCAGCAGTAAATGAGGAGCAAGGAGAAGCAATTGCATCTTTGGATGCGATAAAATGGGACATTGAAAGGAACATTTCAGTGTTTCATCTAGAAGGAGATAATAAAAACGTAGTAGATACTATTAATGGCTCCACTGGAGGAATAAAATGGACGACAAACAGTGTCATCCAAGAATGTTTAAACTTACTACTTTCTGTTAGTGTTTGGAACTGCTCTCATGTCAAACGAGAAACAAATGGTGTAGCTGATGAACTTGAAAAATATGCAAGACTCAATTTAAGTAATGAGTGGTCTGACCAGCCTCCAAATTTCATTATTAGAATATTGGTTATTGACAATGTAGCCAGTTAAATTTATTTCCTATAAAAAAAAACACCAACAACAAGTAGAAATAGAAAACCAATTCCAATAGTCAAGAGTAAATTTGATATATCTTAGAGTTCTCTTGGCCGCCCAAATGAGCTGAAGTAGGATTTTGCATGAATTGGTAGAACTGGTTTACAACGTAACCAATTTCTGGCCTAGTCTATGTTAGATACTGAAGTGCACCCATAAGAAACCTGTAAGTAGTAGGATTATCTAACAAGTCACCATAAGTAGCAAACAATTTAGTGCCAACAAAAACTGGTGAAAAAAAAAAAGCTTAGCACCAAGCATATCATGTTTGTTCAACAATTCCAACGCGTATTTTGTTTGAGATAAGAAAAGAATGCTTGCATTTCTCTTCACCCCAAGACCCCAAAAATAATGTAAATATCCATAATCTTTATGAGGAAGAAGGAGAGTGATAACTTCTGAGTAATATGCAGCATTGTTGCGTGTAATAAAATTATCATCTACATAGACTAGAATCATGGTAATCTAATTCCATGATTTTTAATAAAGAAAGATGAGTCTGTTACAGAAGCACCATGGACGAATGCATTACTAAAATATAACTAATTCTTCCTACAATAAAAATGAACATCCAGAGAAATAATCAGTCTGATGGTAGTAGGTTTTGCTACATGACTGAAAGTTTCTTTATAGTCAATGACTGCTTGCTGATGCAAACCTTTAGCAACTAATGGTTTTTGCTTGATTATAAATATTCATTTACAGCCAACCGAAATTTGTGAAGGATATGGGTCAACTAGAGACCATGTATTTGTAGACTGGAGAGTATTATACTCATTGACCAAAGCACCACTTTATTTTGTACATTTATTTGAGTAATACATGTAAGTAAAGATGAAGGTTTAGTGAAATGACGAGGGTACCCAAGTACACCACAATATTTTTCATTTGATCACAACCTATTCAAGACCCCGTGTATATATAAACTTCTTTAAGCAATAATCACTAAAGGAATATTTCAACACGGTTTCCACTTGGAACAGGGTCAGTCCGGACTAGCCTAACAATGTGAGAAATCAAATCCCAAGTGGCGAATCACAATACACATTGTGTAATACAACAACAAGATATTCACGATAAAAGACCGAAACACTATAGAATCAATATCAAGTGCCTAGTTAACGTACACGTGTATTTAATTTAATTATAATATAAAGAAAATTATAATACATAAATAAAGTAAAACACACACTAGAATTTTGTTAACGAGAAAAACTAAAATGTTGTAGAAAAACCCCGGAACCTAGTCCAATTTTGAATACTCAATGAATTTAGATGATACAAAAAGTATACCTGCAACTTCGTGTAGACGAGACCAAGAAATCTAAAATCCTATTTACTCAGCTTCAGTAGTATTCTTGTTTTGATAACATCTAGCATAACCGAAGTTCTCAATAGACGTTAGAATACTAGATATCCTAGGAGAATAGACGTTCTCTTTAGGACTAGATCTAGTAGATCTTCTTAATGGTTCACAATAACTTTTTCCACCAATCTTTCAACTGGTAAGACAAGATTCCTTTGGATCGTATTCAAAATAGTAAATGATCAAAACTGTTTGGTTACCAAACTCACTTTCCAATTTACAATACCGAAATATACGATAAAAGCACAGTTGCGGATCTTTTGTTTTTAAGATATGTTACCAGATCCGAAGCTCCTAGGTTACGAGATCAAATAAGACAGTGATTATCGAAATAATCAATATTGATTACAACGTTTATGATAAAATCACAAACAACTTGTATTCCTCAAAAGGCTTATGTTTATCGAAATAAACAACCTTTTAATTCTGGAAAATCAAGTCACAGAAATTCACACCAAGATCAAAAATCAAAAAAAAAAAAAGTCTTCAAATCTTCAAAGTCTTTAATCTTCAAAGTAACAACCTGCAAAAAGAAACTTTATTTCTCTATTGATTTGTCGCACATAATAGAGTATGCTAACAATGACAAATCAATGAATCTAATTCTAGATCTGTAGAAACGTTAAATATTTGATCTAGTTTGGGTGACCTTATATCAGAAGTGAAGGATCATGGAATAATCAAACTAGGTGCAATCGAAGATTCAACAACCGTTAGTCAATCAAATCAATAATCGAAAACTAAAATAACAATGCAATTATCTAGTTTCCTATCAACGGTACTCGTAGAGCTTCTTGATCTCACATAAGTCTTTAAACGAGTGTTCGTAAGAGATTTCTCCTAATTAGGGTACTTTCCTCTCCCGATAGATGGCTCCACCAGAAATAACATGAATGAAGTTTGCATGGCTCTTATGATAGTTTACAAGAAATGCAAACTCAACTATTTATAGACCAAGGTTGTTTGGACAACAAAGGAAATTCCAAAATCGAAAATATTCTCAAAATGTGAAATAAGTACCTAATTTCGGTTTTCCTATTTCCAATTAATGTCAAGAAATATTTCTGAGATTTCTGATAGAAAAAAATCCAATATTAGTTTAGCACATTACTAATATTCCTTTTTCTAGAGCTATGTTTTAATTACTGGAAATCAAGACATAAAGAATCGAAAATATAAATTAAAAGATTCTCAATATTTCGGTTTAGGATCACCTTGAGTATCAAGGAATATCTTTGAATAATTACGAATAAGAATTGTGCACATGTTAAAATTATGTCGACATCCATAACTATCCTATCTTAGAAAACCCTAATTCCAAACTCACACAAAACCGTGAAGTAGTATATGAACTTGAGATTTAATTTTTTCCTTTGGGACTGATTCTCCCATGACACCTAACATAGGTTAGTTTTGGTTCTACCAAGTCTCCAACATAGGAAGGGATCGGTTCCACCATGTCTCCTAACATAAATTAAGAAATCGGTCATACCAAGTTCCCGAAATATGTAGGGATCGGTTCCACCATGGTTCCCAACATAAGTTAAGAATTGGTCATACCAACTTCCCAACATAGGTAAGGGTCGGTTCTACCTAGACTCTCAACATAAGTTTAAGAATCGTTTATACCAGCTTCCCAAGATAGGTGAGGATCGGTTCTACCTTGACTCTCAATAAGTTTAAGAATCGGTTATACCACATATCCTACCATAGGTATGATTCGGTCATAAAAGATATTCATGAGAAACCAGACCAACATACCTATTGATTTCCTTTCGGTTACGAAACAAGTTCGTATATGTACTTCCTTTAAACTAATGTTATAAAACATTGTTTCCTAGAATGAAATCACACCTATCCCATACACACAATCAAGTAACAAGTTACATAGATTATGTTGATGTCGCACTTACGAAGTTCAAAAGATAAGCGTTTTACTTCGTAATCCGATATACTTCCTTAACACTTTGATCATAATAATATGACCAAATCTAATACTAGAGTTTCATATGTATATATATCACTTCGCATGTCATGTTTTCAATTAAAAGAGACTTGAAAGATACATTAGGGAAGGAAACAAGTTCTAGTCAATATACATTAGGAAGGATGATGTCTTGGTTGTAGTCGTTACTTCTTCACATTCTTCAGGTCTTCGGAGTAATACTTGTAAATCTCAACATTCCTAGACTTTCTAGTCTAACCTAAACGAAGTTGACTCTAGTAATTAATCAAGCGACTCTAGATGAGTTTTGATACTAAAATATGACAACCAACCTTGACATACCAACGCTTGGTGGGTTCAACCGAGCTATGCTCTAACATGTAGTAAAGTAACAAATGTAGAAAGTGCATATTTAGTACAATACACCTTTGGCTTCTTCATACCAATTTTATCCCTTGTGACCATATTGTGCTTATTCATGACTATAGCGGGTGTTGGTAAAGAAGTAATGGTAGGAAATGAAGTACAAAAAGCATATGACACGGTGACAAGAGTAGAGGTAGAAGAATATGATAGAAGAACAAAAGTAACGGATATACCTGTAGAATTGTTTGTAGCTGCTGCAGTATCTGACAAAAGAACTGGTGTGATATGTAAAGTAGATGAGAAAATATCTGATACAAGTAGAAAAGTAGAGTCAGTTGGGCATAGAGAAGTTGGCCCGAGAGGGTGTTGATAGGGTAAAACATGGGAAAGAGGAACTATCCCTAATCACAGAAAGTACTACCAAGGAGTAAACGTGCGATTAACTCGGTACTCCGAGTCAACTTTCTTTAGCTCAATGTTTAACAACAACAAGAACTCTTCAGGGAATGGAATTCAGAATAATGAAATAGATCCGGGAGGAAATAATTACAATAACGAAGGCATCAATACAGGAGATGATGTGGTGATGATTACAGAGGCAGAATGTTCGATTGATAAAGAGGCGAACGATTCAATTTCTGAAAAAGGAAATGCTCAATTTAGACCTAATTTCTCAAGGTCTTATAAAGATGCTGAGAAACCAAAGGAAACAGATTGGAATGAATTTTTTAAAAGTTGGGGACTCAAAGATATTGAAGAAGAATTGGTCGATCAGGGAAATGAAGAGAGTATGATAGAAGAGGAAAGCAATGATGCAAATGATGAAATTCCTTTTGTGAAGATTGACGGACAGACGAAAAGAAGATTAATTCAACCTTGGAAGAATTTTTTGATAGGTAAAGTGGTGGGTAAAACTGTTGGCTACAAGTATATTTCAATTAAAGATCGTGAATTATGGAACCCATCCGGTAAGATTGAAATTTTAGATTTAGGGTCAGATTTTTTCTTGTTTAAATTTGATTTGCCTGAAGATTTCAAGCATGCTTTGTTAGAAGGTCCTTGGTTTGTGAATGGTCACCATCTTGCCATGATGAGATGGTCTGCAAATTTCAGGCCATCAGAGTCATCGATTAATAGGACGGTAGTATGGGTAAGGTTACCAGAGTTACCTTTGGAGTACTATGATGAGCAGGTACTGTCTGATGTTGCTAGTAAGTTAGGAAAACTTGTTAAAATAGATAAAACAACAGAACTTGTTTTGAGGGGGAGATTTGCAAGGTTTTGTATTGAAATAGATACTAATGCTGCTCTGAAATCAATGATTAGAATTGGTGCTATTACACAAAAATTAGAATATGAGGGAATCAATTTAATTTGTTTTCAATGTGGGAAAATCAATCATAAAAAAGATAATTGTCCTAGTTTACAATCTGTTGATGTCTCTAATGTTAGTCCCCAGGTTGTGGTTGATGGTGCAGGGAAGCAGGAGGCTACGGCAAACTTTGGTCCTTGGATGCTTGTCGCAAACAAAAAGAGCAAGAATGCCATGAATGAAGGAAGAGTTTATTCACACCACCAGGTTAGAAGTGCCAACAGTTAGAGTAAGAATAACAAAGAGACAGAGGAAGGTCAGTGGTGACACATAAGAATAAGGGTCATGCAACACATGGTTCAGGCAATGACAATCTGGTGACTCAGTCCAAGCAAATATCAAAGGGCTCTACAGTTCAGATAAATAGTGGTGAGAAAGCAACAGTGGTCAAGAATACAAAGGGTCAGGATATTATGGGTGGCAAGAATACTGTGAGGAGTGACAGTTTCAGATTATTAAGGAGAAATAATGTTAATACCTTTTGTGTTATTGAAACTGATGATTTAAATGATAGGAATTCAAATGATATGAATGGTATGGATTCTGTAACTCCCATGACAGAGTATAATGGAGCTGATTTTAAGGAATTAAATAGAAATAATGGGGTTTCAATAAATATCAAGGATGGTGTTTATAAAGGCAAGAGCAAAAATCAGTTGAAGCACACAAATATTGAGCATCATGAAAAGTCAAAGAATACCTCTGAATCTTTTTTCTCAAGCCTCACAAAGGCTGTCAGTGGAGGAGTGGATGGTGGAAGATTTGTATGTGAAAAGAGCTCAGGAGGAGCTGGTGGCTATGCAAAATAGTTTGATAGAAATGATAATGGATCAGATGCTCCAGTTAATGGAGGAAGCCAATCAACTCCAAAGGCAGTTAATAACAATTCTTCCTCAGTTGGAGAATGCTCCAGAGCCAGTGAATGTGCATGGATCTTTGGCACGCATCCAGAAAACTTTGACTCCAATCAGAATTTCTCCATCCAAATGGCCTCACGAAGACCCAATGGAGTTTCTACGGGAAGAGAGAGTCGAGCTAGAATGTGTGTCAAAGATGTGGCAAGAGGCAACAATATTAGAAGCAATCATTCCTCCAATGGTGGAGACCCCAGCAATCATAAAAATCTCAAAAGGACTGTTGAGGTTCGAGATGAAATTCACTACAAGGTTGGATTTGGAGCAAGGGGTCCAGAGGATTTTCAAGACAAGATTTTGCCCAATGGTGGGGATAGATCAAGAGATGAAGAGGATGGAGGAGCTGGTTTGGGCCAATAAGTGTACTGCTGGTAATAACCATTTTTCTTTGTTCTCTGAGTTTAGTATGAAGATTTTAACTTGGAATTGCAGAGGACTGGAAAGACCCTCTTTTAGAAGGGTAATGAAGCAACTTATTAAGAAGCATAAACCGAGTATCGTTGCTTTATTGGAGACTAGAACTATCGCTGAGCATGCTACAGAATTGGTGAAGAAGCTAGGGTTTAACAATTCAATTATTGTTGAGCCATGTGGTTTTTCGGGGGGTATGTGCCTTTTGTGGAATGCAGAAGAAAGCTACATCTCAGTCGAGGTGGTCGGTGCATGCTGTGGTGACTGCAAAACTTCAGAAGCCTTGGATTCTCTCTTCTATTTATGCAAGGAAGAGAGTTTGGGAAGAAATGAATGGTATTGCTGACATCTACAATGCTGACTGGATGGTAATGGGGGACTTGAATACAATTGCAAGTGCTCAAGAGAAGTATGGTGGTAGAATTCCGAAGGCGAAAAAGGTTGAGGAGCTGAAGAATGTGATGAATCAATGTGGTTTGGTTGATTTGGGTGCTCATGACCCAAAATGGACTTGGAACAATAAGCGAGTGGGATTGACTAAAATTAAAGAAAGGCTTGATAGAGTCCTTGCAAACACTCAATAGTGCAGCCGATTCTCTAATGCTCAGGTAATTCATCTACCTTATTATGATTCTGATCACAGAGTTTTGTTGATTGATCTTGAACCTAAGAGAATTTTCAGACCAAGACCTTATAGGCTAGAGGCCATATGGACTGAGGACGCTAGGTTTACGGAAGTAGTTAAAAAAACTTGGAACTTTAATCCAGTGAATGGCATTCAACAGAACTACTTTCATTCTATTGATCGGTTTCAACAAGACTCCAAGATATGGAATAAAAAGGTTTATGGTAATTTGAATGCTAATATTGAAAAATCTTTGCAGGATTAGAATGAAGCTCAATGCAAGTTTGATAGTAATCAGAATCTAATAAAGCTTATATAACTAACTGTTTGTGTGTCTACTTAAATTTTCTCAAGATGGAGGAAATTTTTTGGAAGCAGAAATCTAGAGTTAGTTGGTTACTTGAAGGGGATCTCAACACAAAGTTTTATCATTCCTCTACTCTGGTTAGAAGAAGTAGGAACATGCTAGTTAGGCTTAAGGACAATAATGGTATATGTTTAGAAGACTTGAATGATATCGAGAATCATATTGTAGATCATTTTTTAAGTTTATTTTCCAGTACTATGAATGAGTGTGATGTGGTTTCCATTGAAAGGATTTTCCCATATATTATTACTATGAGTGATAACTCTAGGTTGATAAGGCATGTGACTATAAAAGAAATCAAATTGGCAATAAAACAACTTGGGTCTCATAAAGCCCCTGGTCCTGATGGATTACAAGGGTTCTTCTTTGGGAAAAATATCGTTTGGTCCTTTTTTAGGTGGGCCCATGTCTGTCTGTTTGGTCATTTGGGAAAATGCCTTTACTGTTTGGTCCATAATTATTTAAAAATATTAAATGGACCAAAGTACCCTTCCGTGTCAATTTCAACTTATTTTTCGTAGCATTTCATTCTGCCTGATGAAAACTGTACACTTCATTATATACTATAAAACATACTTCATTCTAGAAATGAACTCCATATAAAACCTATACAAATCAGACTTCATTCCAGAAGTGAACTCCATATAAAACCTATACAGATCAGTCTTCATTCCAGAAATGAACTCCATATAAAAACCTATACGGATCAGACTTCATTCCATAAATGAACTCCATATAAAACCTATACAGATCAGACTTCATTACAGAAATGAACTCCATATAAAACCTATACAAATTAGACTTCATTCCAGAAAATGAACTCCATATAAAACCTATACAAATCAGACTTCATTCCAGAAATGAACTCCATATAAAACCTATACAGATCAGTCTTCATTCCAGAAATGAACTCCATATAAAAACCTATACAAAAACGAGTTCATTCCGATGAACTCCATGAACTCCATTCATAAAAAACCCATATCAAAAAAAAAACAGACTTCATTCCAGAAATGAACTCCATATAAAAACCTACAAAAACAGAGTTCATTTGTAAAAATGAACAACATCATCATCATCATCATCTTCTTCGACGTCTTCAACAGTAGCAGCAACATCGTCGTCTTCAAACACCAACAGCAACATCATCTTCCATCATCGCCGTCTCCAAAAACCGAGTTCGTTTTCAATAGCAAACACAACACGAACTTTGTTTCTTGTTTACATTAACAACATCGTCGTCTTCAACAGCAGTAGCACACATCATCGTCTTCATCATCTTCTTTATCAAGACAACAACAGAAAAAACCCTAAAAAAACAGAGTTCATCTTCATCTTCAACACAAGCAACAGCAACAACAACATGATTTCGTCGTATTCTTCATCAAACAGATCGAGTTCGTCGTCGTCTTCAACATCTTCAACAGATGCAACAGATCAAATTTTCAAGAAAAAAAAAAAGAAAAAGAGAGAGAAAAGTAGATCTGAAAAAGAAAAGAAGATGAGAGAGAAAGTAAATCTGAAAATGATTTTATCTCTCTTGATAATTAAATATATATACCTAGGGTGACGTCATGGATGATGTCATGGTCCCAAAAGGGTATTTATGCCACTACAAGATGACATTTACATCATCCATGACATCATTTTAGGACCAAACTATAATTTACAGGACCAAATTATAATTTATATTTTAAAAATGGACCAAACAGATAGTTGACTGGGTCAACTGTACTAGACTCATCCTAATATATTATTCCTAGGACCATATGGTATTTCCTACTTTTTTTTTGAAGTACTCGGAGCATGTTGGTAATAATGTTGTTCAATTGGTTTCTGATTTTTTTCGAACCGGTCAGCTGGACCCTAAGCTTAATAAGACTTACATTGCCCTGATACATAAGACTTCTTGTCACACCATGGTTAAGGACTATAGACCAATCATTCTTTGCAATTTCTCTATGAAAATTATTACCAAGATAATAGCTAATAGGTTAAGACCTTTGTTAGATAAGATCATTTCTCCTAATCAACATGCTTTTGTGGCTGGAAGGTTAATTTTTGACTCTACAATGATATGCAACGAGATTATTCAATCTTTCAAGCATAAAAAAGGGGATAAGGGATGGATGGCTCTCAAATTGGACTTTGATAAAGCATATGATAGGGTCAATTGGTTTTTTTTTTTGCTAAACTCTTGAATTGTTTGGGATTTGATAACACTTTTGTTCAATGGATTATGAAGTGTATTAACACGGTGTCTTTTCAAGTGTTGATAAACATATCTCCTAGAAAGAGTTTCACCCTCTCAAATGGATTAAGACAAGGGAACCCATTGTCCCCTTTTTTGTTTATAATCTGTTTAGAGGCAATGTCTAGAATGATTAAAGAAGGCCTTGAGAAAAAGGATATCACTGGAATTTCGGTTGCTAAGGGAGCTCCAGTGATTTCTCATTCCTTATATGCTGATGATAGCATTATTTTTCTCAAGGCTTCTTATAAGAATGCGTGCAACCTAAGGGATATTCTTGATAAGTTTTGCAGATGGTCGGGGCAAAGAATCAATGATGCCAAATCCACGCTCTTAACTTCGTCTAATTTGGGTAAAAGTTTTTCAAGAGGGATGGCTGCTGATAGACACATTTTTGTGTCTAATTTGTCTCGATTCTATAATTTGATAATGCTCATTTTTGTACTTGTTATGGTATTTTATGTGTGTGTAGGTATTTTTGTCCAATAAACATTTTTGGAAAAATCGGCTCGAAAAGTTGTCCATAGCACCCAGAGGAAGTGATATTGGCACCTACAGTTTGGATAAGGGGCACCCTCAGGACACCTCAAGGCAGATGCTATTCGCACCCCCACTCTGGATATGGGGAGACCACCTTTCTTCCCAAATTCAAATATCAAATTGGCGGGAAAATAGTGCTGACGCAGGCAGATTTAGGGTCGGAGTTTTGAGCGATTTTTATGGAGATTCAATGGCTTATTTTCGTTGGAAAGGACCTGTTAGAGCCTAACAGGGTTGGTGTGTATGTTTGGATCGAGTATTTTGGGCTGGACAACCGTGTTGGAGCAAAACAGAGGAGGTGGAAGTTTATCGAAGTTCGGTTGATAACTAGGAGCAGATTTATTCGGAGTTTGACGTGGATATGGATTGGGATTCACTTGGTTTGTCAAAATAGGGTTGGTACCATCTTTAGATTCGACAAAATAGGTTCATATCTTCAGTTTTAAGGAAACAGGGGAAGAGAAATAATATCGGGATTTTGAGAATCCATGAAGGATTAGGCAAGGATTTTATGCGAGATTTGAACGTATTTGGTCTTGATTCAGTCTCAAGGGAGTGTGGGAGAGTCAGGATAACTCGGCAGACACGTGCATAGAAAGTTAGAGAGAATTATTCTCGGAACTTGCTGTGGAAGACAAAAATAAGATAAACTCGGTTTATTTGGGTCTGCCGGCTATATATAGGTTGCTGAGAGGTCAAGGAAGGGTTACGTACACTTTGGGGAGGTTTTAGAAGCTTGCAGAGAGACACATTCGAGTTGCATAGAGAACACATGCGAGAGGAGGAAGAAGAACAGAGAACAACACTTAAGGAAAGTCGCAGAACCCGTGGCCTTTTCTTTCAAATTCAATCAATTTGTCACAATTTCTGTAACAATTAATTCAAGTTCGCAATGTTTTGTCTTAGGGTTCTTTGTAACAAAGTGGTTCTCAGTAAAAATTATAATCTGTTACAAACACATTGTTTATACCTTCTCTTCTTTTTAATCAACTTTGGAGCAACAAACATGTATTTTGAGCAAGTGGTTAATATGAGGTGCTAAACCCCATTGCTGAGGCGATAGAGGAATCTATTTTCTAACAAGAAGTGGTATATCCTTATTTATCTATTTATTTGCAATTATATGATTATTTGCCTTGATCGGAAATTGTTTGAATGATTTTTGTTAAGCAATTATTATTTCTTTTGATAGAGCATACTTGGACCTAGGTTTTTGATGTTCTATGCTTCGGATTTACACTTGTTATTTTGAGAATCTACTTGGTGCAATAGTTTAGAATCAAATTGAACGAGAAAATTGCATGAATATAAATATTGGGTTAAATTGCTTTGAACTTGAAAAATAGTGGAATCTTAGCCTCAGTGTTCTTTTAATATTGATATCAACTTTTTTCAGTGTTTGTTATGATTATTAGTGATTTTTATATTTTAGTTTTGAATTTAAGTCTAAAAAAAATCCTTCACAAGTTCGAGAATCGAATCACTTTATTTACCACTATCACAACCACATCAGTTGCAGCTCTCAAAGTTCAGGTAACAAAAGATCCAGGTAAGTATCTTGGTATACCCCTCCAATGGGGAAGAATTAGTGTTAATACTTACAATGATCTTGTTGAAAAACTAGCAAATAGGATGCAAGGATGGAAAAGCAAAACTCTAAATTTAGCTGGTAGAACAACTTTGATTAGATTTGTCCTTGACCCAGTGTCCAATCATGTGATGTCTATGTTGAAACTTCCATAGGGTTTACTATATAGAATAAACAGATATAAAAAGAACTTTCTGTGAGGGGGCGATAAGGATAAAAAAGGCTTACATAAGCTTCGGTGGGAGAAAGTATGTTGGCCTGTGGAGTTTGGTGGTTTAGAAGTGAGAGATTTAGAGGTGAATAATGTAGCTTTATTGGCCAAAATGGCATGGAGGGTCTCATCTAATCCTGATTCTGATGTTACTAAACTTTTACATGCTAAATATTACTCGGGTTGTGATTTTTGGACTTGTGATGTTAAAAAGAGATGCTCTGCTAGTTGGAGAAGCATTCTCAAAGGGAGGGATGCTATTAAATAATGCCTTAGATGGAATATAGGGGATGGCTCAAATGTAGATCTGTGGAATGATGCTTGGTTGTATAATTTTCCTTTATCTTCTATTGTTGTTGAGAATAATGTCCAGTTACCGAACTTGCAGGTGAAAGATATTATTGATACTCAAAACGGATGTTGGAATTTGGATGCTATTGACAATTTTATCTCTCAACAGGTGGCAGAAGATATTAAGGCAATGCCAATTAATGGTAGTGAAGGGACAACATACCAACTCATTTAGTCTGAAGGTAAAAGCGTAGCCGTCACTGTTAAAGAGGCATACAACCATCTTATTTCCAAAAGTTTGGGCAACACTCCACCCAACTTGGATTGGAAATACTTGTGGAAACTGAAATGTAAACAAAAAATAAAATCTTTCTTGTGGCTCTTCTGTCATAACGGATTAAGCCTAAATGAATCCTTATACAGGAAAAAAAATTGGTAATCACCCAGGTTGCATGCTTTGTAATAGGGATTTTGAAACTCTTCAGCATTTGTTTTTTAATTGCATCACTGTAGTTTCCTTCTTGCATGCTTTGTATTATGGATTAAAATTCAGGGATAAACAGGATTTCAGTTTAAACCTTAAGACATGTATCACATTTTCCCGACAACTCTCAAAAAGTGGTGCAAGTTTCCTGGAAAGGTTGGAGAAATGGATTGGGTTCATGTACTGCCATTTGTCTTATGGTCTATATGGATAGGAAGAAATGAAAGGACTTTCAAGGAAGTGGATTTTCATCCTATGAGAGTTCTTGCAAGGGCTTTGAGGGAGGCTAGAGAGTACTACAGAATCTCTGATCAAATGAGAAAGGTGTGCTACAGAACTACTGAAGTTCATGTTCCATGGATTTTTCCTAAACAAGGTTTTACAAAACTTAATTGCGATGTAGCTTCAAATATCATGGGACTTGCTAGGATTGGTGGTATCATTCAAGATGATCAAGGAGGCTTTAAATCTTTCTATGCAAAGCATATATTCAAGAATGGCAATAATGTGGCTGAGGTTTGGGCTATAAAAGATGGAATGTTACTGGCGATAAGAAAAGGAATCAAGAAATTGGAGATAGAAAGTGATTCTTCCTATGCAATACAATTGTGTAGTATGGAAGCTGAGGTGCCTTGGAACATGCGTAATTTAGTTAAGGACATTGAAGCTTTGAAAGAAAGCTTTGAAGATGTTACTTTTCAACACAGGTACAGAGAGGCTAACAAAGTGGTAGACTGTCTTGCCAAAGGCTGGTGCTGCAAATGCTACGGTGGGTGTATGGGATTACCAACCACCAGAGGATATCAGGCAACTGATCAACAATGATCTAGCTGGGAGATCAAATATGAAAGAAGTGAGAGTCTGTGTTTAGTCTTGACTCAGTCCAATGTAGCAAAAAAAAAGTAAGAAATGGTGGGTTAATGATATCTCAATAAGTGTGCCCTCTTTCCCCTTTTATAATGACTATCCTATGAATAAATGCCCACAAGATTAACATATTACTAAACTACCATTTCCCTTTCCTTAAGTTAATACCAAACCCTAAGAGGCTTTCCTCTTGGGCCGAAGCCCAACCAACTTAATGTGATCTTTGATGGACTAGAACTATCCCATCTTAGTGGGTAGGCCTAGTCCCCTAGTCTCCCCATCCTAAAAGGGACCCTCGACAGGCTAAGGGGATATATATTTAGGATGGATTATTTTCATGTATCAACATTAGTCCCCTGACTGTTTGACCGGTCAAAGACCGTGTCAACAGTCCCATGTTGATGCGACGGTTACACTTGGTGAGTTATGGAAGGTTTAAGTTCACGACTCTTGGGTGGCTACGGTTATTGGTCTTCCCAGTAACCGCTCCTTCTTTTACCTCCCTATAAATAGAGGAGACCTCGCCCCCTAATCTTTATTTTTTCACTGTATCCCTTTCTCTCACTTCCTTTCCTCTTTTACTCATCATGTCTAATAAATCGCCTAACCATGACATGCCTCATATGTCAGAGTCATATACACTTGAATAAATAAGGAGTAATCCTGAGCTTAGAGATCAGACACGGCCGCCCGCGGCGGATGACAATACTACTCTTTTCCAAGCTGATAACATCTGGATCACGCACATGCCGAATCCTCATCCTTTTCCTCCGTCCGGATCTGAGAGCTGGCTTATCCGTCTCCAAGCGGCGTCGCCTCCTATACTTTATGAAAAGGCGAGGGTACCCAAATATAACTCAAGCTAAAACTTTTCCTACCTGTAAGTCCTTTCTCCTAAAGTGATTGTCTATGGAGTGAGTCGAGACAATACAACTAATCGGTTCACACTTCGTGTGATTGTCTATAGATAAGAGATCGAGAAAATACAACAACGAAGTATGTTACTTGATAAAAAGGTTCGGACTTAACCAAACACAATAGGATTCAATTATCAAGTAAATAGGAATTAACGTTTGTGTGATTTACTTTAATTATAATAAAACTATTATAATGTGGAAATATAAAATAAATGACACAACAAGATTTTGTTAACGAGGAAACCCAAATACAGAAAAACCCCGGGACCTTGTCCATAATTGAATACTCTCAGGATTAAGCCGCTACACAAAATTACACCTAACTTCGTATAGTTGAGACCGAGCAACTAAACCTATAGTTCACCTAGTTCTGTTTGTATTCCCACGCCTCCAACTTATACATAATTCACGTACTTGGAACAATTCCTTTGGTTCCTATTCCAAACAGTAAAGGAACAACAAATCTGTTTGGTATCAACTCTCTTCAACCAAGTGATATGAGTCGGACAAAGGCTCTTCCGTTTATCTTAACATAAATTCCTTCACAGTCCTTAGATCTATCTTATGTTCAATTACCAAGTAATCGTTTAAATTAAGCAACAACACTCTTAATCCAAAGAATTGTGTTGATGCCGATCTACTCAATTAATCAATCCAATCTACCACAAGGATAAACCGATTATTAATTGGATCCTCTTTACCAAACAAGTATTGTGCACACCAAAGATTATAAACCCAAGTCGATTTTCAATATCTTCTTTGTCTTCAAATCTTCTTAAATCTTCAATAAAAACTGCTGCACACAATCACTTGAATCTCTTGTTATCAATCACGCATTAACGGAGTGCAGTAACAATGGATTATCACAAGATCGTCTTTAGAACTAACAACAGTCTAAAGATCCATGTCGAAACTCTGAACTAGTTTGAGTGAATCTTATATCAGAAGAGAAGATTCTCAAGCATAAACAAACTAAGTGCAATCATATTTCAACCACCGTTAGTCAATCAAATCACGAAAACAAAAGATAAACCGCAATTATCTAGTTTCCCACCAACAATACACGCTAGAGCTTCTCAATCCCAAAGAAGACTTTTAAACTGAGCGGTCGTAAGAGATTTTGCCTAATTAGGTTACTCTCCTCTCCGAATAGGCGGCTACACTAGTAACAACAACAAAAGAGGAACTCTGTTTTTATGAAGGATTAGTTTGCTAGAAGGCAAACTTCAAGTATTTAAAGACAAGGAAGTTTGGACACTAAGGAATTTCCAAAACCGAAAATATTCTTAAGATATTCATTAAAGCACAAATTCGGTTTCCATAATTCCTGGAAATGCTCTGTCCAAAAATAATGATCGAAATCTCTCGGAAAATATAATTAGTAAATACACATTACTAATTCTTATATTTCCCTACAAAATGAAATTAATAACCTTAATTAAAAGAGTCTTAACTTACTTATGTTTCGATCCTGGGATTCTCTTACCTTAGCTATTAAGGAATAAATTTGAACAATTAAAAAAATAAACATTCATAGCACATGTTCAAAGTATGTCGACATCCTTACTTTGTAAGTTCTCTTTCACACTTACAACCTTGAAACCGATTTGCCACACTTCCATACAAGTTTAGAATTGGTTCATCTGACTTTCAAGAACTATGCGATTGATCAAACAAACATTTAATCACAATCATGGGTTTAACGGTTCTACCAAAACAAGCTTCGGTTCTACCTTTCATGTGAGTATTGTGCATAGTCACACTAGCTTTCAAAAATTCAGTTGACTAGGTACTAGGATCGGTTCCCCACATATATATGGTATCTAACTTATATGTGTTGCACATGTCCATAGGATCGGTTCCCATTTGCCTAAAAACGTGTTGCACATGTCCATAGGATCGGTTCCCCTTTCTTTATAGACCTTGGACTTGCACCCCATACAAGGATCGGTTCCCCTTTTGTGATGTACTTCACCTCTTACTAGGATCGGTTCCCCTTTCCCATATTTGGTCAGACATAAAATCACAAACCCGGTCATACCATCTCAGGTGATTACTTAAGATCGGTTTCATTAGTAAAAGTCATACCACTACATAAGTCAGGCCTTTGTGAATAGTTCTACCAAGAACACAAACAAGTTGTGAGCGGTTATACTCAATCACACATATTGGTTGTTCACAAAACCAATAACACCTGGCAATTTCCTTTTCGGTTCACAAACAAGTTTATGAACTTACTTCCTTAGAACACATGTAGAACATTGTTCCCTAGGATGAAATCCTCACCTCATACCCATACATAATCACAATAGCATTCAAATGATTATGGCGATGTCTTATCTACAAATTTTAATGGTTAAGCAATAAACCTCGTATTGTATTCCTTAATACTATGTCTATCTAGAGTTCAAATATGCTTCGCAGTTTTGTTTTCAATATGCACGACTTGAAAGATACGTTAGCACTAGTACAAACAGACCCTTTTGCCATGCCAAATTGGCGTGTCCATAGGGGTTTTGACACGCCAATTTGGTTTGGACTTGGCGTGACTTCTGCTTGCGTGGTTTTAGGTAACACGGCGTGGTTTTAGGTATCTTATAGCCACGCTTGCCTTGCGTGTCTATTTCTGCATGAAATAGACACGCCAAAGCTATATAGGCGTTTCTATATAGTGTCCCAAAACTTAAGTCTTGGTACTCTATAGACACACGATTTATTATTTTAGCGTGGCTCTTTGGTTCCCTATAGACACCCTAAGTGCTTCAAGCGTGGCTATTTGATTCACTATAGACACACAAATTGCTTTTTGGCGTGGCTATTTGGTTTACTTTAGACACGTCAATTGTTTTTTGGCGTGGCTATTTGATTCAATATAGACACCCAAATTTCTTTTTGGCGTGGCTATTTGGTTCACTATAGACACACAAATTGCTTTATGGCATGGCTCTTTGGTTCCCTATAGAAACGCTAATTGCTTCTGGCGTGGCTATTTGATTCACTATAGACACACAAATTGCTTTTTGGCGTGGCTATTTGGTTCACTTTAGACACGCCAATTGTTTTTTGGCGTGGCTATTTGATTCACTATAGACACCCAAATTTCTTTTTGGCGTGGCTATTTGGTTCACTATAGACACACAAATTGCTTTATGGCGTGGCTCTTTGGTTCCCTATAGACACGCTAAGTGCTTTTAGGTGTAGCCATTGGTAATCCGATAGACACGCCATATAGGTTTAACGTGGTTATATGTTATGTTTTAGCCACGCCAATTTCACTTGCCTTCATCCACGTGGTGTATTAGGAACCGTTGAATACCATCCACATGTAACGTTGTGAGCCGTTCATTGAAAGTCCTATAGACACGCCCCATAAAGTGTGGCTAAATGTGATATTTAGCCACGCCCATTTCCAATTACCTTAATCCACGTGGACGTATTAGGAATCGTTGGATCTAATTTAAGATGATACAATATTGACCGTTCAGATGTAACGTTCACCGTCCACATGTAACGTTGGGAGCCGTTCATCGGAGAACCTATAGACACGCCATATAGCGTGGCTTTATGTGATATTTAGCCACGCCAATTTATATTTGTTTAGTGTGTCTTTATGTTATGTTTAGCCACGCCAATTAACCTCGAAGCGTGTGTATTAGCGTGTGACGCCTCTAAGCCGTTCAGATATGACGCATCTAAACCATCCACCCGGCACTATCCAAAATTTCTTATACTTTATATAAATTGTGGTTAAATCAAATTCATATTATTTTTAATAACACAAGTAAAAAATGTTGAGCTTTGGTCTAACAGTTTGCAAAAGAAAATATTAAAGAGCATTTATCCAAAAATCATCGAGTTTTTCTTCAACTTTTTTGATGGTGGTGTCTCTTCAAGCAATTGATCATGTTGTGACATTCTCGACGCGGCAAACCTTGTCATCCTCTGTTTCCCATCCGGAAGTTGGTATGCCCGATCTACACTTTGTACATATAACTTTCTCTCGCACCTTTTAATCTTCTTTGGAAGCTTGTCGAGGTCGCATGACTCCCGAATGTGGATTGACCGCTAGGTGCTCCTCATTCAGTTATCTTCTCGCAAGGCCGCTTGTTGTTCTTAGGTCACCTGTCCTTCTCGTAATCTAAAACTGGTTCTCAGTTGCTTATGAGGTTTTCCATGTTTGTGGAGTTTCCCGCAAAGAAGAGATTAAATGTATTATATATATATATTCTAAATCCAAGGCGAATTCGTCTCATGTGAATTCTCAACAAGATAAAAGTCATTTTTCTTACAATGTAATAAAGCCAACTTCACCAAGGCCGTGGCATTTTTCACACCGACGCCCATAATAAAATCCATAACCAAATATCAATTTTCAAATTTACACCGGCATTCATGTTCCATTTAGGTGTTAATATATTTCTATCTCGTACTTATTCTTTAATCAAACTCAATACACGATTTATGTAAAACTATTTATATACTTGATTAACAAAGCAAAAGAGCTAAGAAACTAACCTTGTCATCGATATGGAACAATTATCTTTCTACCATGCCACAAAACCATCTTTAGCTTCCCCTAATAACTTAAACTCACCACTTGGTTCTAAGTTAACACGAAAGATGGAACTATAACCTCCTAATATTGACAACATAACGGCTTTTAGGAAGATCTTGTCCATGTATTTTCTCGGTTAGGCAACGTATGTAAAATATCGCCTCTAGCAACGACGTTTCCCTAGATCCATTCCAAAAGTCGTATTTTGCTTTCTCGTGGAGAAACGACATATGAACATCATATAAAAAGAAGATGCTAGAATTAGCAATATAGATTTACGAAGAAAAAAAAATCAAAAAAAACATACTCCATTAGATGTCTTAGCCAGAGGTTCTGCCGTAGATGTGCACGACTTTTCTAAAGATATTGAAGGATTTGGTTGGGAATTACTGGTAGAGTTCTGCATAAGATTAGGAGAATGCTTCTTAGATCCATCAGAAGGGTTGCTACGTGAAGGAGACTTCCGCAGAGAAGTAGTTGGTTGTGAATTACTGGTAGGGTTCTGCATAAGATTAAAAGAGTTATTAGTTACTTTTAAAAGTTACACGTGTTTCTATTTTTCTAGGTTCTCTAATTTACACTTGGATCGGTGATTCATATAATTGATAGACTGGTTTATGTATTATTCGACTTACAAATCAACAAGCCAAGCAACTAACCTTCTTAGCAGGCTCGAGAACCGAACACCAAACTTTGGCCAAGGAATCGCTTTTCCAAGAGTTTGCCCTAATGTTTCCATACCAGAAAATCGTACGGGTAGACAGAAATTCGTTTTTATTACTTCATCAATTAGGATTTTGTGGCAATCAACCTCCAACCCATCCTTTCCATGTAATTGTTGTTTTACCGGTTAATGTAAAAGCTCTACCTCTAGCAAGGACGTTTGCCTTAGACAACTCGTCAAAAAGGTTGCACCTTCTACCCTCGCGGAAATATATGGCATATGAACATCTTCAAGCGAAAACTTCAAAACAAATTGAGATTTAAAATGCATGTAAAAATAAAACAGATACCTGGGAAATCGCTTTAGTTGTCGCGATCTCAGATTGGCTCCGACTAGGTGGATCTTTTGACGTCACATCCATAGTATGTTTCCCCGAATTTTGTTGACTTACCTGCAGCAGTAGAGTAATATTCCATATTCGGGTGACAAATATGCCAAATTCCACCGTGAATGCGAAGACACAGATGATAGGTAACAAATATACAAGGTTCTCCAAAATACACCCTAGCATCCGTGATTCATATAGTAGTTGATGGCATATTTCAGACTCATATGGTCTTAAGACCATGTAATCGGTTTAAAACACATACCTTTGGAACTTTTTCGAATCTTGCGATACGAGATTGGCTTCCGTTGAGTAGATCCGGTGATTTCACAAACCTCGAATGTTTTGGTTGACTTACCCGCATCGAAAAATTGAAATGAAAGTTGTACCTTCTTTTTGCAAAGTGAAACCATTTAAGCAAAATGCACAACCGACTCACAATCAAATAGCTAACCACATAGCTCGTTCTATAAGGTTCTCTAAAATATACACTACCTCCGTGATTCATATAGCTGATAACATATTCGTCTCTTATATCAAACAAGATATATATATATATATATATATATATATATATATATATATATATATATATATATATAAAAAATTGGTTTGTGTAAAAACATATCCAATGACTTAATAAAGCAAACAAGCATAGAAACCAACCTTTTGATCCAAGATGGTTTGATTTGATGGCCAACTAATTTCAGCATCACCAACATCTTTTAAAGTTTTTATCCCAGAAGATGTGCCAAAGGGTAATTTGATGGTTTCATTTAGTACTTCACTAACCATGACGCTATAGCATGTACCCTCACCCGTCATTCCTGACTTCATTTTATAAGATACCTTCTTTGAAGAGTAAGCTCTACCAATGGCAACAATGTTGTCCTTTTCTCCAAACCAAAGTTTGCATCCCATGCCCTGCAGAAACACAAGGCGCATGAGAGATAGTAAATGGAAGATTGAAAATTTAAACGCGTTGGAAAACCATACATCAATGGTAACTTTTTCAGATGGCACATTATGAGATTACCCAGTGGATGGAGGAGACGAAGACTTCTTTTTTGATTCTAAAGACGGAGGGGATTCAGTAGAAACGGTCGGCGTTTTAGTACAAGGAGAGTCCCGCTTTGCGGACCCTTTGGTGCTTTCAGATGACTTCTCGCGGACCGGATTTCCCATGTTTTTTGGATGTTTCTTAACCGATTCTCGGACCTATGCGATTCTTAGATAGATTGGAGGCGTTGCTAGGTCATGCATCCTGTGATTGTAGTTGAACAAATTGTTTGAAAAAATCGAATCTCGTTCGCCAATTTTTTTAAAAATTACACAATCTAATCAAAACTCGCCTCACTTACCTCTCCTCCGGACTTGCCGATATCAAGTGCCCACAATTTTCGCAATGTCGACTCCTTGAGATAACAAGTTATCCGTTAATCTCGATACGCATTTTTAGTAGACTCTAATTCTTTCTCCTTAGCTTTCAGCTTTTCACGCAGTTCATCGTTCTCTTTAGAGTGTCTTGGTTTTCTACCATTTGGAAATTAAAGGGTTGCCGTCACTCCAAAGCCAGCCCCTTGACACGTCCACCCTTATCCGGGCCGATCGCAACTGTTAGGGCATCCTCGTTATGACCAACCGTTAGAGTTCCCTCTCGAATCATCTTCCGCTTCTCTTCCTGTTCAAATAATGTGTTAAATTCTGATTTAAACCTTGCGCAATTACTTTGCACTTACTTTGGTTAAAAACATGAGGAATGTAAAGTTTCCGTTTTCTCACAACTTCAGATGTCTTCTTCCTGACAAACTCGTCTGGAACAATTCCGTCTTTGTTTTCGCGTGCTCTTGGCCACATGAAGCACCGGTATTCAAGATCTTCTTCGGCAACTTTTCCGCTTTGGACCTAGTAGTTACCGAAACAAGTAAGGATTTACATCAGCCCGAGATATTAACCGTGTAAAACAGAAAACCTATTCCAAAGCATCTAATGTGACAAAATTACGATTGGTGTAAGAGGACACATCCCTATACCGTTTTAAGTTTCTCGCATATATGAGACACGCAACACGACATACAAAACAGATATGGCCGGTTTTACTGTGCAATGTATAATAAATAAGACAACAGACTTACTAATTTTAGTTTTAATCCCGAGTATCCTCCTCGTCCCGTCCGATGTGGGAACTTGGATTGTGATATTGCCTCTTTTCCCTCTCTCCGAATTTTTCTTGCAGAGGAAATAAAAATAATTTCATTAGTATGCTGGGATAGACAATAAGAACGAAACACAAATTAGAAAAATCAATGTGTATTCCATACCTTAAATATAGGCGATTTTAGTACATGATTAAGGTAATTGTCCCAGTTTTCTTGGTCCATTACCGTTTCGTACTTTTTGGGAAAGTTCTTAGTTTGTGCGGCATTTCCGGAAGGGTTTTACATGATTTTTGTACAATTTCCTTCTAAAGTCCCGCAACCGAACAGTAGACGCTTCATGACCACTCGCTTGACTCATGGGGCACCTCATAATGAAGCTGCAATAACATCTAATTTATGTTAATCACGGACTCGCGAGTTATACAACAAAAACGCAATTGGGTAAATCGCATATGCATACCAGAATTTTCTCCCACATATTTTCTTTTGTTGTTGAAGGGACTTCCTTCCAACATAAATGTTTTATGCCAACCATATCACGGACCAAATAGCCTAGGTAACTACCGAATTCAATTCTATGGTTACCAATAATAAGTAGGAACATTTTGTCAAATTCAATATCCCTTCTTTTGGCATTTTTATCCGAGAAGTATCTATGCGGCTTCAACATTCTTGTCATTCCCCTCTCTTTTATGATCACTTCTGTAGAGTCTTCTTGTTGTGGATGCTTTTCTGCTTCTGGAGCATTTTCCAATTCTTTTTCTTCTAACACCTCCAAATTATCATTTTCAGAATCTTCTCGACTCTGGAAATAACCGAGGCAACATATGAAACCATGTGATGTTTAAGTAGAAACAAGTAAGTACAAGGTTTCACACATTACCTGTTAAGTCTTCAAATCTAGCAAAGTGTGGAGCATATGTTCACCATCATCGTCATCCGATTGTACAATGTCATCATGACTCTCATCTAAATCCATCGTTTCTTCATCGAATCCACCTCATAATCTGATTCCCTCCATTGGTCGTAATCATCATCTTCTCCCATGACAAAAGTTGTGTAGGTACGTGCATCTTAGTTAGTAATTTGAGCTTATTTTGGAAAATATTAGCTAAACCTAACAGATAGGCAACATGTGTTACACCTATTTTCTATTATATGAAAAGAAAACAAACATGAACTCATTGATGCATGTAACTTGAGGCTAAAACATCACCGCAACACACAAAATCTCCTCATGATTATTGTGTTATCCACAAAGCGAAAGGTACCTGGTTAAACGGTTTTGTATAACTTTTTGTTACAAAAGCCTAGAGCACTAAAGCACCAGATAGTGATTATCCATTTTTAGCTTGAAGATATAGTCAAATTGGCCAACCAGCAACATGGTATTATTACAAGTGGCAACTTAAAATGCGAGACGTTACAAAGCTAGCCAAGTAATAGAGACTCAAATGATTAAATCTTGAGAAGCCTTGTATATAAATATGATTGACACAACATCGTCGATCAAAGTAGAGTTATTAACTCTCAATCAAAATCCAACCCAAACAATAACAAAAACCCTAGAAAAAATTAGCATCGTTAAGTTTTTTATTTATTTTTATTTTGTAAAACCTAACTAACTAGTAAAGCCTAACTAAGTAACATGAAAGAAAGATCCTTACCTAAATCTTATAATAGTTCATGCATGTAACTTAAGCCTAAAATATTATTGTTGTAACAAAATGAAATCACATCTCATCGTACAACCCGTGATTGTCATTAACTTGTTCTTTGATACAGCCAAATAAAAACCCTAATCATGCTTTAACTAGTAAACCTATAAGATCTAACATCTGACTCCATGAGATCAAACAAAAAATCTAACATAAATTTAATATTCATTCGATAATGGGTTGTAGAAATA
This sequence comes from Papaver armeniacum, assembly GCA_023531295.1. Taxonomy (NCBI): domain Eukaryota; kingdom Viridiplantae; phylum Streptophyta; class Magnoliopsida; order Ranunculales; family Papaveraceae; genus Papaver; species Papaver armeniacum. The sequence goes on along the minus strand of JAJJWW010012350.1, from coordinate 124,924 downwards.
ATACCAACAACAAAGATCGAGTTTGAAGAGGTAGATTCCTTGTAAAGATTAAAGATAGTAATAGAATAAAAACCCTATTCATGCTTTAACTAGTAAACCTATAAGAAGTGATAGAATAAAAACCCTAATTATGCTTTAACTACTAAACTTATAAGATCTAACATCTGATTCCATGATATCGAACAAAAAATCTAACATCAATTTAATATTTATTCGATAATGGGTTGTAGAAATAATACCAACAACAAAGATCGAGTCTGAAGAGGTAGGTTCCTTGTAAAGATTAGAGATAGTAGTAGAATTATGATTTCATAGAGAGAATGAATCGAGTAATAAAAACGAAAAACTAGATCGAACTCATCTTTCTTTTTCTTTTTGGAATTTAACCAAACCATCAGAGGGGAATTGATTTTCCTTTTGAAATCATCCCGCCCAGTAAAATCCATTTTCATCACCCGCCAAACAAAAGATTTTTGGTGTTTTTCTTTTTTTATTTCCAAATTTTTGATGTGTAACCAATATGGTTAGTTTCCTTATTTTATGAGAGAATATATCGTAGACAGTTATGATAAAATTGTTTCCCAAAATTTTCGAAATTTTGTTTCCGATCTCTAACCAACTCGAGAATAGGCTATAGAAAAAAATTACTTTCCTATTTCGAATAATATTTACCTTAATAATTTTAATCTGGGTTGTCTCCTGTATTATTCTTGGTTTAGGGAGGAAACGTATGAATTATTGGTGGCACCTATGTAGGAAACGCATACAGTAAGCTAATAAAGATAAATAAACTAAACCCATCCATTTTCATGTTCATCATTTCCGAAAACATAAAAGTTCAACGTGAATCATTCATCACATAAATGTCAACCTATCTATCGAGCGTAAAAAGCCTCCATCTAGTGCAGTACTTAAAAATAAATAAAACCACCACTGAAAACAAAATGGTCATAAAAAACCTGGTTCTTTGTCAGATTAGTCTGGTTCCTCATTCTCTTCCAATTCCACGCAAAGATCATTATCATTAACATCGTCGTATAACAGTACTTTACTTTCAATAGCACTTTACTTGTTCAAACTCGTATTTTTGTTAAAAGTATTTGCAAGGAGATAATAAGATCAGACCTAAAGTGATAAATTGATTCTTATTGTTGACATGGGGGAAAACCGTATTTTCTACATTTCCTCCGTTCTTTCAAACTAATTATATTTATTTTTCCAAAAGAATGCACACCTCATAAATAAATAAATTTGCAAGAATTTATTGCATTCTCAGTAAAGTCTATGAACTTGTAAATAATTATTTTATTTATTTCATGCTTCCAATACCTAAATAATAAAAGAATTCATAAACATCACCTTCTTCTAAATGACAAAATTAGCAAACGTAACAAGAAATGAAAACAACTTTCAAAGCGTCCACAAAATGAAATCGATAAATCAAACCATATCATCAAAAAAAAAAAAAACATATCAAATGAACCATCCCCATCTTCAAATAATTCTTCTTTCAATGCTAAAGTGAACCTGATCACTCCAACCAGCAGGCTTGGGCGCCTTGTCATCCTCAGATTTGTCATTTTTTCATCAAGCTTCACATGCTCCACATGCTTGTTAACTTTTGGATTATTATTTGCCATATCCGGAACATCGGGACGATCTTCATCAATAATTTCAATAATAGAAGCAGGAGCATCATCATTCACAAAGAGGAACATCAAAGATAATCAAAAACATCAAGCATCCTCATCGCTCGATTACGGCGTCCGAGGAACACCAGAATAACATCAAAGCATAAATAGGAACATCATCATTGTCAACACTACGACAACAACTAATAACATCGTCGAGAGGAACACCAGAACAGTAGTTATTCCGTCCACGGTAATGATAATCCTCAATTTACGAGGACCGACCATCGATCGAGGACATTTTTGGATCCTCTCTTCGCTTCATCTCTACAAATCCCTCTTAGCGAACTCATTTTCCTCTTAATACTCTATGTTAATTTTTTCTATGCTTGGTGTAATTTATATATATTTCTAAGGAAAACCCTAATTTCTTATGTTTTCCATCATTATCTTAAATCACATATTCTTTGGTATTTACATCGAATATTGTAGCAATATAAGGAGATTTTGAGAGATTTTGAGAGAGTGTAAGGAGTTTGAGAGAGTTTTGTGTTTTTGAGTTCAGGGAGTTTGGGGGAGTGTGGGGAGTTTGAAAGAGTTTGTTAGAGGGAGTTTGGGAGAGTTCACTCCTAACTCCTAACTTATTTCCTTTAGTTTACAAGTTTGGACTTTAATGATTTCCAACTCATACTAGCTACTTGTGCAGGGTGTAACCATTGTTAGTATGCACACCTCATTTCCCTTTAAGTGGTGGCCTAACCATTTGGCTTGCTAGATACATGTGAATGCTGTTACGTATAGATAATTCTAATTATTGTAGTTAAAATAGTTAACTTGATGATACTTGACAAGTGATGCTGGACATGGGTCCATGTAAACTGATATTTCCTAGTATTTAATTTGTTGATGTCTCATGGTTCAAATGGAGGTAGTGCGATACATAATTTTGTATCCACTTAATATGAACTTAAGTGCCAGAATAGGGTTCGGACAAAATGATTCTACTAGATTCCTAAATTGGTTTTGTAGCTGTGGAATTATGTGTACAATTTTGGACACGCATATAATTAAATGTGTTTTGAGTATAGATAATACCAGTATTATTAGGCAGGTATATAGTCAAGCTTTGAAGGAAAGGCATGTGCATGGTTGTCTGACACAATGAGCAGCTGTTGGCTTGTGGCAATGCTATTCGGCATATATATATATATATAAAGAACCAACAATTGTATGAATTCTTTGTATCCATTGTGTTTAGTGCGAGCAGAATTAAATGGGAACTTGATCCTGGAAGGTGAATGTTGTATGATTTTGTTCTTCTATATACCTGGTGGATGGTGCAGCCACTTGTTGGGGTGGATGAGCTAGTAATATATATTTATTAAGTCTTGGACTGCAATATAAAATTGTGTCATCCTCTTCTAAACCTGACGTTGCTAATGTACAATAGCCTAAAGAGGCGCCTCGAGTTGGGAGCTAATTAGTTCGAGTTGGATAAGCATAAAAAGCATGTGACCTTTAGTTCTCAGTAGTTCTTAAACCATAACTTCCTAAGCTACTAGCCTCACTACGAAAGGTTTGACCATAAATAAACAACAAAGTTAATATGCTAGCCTCGAAATCGGTTTCACTTGATTAACTAAACACATATTGAGATGAATATCGAAACAAAAAAGAGTTAACAAAACATGGTGAGACCCTAAACAATAAAAATAGGGTTTTTACTTTTAAAACTAATATCAAAACAATCAAAATAGTAACAATCAAACAAAACAATCAGAGATTAGAGAAGAAAAAATAGATGAAAAAGCATACCCGGGTCAAGCGTTTCCTCCTCCTCCTAATATTTTTCTCTCACCAAACTCCCTCCCAAATCTCTACTCCTATGAGAGATTTGTGCACAGAAAAAATACACTATCAACTCTCCATAACTCCCCAAAACAATCATGTTAATGCACGAAATTGAACATTTCAACATAGAAAAAAATCCAAACACCAAAACAAAAACAAAAAAAATTCAAGGAAAAAAAAAGCAACATAAATAACCCAAGGAATAAATTGTACATTTCAGAATAGAAAAGAATCCAAATACCAAAAAAAAAAAAAAAAAAAAACTGCAAGAAAAAAAGCTACATAGATAAGCCTAGGAATGTGTTAGTGGCATGGACATCATGAGTACATGTTTCCGATTGTCCACCAAAATTCTTCAACGAGACAGCGCTCCTCATGTGAGGAATAATTGCAACCCTTGTTTCCCACGGTAGGTGCCCCCAAATTTCCGTCCAAGTTCTCGTGAGTGTATTGCAACGCAATAAACGCCTATTCTCGCCAAAATAAGAGTTCCTTGTTATTTATAAAGGCTATCGGGTTATGACTCGGCCATTCATCCTCTTTAAAGAAAATGCTTATCTCATAATTCCAATTCCATTCCCCGCCAGTGCCCATGTATGAATATTTTCTTTAGAAATGGGATCCCAAAAATCTATTCGGGGCCGATCAATTCCCTCATGGATGTAGTAAAATAAAATGCGAACTCAGAACATGACCATCCCAAGTGATGGGTAAGTATTTATCCAAAATTCACTCCCAGGAATATGATGCGGAGGTGGAAAATGTTGATGGAACGTCTCGGTGTCCAAATTGAAAGATATTATGCCAATATCTTGCTAACAACAATCTATCCAAAAAATACAACCATGTGCGTACATACCTGAACTCCGAAAAGTATAAGGAATCTCCCATGCTATGTTCCTCCATCCCCTCTTGTCTCCTAAAGTGTGTATTTGGACTTTACCATCCATGTGAATTCGAACTACCTTGTACTCATTGGTACGTTGACAGTATCCGAAACCCCAATTACGTTGTATCGTGGATACCACGAAAGTACTTGATCCGGTGCAATTGGGCTGCATAGTTGTGGCGAGATGGAGGTGGTCACCAGTTTGGATTCATAATATATACATGATCTTGTATGTCGCGGTGTGAAACATAAAAACAAACCAGACCATTGCAAGATCCAACTATTGGGTGCAACATAGTCCAATCATCATGGGTTCCATCATTCGGGGCATCATGATTGTTGGCTGTTACGATCGGGCTGAAATCTTCCTCTCTATAAAAGAGTTGGGTAACTTTATCTTTCCCCATTCTTGGTGTGACACCAAAAAGGAATCCAATTCTTTTGTCCCCAAGGATAGTATTCCATTCTTTGCATACACATTTTCTTGCTAAAACGATTTACGTAGTTTGGAGGCGCCAAGTATCTCGGTAGTTAATTCCTAAGCAACATATCCATCACTATTATACTGATGAAATATTATCAAAAAAAAAAAAAAAAAAAATTTTACAAGCTTTTAGGATTTTCTTATTGTGAATGCTACAAGCAAATACGAGTATAAGGCTTATATATATATATATATATAGACATCCAATATACCTGTTGGCGAATGGTCGCGTCAGTCTAGGATGTTTTTGGATCCTCTCGTCAATTTCATATCAACAATCCCTCTTAATACTCTATGTTAGTTTTTTTCTATGCTTGGTGTAATTGAAAACTCTATTTTTTTAGGTTTTCCATCATTATCTTAAATCACGATACTTTGGTATTTACACCGAATATTTCAATTTCCATATTACTAAAAAAAGAGATATTGAAGCAAGTATAATGAGATATGGAATGAATATTTTCATGTTTATCTAATTTCCTTTTTAATCTAATATATACATTCCAAACATAACAAACTAAAATAAATCATGATCTCTTAGGAAATACCTAAATAATTTTTCTACTTTTCGACTGATTACCTAGGTGGGTTGGGGTGACCCGGACGGCTGGACCATAGGTGTAACGCAAAAAAAGGAAAAAAAATCAAAGGTTGGCTAGTTAAACAATGACCCAAACTAAATTGTACATTTCAACATAGAAAATAATCCAAACACAAAAAAAAAAAAAAAACACAACTACAAGAGAAAAAAAGCTACATACCCAAGGAATAAATTGTACATAGAAAAAAAATACACCAAAAAAAAAAAAAAACAGAAAACAACACAACTACAAGAAAAAAAAAGCTACATAGATAACCCAAGGAATGTGTTAGTGGCATGGACATCATGAGTACATGTTTCTGATTGTCCACCAAAATTCTTCAACGAGACAACGCTCCTCATATAAGGAATAATTGCAACCTTGCTTGTTTCCCACAGTCGTGTCCCCCAAATTTCCGTCCAAGTTCTGGTGAGTGCATTATAACGCAATAAACGCCCATTCTGCCACAATAGGAGGTCCTTGTTTTTTCCAAAAGCTATCGGGTAATAGGTCGGCCACCTTTCATCCTCATCATTTTCCAAGAAAATGCTTATCTCATAATTCCAATCCCATCCCCGCCAGGTGCCCATGTATGAATATTTTTTTTGGAAATGGGTGCCCAGAAATCTATCCGGGGATGATTAATCCCCTCATCACAGGCCTCATGGATGTAGTAAAATAAAAGGCGAACTCCGAACATAACCATCCCAATCAAGGGAATTCACTCCTAAGAATATGATGCGGGGTCGTGAATGTTGGTGAAATGTCTCGGTGTCCAAATTGAAAGAAACTATGCCACTATCCCACCGACAACAATCCTTCCAAAAATACAACCATGTGCGTACACACCGAACTCCGAAAATATAAGGAATCTCCCATGCTATGTTCCTCCATCCCTTCTTGTCTCCTAGAGTGTGTATTTGAACTTTACCATCCATGTGAATTCGAACTACCTTGTACTCATCGGTACGTTGACAGTATCCGAAACCCCCAATTACAGGATACCAAGAAAGTACTTGATCTCGTGCAATAATTGGGATGCATAGTTGTGGCAAATGTAGGTGCTCACCAGTTTCTGGATTCATAACATATACAAGATCTTGTATGCCGTGGTGTGAAACATAAAAACAGACCAGACCATTGCAAGATCCAACTATTGGGTGCAACTTAGTCAAATCTTCATGGGTTCCATCATTCGGGGCGTCGTGATTGTTGGCTGTTACGATCGGGTTGAAATCTTCCTCTCTATAAAAGAGTTGAGTAACTTCTTTCCCTATTCTTGGTGTGACACCAAAAAGGAGTCCAATTCTTTTTTCCCCGAGGATAGTATTCCACTCTTTGGAAACACATTTGCTTGCTAAAATGCTTTTGCAGGTTTGGAGGTGCTTTGTAGTATCTCGGTAGTTAATTCCAAGCAACATATCCATCACTATTATACTGATGAAAGATTATCAAAAAAAAAAAATTTAAAGCATTTAAGATTTTCTTAATATTGTAGAATGCTACAAGAAGATATGAGTAATGCTTATATAGACATCCAATACACCTGTTGGCGAATGGTTGCGTCCTTGATGAGCAGGCATTATTTGAAAGGTCGCGCCTTTAATGAGCATGCAGACAAGTAACGCATATTTGCATGTTTTATCTTTGAAAGGTCGCGTCCTTTAATGAGCGAGCAAGTAAAGCATATTTGCCCGTTTTATAGCTTAAACCTATAACTGAATTTTTATTTAAAAGCAAACAAAATCTAAAGGATAACCATTACGTCATGAAGTAGTTATCCAATGAGACATTGGAGAGTTCCTATATTTTAGGCCACATAGGTTTTTGTGTTTTAAGAAAAAAAACTTCTCTAATCGAAATTTCAAAGATAAATGTCTCCAAATAACCCTAAAAGAGAGTGGTTCCAAACCATCAAAAGGCAAGACCCAGAAAACAGAGAGTGGCATCTCAAATTCTCACTTCTTTTTACATTTTTCTTTTCCCCTCTCGGATTTTATTATAATGAACACATAAAAGTCTCCCTATATATTCGAAAAATTTATAACCATAAATACAACTGGAATACAGAAATGCCTCCCTATATACCAAATTGACCACCATAAAAGAAAATCCCCCTCTAAATTCGTCGTGAGTGTCTACGTCCACTTTACCGTCCACTTGAATTCGAACTACTTTGTATTCACCGGTATGTTCACAATAGCCGAAACCCCCTACGACGAATCGTGGATCCCAACTAATTTGTGGCGTTGGAAAATGGAGAGAGATACTTCAGACACCTACAGATTTGGCAAGAGTGTAGCCAAGGCATGCACATTAGCGAAGAGTACATGATTATGATCTACTGTAAGATAAAGCATATACTCCATGTACTCGATCAACATGGTTGTGTTTACGCAATTTTTTCGTGCTATTTTTCCGTATTTAGATAAATCATACTATATACTAAAATCAATGTGGTGTTGTACGCGTATATGAGAATATATTTATCAATATGGAAATTGTTATATTTTGTTTGTTTGGGAGTGATATGCGGAATACAACTAAATTAGGTAATTGGAGATAATGCTCCTAACCTAAAAAAAAAAGGGTTTTTCTAATACACATATATATATATTAGAGGTCGTACAAACCACACTAGCATAAAAGATAGATTGATATATTAGACGAAGAAAATGAGTTCCAAGAAGAACAATACCGAGAGCATTAAAACAATTCCAAGGATAGTAATGGATGTCCCTAGAAATCTAAGGCTCACCATAAGTATTTATGGCGTGTGTAAGGTTCCTGGCATGCCCCTGTTAGCTGAAGTTCAAGCTCATGTTGACAATCTTACTCTTCCTGCTTCTGCTTCTGTTGAAATGGATAGTGTCCATGCTCCCATTCCTTCGAATGAGCCTCGTTGGTGAAACCGTGTCTGTCACACCGTAAATACCCATAGGAGACACCTCTAGAAGAAAAGGTACTTGAAGTTCCAAAGACAACCGCTAATGCCGCAACACGAGTACCAGATGCGATGGTTTTAGTTGAGCAGATTATCAAAGAAACTTTCGAATAATGTGGTTTTTGTTTTTTAATACTGAGGATGTTGGTATTATTTTGCTTCATTTAGTTTTAGAATGAACAATATAAAAATATTGGTTCTTTAATATATGCTCGTGTTCAAATTCTTTGCTTGATATTTGTTTGTTAATCAATCAATTTTCATTATCTTAACTTGTCGAGTCAACTCAGTTTTCCATAATATACCTTCTATAAACATAATCCCTTATGACAGTTATCAGATTTTTAATTATAATTTAGGCACAACCAAAATGGAAGAAATATAGCATTAATTTATGGAAAGACTGGACCACAAGGGATCTTGCCACCAATGCCAAATTTGGGTCAAGCCAACCCAATGTGACAGACATTTTAGAAACAAAAAATAATCTTCTCTATATTATTTGGCAAAACAAGAAGAGGAGAATCAAGAGATCTATCTTTTCGTTTGCATGTACCCAGCAAGGCCGCAAAGATACTCATTATGACTACTGTCAAATGCCCATTTATTTCAGGACCGTAACAGCTACCTAGATCTTCTTCTTTTGCATGCGCACAAAAAATAAGGGACTCATTGTGCGGGCCCCACCAAATTTTGTGTCTCGCGGGGATATCACCGTGATTTTTTCACGGTGAATCTAGACTTATTGAAGTCCTAAAGTACAACTACCATATGAATGTACCCTTAAATCCAAAAATCAATCATAGGAATGTTCCATATATATACTCCTAGTATTTAGTGATGCGGCTGGTATTTAGGACAGGGTCCCACTATAATATTCTACACAAATTGTTAAAGTAGAAATGATCAAAGATCAAAAAATACCACTGCAAACTGAAGTATTTATTATTGTACTAGCTAATTCCTTTGTTACTGGTACCTTAGATATAGTAGTATCTTTTCTTTACTACGAGTCAACTACATTGCACTATTTTACTCCCAATTCACATATTCTTAAAAGCAAAATAATAAATGATTAACATATTCCTTGGAGTACTAGCTAGTGCCTTGGAAGATCATAAATGCTTTTTGGTGCAATTTTTTTGATTAAAATCCCAATTCATATTCTTAGAAGCAATTCTAGCTAGCTCTTACAATTAAATTTGTATTAAAAGAACCGAGATCAGGATTTATTTTTTAAAATACTGGCCGATATTATAGGATTTTATCATGTTTGTGCCTTTAATCTGGACGAAACATGATATATAAGCGATACATATGAATATCCAATGATATCGCATTATTGGTCGTATCGGACCGATCACCCGATAATATTGGCAAGGATGTTTGGGGATGTTAGGTTATCGGTGAAACTAGTTTATTTGATTGGTTGGCATTATGAATTCACGAACGACTATGATTGGCTTCGATGTCGACAAGACTCGATGTCACTCTTGGAGGAGCTTCTAGAATTGCTTAATGGTATTATTTATTCCTTGATGTCACAATCTTAGCAAGAATTTTTCGTCCAAATCTAAGTTTCCATTTTTACCGGGAGTATTTCCACCGAGATAAATTGTTTAATGGTAATTTTCCATTTTTACCGATGTCACTCTTGGACGAGCTTGTTAACCAATTTATATTTCGATGTCACGATCTTAGCAAGTATTATCGTCCAAATCTAAGTTTACGCGGAGTATCTCCTCCAAGATAAATTGATTGATGGTAATTTTCCATTTTTACCGATGTCACTCTTGGACGAGCTTCTAAACCAATTTTTATTTATTTCCATGTCATGATCTTAGCAAGAATTTTTCGTCCAAATCTAAGTTTCCTGGGAGTATTTCCACCGAGACAAATAGCTTAATGGTAATTTTCCATTTTTACCGATGTCACTCTTGGACGAGCTTGTTAACCAATTTATATTTCGATGTCATGATTCTTAGCAAGTATTATCCTCCAAATCTAAGTTTACGCTCCACCAAGAGATTGATCTCCACCAAGATAAATTGATTGATGGTAATTTTCCATTTTTACATTTTTATGTCACTCTTGGACAAGCTTCTAAACCAACTTTTATTTATTTCCATGTCATGATCTTAGCAAGAATTTTTCATCCAAATCTAAGTTTCCGGGAGTATTTCCACCGAGACAAATTGCTTAATGGTAATTTTCCATTTTTACCGATGTCACTCTTGGACGAGCTTGTTAACCAATTTATATTTCGATGTCATGATTCTTAGCAAGTATTATCGTCCAAATCTAAGTTTACGCGGAGTATCTCCACCAAGATAAATTGATTGATGGTAATTTTCCATTTTTACCGATGTCACTCTTGGACGAGCTTCTAAACCAATTTTTATTTATTTCCATGTCATGATCTTAGCAAGAATTTTTCGTCCAAATCTAAGTTTCCGGGGAGTATTCCACCGAGATAAATTGCTTAATGGTAATTTTCCATTTTTACCGATGTCACTCTTGGACGAGCTTGTTAACCAATTTATATTTCGATGTCATGATTCTTAGCAAGTATTTATCGTCCAAATCTAAATTTACGGGGGAGGGGGGTATCTCCACCCGGATAAATTCCTTGATTTTAATTTTCCATCCAATATTTTTTTTATATTACTTTTTATTTATTTTCCGCATACTTGTTCACTAGCTGCTTGGGAGTATAGTTTTTGTGAATGTTTAATATTTACGGATGCAATATTTTCTTTAGATTCCAAGTGCATATGTTGTTTAATTTCTGTCCATTGTTCATCTGTTGGAGTATCAATCTTTTGACAAAACAGAATGAACGAGTAATGTGTTTAAGGGGGCTTGGTGTAGAGATTTGGATGTTAGGGTTAACCATGATTTTGTTGTGGCTTTGCTGTTAAAGTGATAGGATCATGAATATGATAAGGACTGTATATTGAGTCTTGTATCAGAGTTGAAAAAAATAGCCAAATTTTTTATAAATTGCAATGCCAAATCTGACAAACTTTACCAAAAAAAAAATCAGAATTGAGAGCACAATTGAACAGTAGGCCTAGGACTTCTACATAATTGTGCTTACACATTAATAAAATTAGCATACTAAAAATAATGTAAAAAACTTGAATTTAGTCAATACATATCTAGTATGCAAATCTAAATATAGTGGGTGGGTTATGTTTAACATGAATATAACAAACGAAAATCAAGGTGATATATGGAAAGTGGAATTTTGCGTATTTTGCGAGACCGAGCAGAAAAATATTGCATTTAGGATTGTAGGATTAGACTACTGATTGTCAGTTCTAATTAGACGCCTATAATCTTGCCGTAACCCTAAAGATATCTCTAAATATCCTGACACGTTAAGCATTCATGTCAATGAGATAGATAGTACACTTGTTAAAATTAAAATTTTACATTCCTTATTTAACAAAATACTCCTTCCTTATTGAATTTCAGACGCAACTTTTCCTACTACATTATTACTACAATCATAATTGATTTTTTGCAAAATTCATAGACACCAGCACTTGTTGATCATGCACGGTTTACCAGGGTTTACGCGTTTTTCATAGAGCCAGCACCTGTTGACAGCCATTATGTGACACTGGTGTATTGCAGTATCTTGAACTGCAGCATGGTTTATGCTATACCTGACCTATTTGGATTGTTGATGGATTGGATTGTAGATGGAGTAGTAAGTTGGTGATGATAAAGATAATCCAGTGAACCATGATAAGGGAACTTGAATTTACTTTATACGGCTGTGTTAAGAGAACTTTAATTTTGATTTTTTAATACTCCAAGGGTATGATCATAAACCAATTTAGAGAGAGTTCATCTAGAGCATTCTCTGATAAATTCTAATAATAAGATTGTAATTTTGGGTTTGGGTTCACATGGATGATCACGTTTCCTTATGATTTCATTATTGAATTTTGTTAGACAGTATTAATTTTGTGACGGAAATTGTGGAATTTGGTTTAGGTTGAGTTAAATTTTGTTACTAGTGGTTTTTTTATGGATTTAGGAATTAGCTTCTGTTGGTAAGGAGTAAAAGTTGCATTGTAGATTAAGCCTTTGTTATAGATCCTAAAGGAGAATTTGTTGTATTCTCTCGATTTTGTTTTTCTTCACTTTGCAACGGTGTTCTATCATGCTAAGCAACTGGTTTAACGGGAAGAAGACGTATTTAGAGAACCTACTCATCCCTACATCCACATACAACAAATGGCATCGTTTGACTCCGCAGAAGATTTGGCAATCACCAAAGCATGGGCAGCCGAAAGTCGAGTTGTAGATCGCTCCTCGGACGAGACCTTTGGGCGAAGATACATAACAAATTTAGCCAAGATTATGGGAACCCGAAAAGAAGAAGTGTTCAACAAATCAAGGATAGGCACAACATCATCCTAGATGCGGTAGTTGGGTTTTTTAAAATCAAACACCGGATATCGCACGCAAGCCACCATAGCTTGTCTACAACTTGTACGTATCTTTATGGTTTATTCGGCACAATACTTTTTTCAACTTATATGTAACCAAATAAGTTTGTGTGTTGTTTTTGTAGCACGAAGCCGTGAAAGCGCGTTACTTAGAGGAAAAGGGGGAAGCATTCACATTTGATGAAATTGTTTACTTCATAGTATTCATATTTTCGGAGTACCACCAGCTGCGGAGTATCACCAGAACTCAATGGTGGGTGAATCAGACTTCATACTCTTATTTGGCATTGCAATCATTTACTTCACCGCATTGCGTTTGTGTAATCATCATGTGGAATCTATAATCACCTATTCCTTGAATGTGGTTATGCTAGATCTATTTGGTTGGTTTTAAATATCAATATTACCTTTGGTGCAGGAATTAGTAGACATGAGATTAATAAATTGCTAATGGTTTCGAGTTTGGACATTTTTTTTTAAGCATCGGTTTGGATTATTTGATGTTCAAAGATTTTTCGAACATTAACTCCAAATAGGACAATGTTAATAGATGGCATTAATAAACTTGTGTCTCCTGGAACTAATCTTGTTTCTTCTACATTTTGATGCTTCTTTAAGTCGATTCATTACAAGGTGGAATAGGGCTAATTGTGAGGAATTGTGCAGGTAGCTGCTTTCGGGTGCAAGGATAATGCTTCAATGGAGGAATGAAGATGGGAGTTGAAGCTGAGGAGCTGGAATGTAAGGCTATGCTGGCAGCTGTTACTCTGCGGAGCTGGAATGTGAGACTTTAATGAAATCCATCAATGATCAAACCTATTATGTTAATTGGGTGAATCAAGCTTTGGTTTTAGATATTAATTCTAATTGGACAGAACACACAATTAGAGCAATGTGTTTTATTCACTTAATTCTAATTGGGGCCATAGCTTCTTCCAGTTCTTACGATTTTATTTTTCAATTGTACCAACACGTACTCCACTTTTTACAAAGTTAGTTTTTTACTTTAGTACAGTTATAACAACTGCAGCAACACGTACTCGTCTTTTTAGCTATCATTTTGATTTATTTTCTCGAATTCGGTACGACCAAAAAAATCTTTAGGATGGAATGAATATTAGTCGCATTGCACTCCGGTCTTTTAGAGCCACAAAGCAAAAAATTATGCAGCGGGATAACAAGATTTGACTGAGAAAATTCTTAACATAGAACGTGCATCATGCAAATTGAAGGATCTTTACCTTCCTATTTTACCAAATTATTTACTATATACACTTAAATATTTTGCCAAATTATTTATTAGGAAAAATATTTCCAAATTTCCATTTACCCTCTGTGTTCATCTCTCTCGTCTTAAATCATTTCATTTTTCTACTCTTAAATCTTCTAACCTCCCCCTAGAAAATGAAACAAGTGGTTTACTTTGATCATCTGATTGATCTCTGGATAAACCATATATTCCCCTGTCGCTTTGCTTTGGAATAATCGGATCGACCGTGTAAGTAATTCTTTCGATCGCTTTGTTAATCGAGATTGTAACTCTAATGATCATAGTAGGGTAAATATTGTCTTCACATGCAACTGTATGTAGGTAGCTAGCCTTTGATTACTTGTATGATTCATATATGATAACTGAACTCACATTGTTATTTGTGATTACTCTTTGTGTACGTTTTACTCTTTGCAATGATTCGTAGTTTTATTCGAACCACAATAGCATTTTCACAAGATGTTCACAAGTTTTTTCTCCGTCCAGGTATCTGAGAATTCATAATGGATCCTAGAGTAATGGAAAAATCTTGGATGTATACCGATAGAACCAAACCGCGTTATCAAGACGGAGTCGATGCATTTATAAAGTTTGCTACGCATACATACCAACAGGACATTGCGAATGGGAAACGTAAACCATACGACAAGGGCAAAGTTAAGTTTCTATGTCCATGTGTTAAATGTCTCAAACTCTATGCGCACAAGGCAAGTAAAGTTAAGTATCATTTGTATTCTTCTGGATTCATTCAAAATTATGCGGTATGGACTAAGCACGGAGAAGGAGATGAGTCATCAAGGTGGACACTTCTGGATGGTAATGGCAGCGACGGTCCGCACTCTGATGAACCAACACATGCTGCAGAGACTATAGAAATGGTTAGTGCTTTATTAGGAGACAACTTTTCAAAGGATTCTGAGAAGATGCAACGGATACTCGAAGATGCTGGGAAACCCCTATACGAAGGATGTGCCGATTTTACAAAGATATCTGCAATGTGTGAACTGTTTAACCTGAGAGCAAGCACGGAGCTTCCGACAAGTTATTTAATGAACTTCTACCGTTTAAAATCCATGCTCCCTCCAGAAATGAGATGATGAAAAGTACATATGAAGCTAAGAGGGTGATGAGAGATTTGGGTTCAGGTTATGAAAAGATACATGTATTCATCAATGACTCGCATTCTCTATAAGAAGGATTACAAGGATCACATCAAGTGTCCCACCTGGGGGAATCAAGATGGAAAGTTGACGACACCACCCACGAGGTTTATGAAAAAATTCCGGCAAAAGTCTTGTGGTATTTCCCAATTATCCCAAGACCGAAACTATTTGCTTCAATCAAAGAGAATTGTCGAATATTTATTGTGGCACGACACCGTAAAAGAAAGAAGAGGGTGTTTTACGGCATCCGGCGGACTCACCAAAGATGGAAAAATATAGATGAAAGATATCCCGTAATTCGTGATGATCCTCGAAATCTGCGGCTAGGCATTTCGGGCCGACGGGGTTGACGTAAACAAAGGCATGCAAAAACAAAGACAAAGTGTGTGGCCAATTACGACAGGTGATTTACAACCTTCCGCCGAGTTGTGTATGAAGAGAAAGTTCACCATGCTGTCATTAATTATCGATGGGGGGCCTTGTAAGGACATTGATGTTATGTTACAACCGTTTTTCGAGGATCTCAAGGAATTGTTTGAGAGAGTCCAATGTTTTGATGCGCTGAAACAGAAGATGTTTACTCTACGTGTGGTTGTTTTATGGACAATAAATGATTACCCTGCTCTCGGTACACACGTGTGGCTGCCCCTACCAGGGGACGAGACGCATGTAAGGTGTGTGGGAGAAATACTTACTATGTCGAGGCTAAAACATTGTAGAAAAGAGGTTTATACCGGGCATAGAAGATACCTACCATACCATCATCCATTCGGACATCGAAGGGGTTCAACGGAAAAGATGAAAATCAAGAGGCTCCTAACTTATGACCCCGTCACAAATATACAATGAGGTAAAGTCTATAAAGAATAAATGGGGAAAGGGACGGAAGAATATTATGGTGGATTCGTGCAGGATAACCCTGGAAGATGTGGAAAGATGAAGAGAATCGAAAAGACCATCGACCCAAAAAAGGGGAAGGGGAATGAGAAGGGGAAGGAGAAGGAGACCGAAAGGCGCTACTGGAAAAAGTTCAATATATGGTTCAGGCTCCTCCCCTACTGGCGGTATCATGTTGTCCACCATTGCATAGATTTCATGCACGTCGAAAAGAATGTATGTGAGAGTATCGTTGGAACATTGTTGAACAATGAATTTAAGTCGAAAGACCACCTTGCTCGCTCGAATGGACCTCGAAGGAGATGGGTTTTAGAGACGAGTTGCAACCTCGGGAAAATGGCAAAGGGGGATATATACTAAAGGCGCATGTCACTCATTAAGCCCGGGAGGAAAAGGACAAGTTCTCGTGCAACATTATCCGAGATAAAGGTTCCACAAGGGTATTGTTCAAACTTTTCAACACCGGTGAATCGAAAAGATCGAAAGCTTATCGGACTAAAATCGCATGATTATCACATGCTAATGCAACATTTTTTGCCCATTGCGATAAAATCAATTATGCCACAGCCAACAAGATATGCTATTATCGTGTTTTGTTTCCTTTTCGGGGCAATATCTAGCAAAGAAATCAAGGTGGCAGAGCTAGAAAAATTGCAAATCGGATCTCGTTGTGACGTTGTGCTTGCTCGAGAAATACTTTCCTCCATCATTTTTCGACATAATGGTTCATTTAACCGTGCATCTTACCAGGGGAAGTGCAAATTTGTGGTCCCGTATTCTTCCGATAGATGTATCCGTTTGAAAGGTGCATGAAGGTCATTAAAGGGCATGTGCGAAACATAAACAGACTGGAGGAAGCATTGTGAAGGGAACCTTGCGGAAGAGACAATTGAGGTTATCAAAGTGAGCACCAACAAAACATGAATGATACAAATGAATTCCACCAGACAAACTCAACACATCCGACACTCGGCGAAGATTCTTATTCTTTCGGGGAAAACCAATGTCAAATCCTAAGTTTCCTCGTGTTGATAAGGATCTGTTTGATAAAGCGTATTTCTATGTATTGCGGAATTCGCCTGAAGTTGCTCCTTTACGTTGAGTAAGTATAACTAGATCTAACCAAATAACCTCATTTTTTATTTAGTTTTTGATTCTGTGTCCGAATTTCTGTAAAGATAATAACATTAATCATTGCACGACACTAGAATTTTTTGAAGGATAAATATCTTGGTATGAGTGATAGATAGCTAGATCAAAAACATCGTGAAGAGTTCGCCAAATGGTTACAAAAAGTGGTAAGAGTTTGCAGAAAATGTCACTCTTTCTATGTAACTTTTGCGTTGAGACGAAGGCTAATCCTTATAATGTATTTCAGGTTGAGAGTAAGTGGGCAGACTCTAGGGAAAACTTCAATCGGATTTAAGGTGGCTATCAATCCCACCAATGCACAAGTAGAGACATACGAAGCATATCACATCAATGGATACCGTTTTCGCACAAAATCTCATGATGGTTCCGTTAACTGCAATAGTGGGGTTTACGTAGAGGCAACTGACACGCACATTAGACAAGCGGGGATTACCCTTAATCGGCGGATTATTATGGTGTTTTACAAGAGATATGGGTGCTGACATATCATTCGCTGAAAGTGCCACTTTTCGGGTGTAAATGGGTTACCAAAGCAGGGGTCTCAAAAGACAAACTTGGCTACATTTTGGTTGAGCTTGATAAGTTGGGACTCCAGATGATCCTTTCGTTGTAGCCTCCCAAGCTAAGCGTGTATTTTATGTGCCGTGACCAGAAAATAAAAAAGTCTATTGTGTTAGGTGCACCTACCCAAATCTGAAATATGCTAGTGATGAAGTCGATGAGGAATTCAAGATTTGCAGCTTATTTGTCTAATGAGTATAAATTGCCAAAGGTAGATAAACTTGACCCGCAAAGGAAATCCAGGGATGATTATTATCGGGACGACATTAAGGGTAGAACCGCAAGGAAAGCACCAAAGACAAAGACTAACAAGAAGTCCTCTCGCTTCTCAAACGATCGCATCTCGAGCAACCATTTCTAAGGACTAAGCGACAAGCCGGGTGATAGAATGTAGTTGTTTGGATTTTTCTCATTAACTAGAGAATGAATGTATGGATTGTTGAAAAAAATTGATTCTTAAATCATGGTGGGGTTTTGTATGCAAGATGGGTTTTAGCAATGTTGGATGAGTTTGGATTTGGCTATACTTGATTATTGAATTAATATTCTGTCATGCTAGGATTAGTAGTAATAGTACTAGGCTTGCACGTAGATTTTTTTTTGGAATTGGGCCTAAAATAGTCTTTGAATTAATCTTACTCCAACATCATTTTATAAACTGAGTAATACCCACCATCTTAAACAACATTTTATATACCCTATTGATTCATTAATTCAAATCATTCCTACCCATCTCTACTTAATAATCATTGGAATTTTAGAATCATTCACCAAGAACATTGCTTGTTTGTACATTTACCGTATTCAATGCATTACTACCGAAATCAAAAGAGCAAGAAAACCGACACATTATGTTCAAACCCTTCAAACATACATCCATCACAAGTTTAATACTACCGAAAATTCAAACAACCTTAGAACACAACTAGTTTAATTACATCTAAAGAAGGACAAAGTAAACAGAATATGACTTCTAAACACCCGACAGGCTACCAGTGCCATTACAACTTTCTTTTTACAATCAAAATTCAAAGATGCACATTACTAATCTACCTAACATAAAAAACCGTCCGCATCAACTTTCAAAATACAAAGAAACTTACCATCTTTCGCACCAACATCGTGAAGAGTAGAAGGAAGGAAAATTACCGTAAAAGTCGTTTTGCAAAAAACTTGTTGATCGTTTTAATGATTTATGCAATGCCTCGAAAATCTAGCCTTTCCGGTGTAACTCGATGAGCTTACCACACTTCATCCTCATCAATATCCGCACCCTCTTCGTCATAGTCCTCGCTATCGATGGTGCAGAGAAGTCCCACTGATGATGATTCATCATCACTATCCTCATTCCCTTCTTCCCTTTCTTCCTCACTTGACTCATCATCGAGATCGGTGATTCGACGGCCACCTTCACCGCAACAAAGTTCACCCTCACTCATGGTGCCAAGCAAAATCTTGGGATTGGCAAGTTCATATTCAAATCGCCTTCTCCTTATCATCATTATAAGAATTCATCCTTTGCTTATCCTCCGCAAAGATCCGAATCTAGGTCACTGGTATCCACTTCCTCCACTTCATACTCATACCCTTCGAGGCATCTAATCACTTTCTATTGAACTCGCCATACTTTGGGGTCTTGGCCTCGCTTCTCACCTTTTCCTCATCCTTCCGTTCTTGCCATTCTAAGAACTTGGGTAGCCATGCATTGTAGAGAGCCTCAAATCTCCTTTTCTTCCGCTCCCGAGTAGCCTCTTCGCCTCTCTCTCGACGAGTTTGCTCTTGAATCCGATGATCAATTTCAGATCGTGCATCTTCTCTTAACCGCCGCAATTCCTCTATGCTCAAAGAAGGGAGAATTAACTTGGCTTGTGCAAATTCAGTGTTACCGGTGGTGCATTTGGATGATTTCCGATGGAATTGGTTGAATTCTCGGGAAGGATCACCATACTCTCAATTTATTTTGCTAAACCTAAACCTTTCCTCTTCTCAAGTTAAATATCTCTCTCAAAATGGTAATCTCTCTCGCTAATTAACCCCTCAAATACCCCATTGTGCCAATTCAATTCCATTTATGGCGCTTAGTTAGCCGTCATGTCACTTTGTAACTACGCCCATTCAAAGCCATCCGTGTCCCCTTCACTCTAATAACCATCATTACCCTATGAAGACCTATTTTCAACACCTAATTCCCATTAAGACTTTTACCCTCTTTGAACCGCCATTAAGGGCATATCTAGTAGGTCACCAAACTTTGATGTTTATCTTTGGGGTCTAATTAACTCTTTATGTTTTATGCATACTAGGCGATGGCAAAGCACCGGTTTGGGAGGCTTCATTGCAAGTCACTACATGTATTAGGTGTTAGCTTGTATACACCACCTAGTATTACATGTCACACTACATGTAGGATGTTATGTAGCAATAACACCTCTAGCTTGCAAACCATGCAATTCAACACCCACTAGCTTTAGGTGTTAATCTCATCTTAAGCTTACTATTGCTTAAGTATCTTATACAAGTTGCTTATACAAGGTGCTTGGTGTAACAAGGTGCTTATGCAAGGTGCTTGGTGTAACTAATGGTGCTAAGTGGATAGCCACCATATCCCATGCATATTATAACAGCCACACTTTGATTTGGCGTGTTTATTAAAATGTTAAGTAGCTGAAACAGTTTAGTGTTTTCAAAACACCCTATAGACACGTCTAAAGATGGGCAGCTTGGTGGATTGATACGTTACCTAACTTCGTTGAGGTCATGCGTTCGAATATTGCGTTCGAAAGCTTTTTATTAATTTTTTCAGAAGGATGGGCTCCTTCAGAAGTATGACAGCATCTTCTTCTAGAAGTTTTAAGGTAATTGGGCTTCCACTTGCCACTTCAAGCCCGTCTATGACGAAAATAGTTGAGGGCAGCTGCGGTTCGGTACTGGGTTGCGACTTCGGGTCACGGGTATCCCGCTTAGAGAGTCCGCTTGCCAAATAGCTACCAAGTGTTTGCTGTCGCCTCTGAACGACCAATAAGTTGGGGTGGCGTTCAATAGGTCTTTGCATGCACTTAGTAGGCATGTGCCTCCCGATATCTCAACTAATTGATCTCGAGGATTGAAAAATGATGGGTGAGATGTGTTAACTGTTGGTCTTCTCGTCCATAAGGCTTGTTTGGAAGAGATCAGCTTATAATTTCCTAAGATATCGCTTATAATTTCCACTCAGAACTCAGAATCTTCGACATTCCATCTCCGCAAAATCCCTCCAAAGTGTTCCAATTGTTGAAGCTATGTCTAAGCAAGGTTATAATGCATATCTAAATCAATGATCGCCCACCATGTCTACAAATCAGAATCCATGGGTAGACCCGAGGAAAAGAAGGCTAAGATGAATATGCAAGAAAACCAGTATTGATTTTTGATAATCATGGAAGAATTGTTGGGTTCAAGGTGTTGAAAGTTAATAAAGGAGATAAAGCACTTAATCTCTAGTTTTTTGGTTTGTGAGTTTATTCATGTAAGCCGTAATGATAATCAAGTGGAAGACGCCGTTGCCAAACATGTCAAAGTATAAAGAATGCCAATATTATCTGTTGAAAACTTTAACCCAGTCTTTTGTGAGCTTCTGGCAAAAGATCACAATCCTGGCTAATTTCTATAAAACTTTTTCTTTATCAAAAAAAAAAAAAGGTGTTGAAAGTGAATTTCATAGTTGTAATTGGCTTTATTAGTAACTCGTGATGGTGTTATTGATTGGGATTCCCCCATTTCTCCAATTTGACAGTAGTAGAGATAAGCAAGAGTAAAGCAGTGAGGAACCAAAGCCAAACATGCAAGTTGGTACTGGAGGTGTTGGAGAAGTCAAAGAGGATAGGGTTGTTATGCATGATGGTGCCAGTGCTTATGCGTTGGATCCTCAACTTCCTCAACTCCAAGGGGCTGATGAAGGGTGGGTGGTGTATGACGTTCATCCTGACAAAGGCCGGTTTGTGATTAATGAAGGTGTGGTGCTTGTAGGGTAGGAGGAGGTGGTTTGTGGTGGTGCTACACAGGGGTTCTATTCTTCACCTATTCCAGTTGCATGCAAAGCTAAGATTCGGGAGAATTACACTCATGGTCTCCCCAATGATGTGGTAGTCTTCCCCAATATCTTCATGCTGGCACCAGTGATGCGACAGTTGGCAGAGGATGCTTATGATATTGCAATCTTCGGACCAGGGGAGATAACTGATTCTAATGAGATTCCTGAGGATGTAGTAGTGCCTATGCCTCCTCCTAGGGGAAACTATTCTGTGCCAAGGAGGAGGGCTGCACCAGAAAGGAGTGGAGCTAACAAGAAGGTTATTGGAAGTGGTGTGGGGACCTCTGGGGTTGCACCAGTAGCTTGACCAGTATTCAACCATCCCCTTCCAGATGGTAAAGTAAGTATTCCTGTAAATGTTTTTTGGCTGAATATTGCATATGTTTCTCATGGATAAACAATTAATGCTAGTGGTGCTGATTTTGGATTTGATAGTGTTGGTTTTAAAGACAATGATGTTCAATTGAATGTATATGTGGTTCTGGGTTATTGTATTATGCTTGGTTGAGTGGTTGTTGTGTTTAATTTTGGTTTTGAGCTTGATATGGTGACTATAGTAAATAGCAGGGGGAATTTGAAAGGGGGTTATCATGAAGGTTTGAAATTGTTTTATGGGATTAATAGTTTTATCTGGGCATTCATATGAACTACTCCAACTGGTAGCATAGGCAACTTTGAAGTTATAGAGATAGAATAACATATTAGTACAGGAATGCTTGAGAGAGCAATGAAAAATCTTACCAGAAATGCAGTGTGGTAGCTGAGAGGAAATTTTGATAGCACACATAGTCCAGGAGTATGATCTTCTAGAAACCAAATTGCAGACTCCCAAGTTATTTATAGCATTCCAATGCAACGGATTACCAAAGAAATTTTGATTATAGGTGTTTAGAAGATTTGCAGAAATAGTTTTGGAGAACCCAATAACTTGCAGAACATGCAAGTCGAATCTATTCCGTAGAAAACTAGGGAATTAGTCTTGAGGGTTTTGGGTGTACTTTTTGGCCACACTTTCAACTTGGCGTGTTTATTTAAATGTTGAGTAGTTCAACCAGTCTAGTATTTTCAAAACACTAATCATAAACATCTAAAGATGGGCAGCTTGGTGGATTGGTACGTTATCTAAATCCTTCGAGGTCAAGCGTTCGAATATGGGCGAAAGATTTTTATTAATTTTTTAAAAACGAACTTTTTCGCCACGCTATAAAACCGGCGTGTCCATAGAACGCACACTATGGACACACATATACTAGCGTGTCAAAAGAAGAACTTTTTGGCCACACTTTCAACTTGGCGTGTTTATTTAAATGTTGAGTAGTTCAACCAGTCTAGTATTTTCAAAACACTAATCCTAAACATCTAAATATGGGAAGCTTGGTGGATTGGTACATTATTTAAATCCTTCGAGGTCATGCGTTCGAATATGGGCGAAAGATTTTTATTATTTTTTTAAAAACAAACTTTTTAGCCACGTATAAAACCGGCGTGTCTATAGAACGCACACTATGGAAACACATATACTAGCGTGTCCAAAGAAGAAATTTTTGGCCACACTTTCAATGTGGCGTGTCTATATGTCCTACACTGTGGACACGCATATACTGGCTTGTCTATAAATCGTACACTATGGACACGCTGGTATAGGCGTGTCCAAAGAAGAACTTTTGGCCACACTTTGAATTTGGTGTGTCAATCAATCGTACACTAGGCACGCACTTTAAATAGCGTGACTAATCTTTTGGACACACCACAACTACCTAATGTGGCCATAGACTCGTCTATAAACACGCCCAAGACCTAATGTGGCCATAGATCGGTCTATAAACACGCCCAATCAAAAATTTGAAGTTAACGTGACTAAACGGTTGAAATTTTGACACGCTACTAGCCCTGGCGTGGCTGAAAGCACTTATATGAACACGCCCATTGAACATGGCGTGTCTATAGGGTAGAAGTATACCCTATAGACACGCCAAAACCAAAAAGGCGTGACAGGGAAATTTATATTTGGCGTGGCTAAAGGCCATTTCTGTACTAGTGTAGGGAATGAAACAGTTCAAGTCAAATATCACTAACCTCAAGTAGAAGGATGATTGTTGTCGTTGTAGCTCCTTGCTTCTTCACATCTTCAAGTCTTCGCAATACTTGTAAAGTCTCATATCCTAATACTTTCAAGCTAAACCATACGAAGTTGACTCTAGTACATAATCAAGCGACTCTTAACATAAGTTTTGATTCACTAAAATATGACAACCAAACTTGACCTACCAACGCTTGGTGAGTTCAACCGAGCCATGCTCTAACAATCTCCCAATTTTTCAATTTTAGTGGCAAAACTCTTACATCATATGGATAAACAAATTACAAGAATTCATTACACATACGCTTGATTTCCGAATTCAACAGCACAATAAACTGCTTACATTCAATCCTTGAAAATGTCGTTGTTGACATTATAATAACAAAGCAAATACTCCCCCTAAGGAAGATATGTAGATATTCAATCCGCACGTCTTTGTTATACCAATTTATATGACATGTTACTCCCCCTTAGTATGTGCTTTCACTCATTCGTTTAGATAAAACGTTTAATCACCAATGTTCTTTTCCTTAGCGATACCAATCAATATAAAATCAATGCCAGTATCAGTTGTTTACTCCATATATTTCTCCCCCTTTTTTTTCACAAAAATGACAAAGAAACGAAAAAATAAAGGACAACACGAAAAGAATCCGAAAAATCTCAATAGACTTGCAACCTGTAGAGTTAGGCACGAGGGTTCCACGCATCATGTTCTGATAACCAATATCAAAACCGAAATTACAAGTAGTTTTATTTTGATATGTTACCAAGGAAATAATTGTTCGAAACTATTTTTCCATTTTAGTTTAGCAAACCAAAAACAACTAAGCACCTTAGTCCCTTTGCTAAACCGATTGTACAAAAACAATCGCTTAATTCGATAAGACCAAAATAAAGATAACTCTATTTTTCTCATCAGGTTCTAATTATCCATAAACTTAGACCTTTCAATTTTAAACAAGACAAGTACTAGGTTAGTTAACTAGCATTTTTTGTTAAGGCATTCGATTAGACTTGAATAACCGAAACCTCACTTCGATAAGTCTAACTAAGATCAGAATTAACTTAGTTTCTCTTATCCGAAATTGAGTTGGACTAAACAACTCATCCCGTATACCTTATATTTTGTTAAGCCATAAATAATTCATACAAACCAATATAAATCAACTTGCATAATTATTCACCTCAACCGGAAGCAATTGAAACAACATAGACATTATAAGCACCGCAATTGCACCGAAATTTTGTAAGTCTAAACAATTGATACCACACAATAAAGCAAGATAACAATAGTTTTTCTTAACCGGAACCAATTGAATCACACACATCCACACACATCATGGAATAAACATCAATTGTACCGAAATTTTGTTAAGCAAAAGCAATAAATATATATAATATAAACTCAGGATTTTCTTAAACATGAAAATAATTAACTAACAAGATTGTTACCTCAAATTTCGCATCCACTTCTCCAATATGTTTGCATCTTCTTCCAGGGAGAATTGATATCGAAATATCATCATGTTGTCATCCTTATGCCAAAAAAAAAAGAATAACAACAACCCTCAACCTTTACCAGAGAAAGGTTGAAAATCGGTTTTAACAATTGCAAGCAAAAGTTGAAAACCGTCGAAACACATATGCTTTTATGATAAACCAAAACCGATTCAACATATTGTGACTTTTTCACATATTGTTTCTACTAGAACCCCTCATGATCCTTTGATAAAGCCTACCAACATGGACTAGAACTTAATCCTGCTAAATCAAAAAGTCACCCAAACCACAAGGGTTCACAATATATGAGATCGAATATTAAGGTTATGAAAACCGAAAACATACATCTCATAAATCACTTTGCAATACACCATAAATATTCAACATAAAATCAAGTATTGCAATTACCTCAATCTTGTAGGGAATTAAATTGCGAAACCAATGCAAAAAGAATGAGGTCATTCCGAGTTCGGACGAAGAAGTTATGGGCTAAACAGTTTTACACTTCTTCGTATGTGGGGACCTCTCACTAGGATCGGTTCCCTCACCATGACATGGTACTAGGATCGGTTCCCTCACTATGACAGGGTACTAGGATCGGTTCCCAAGAGTTACTTGATGGATCACATCCCTAAACTTTTTTCGACATAACTTTTGCATACGATGTCCGAATTCAGTTATTTTGGGCTCATTTTAACCGTAAAACCAAGAGCTACACCAATATGATCAGTAGATATCAACATCATCAACTCAAAATTATCGTTTCTATCAAAAGCTTAAATATAGATAGAGAAGGTATGAGTATAGAAGAAAATAAATCTCCCTAAAGATGTTAATTAGTTATATAATAACCGAGAGATCATGTGTTCAGTTTTTGATGTGCTTTCCCACCTTTCAAATGATTGAGCACTAAGGTGAGCATGCACATTCTAACACAACTAGGTTGTGCTAAGTTGAGCCTTGTCTTGTTCGTCACGAGTGACTAAGACAGAATCATCATTCTTTACCTCTTGCTTGGATTGTTTTCTCTTGTTCCATCTCTTGTTTTTCTTCTTTGACTTGTGATGAAGAGTGTCATTATCACAACCTTTACTAGTACAAGAGATTTCAGACATAATGTCTTTCTTTAGCCTTTAAAGAAGACTCTTGTAATTATTGTCATCAACAATTAACATCTGAGAGTAATTCTTGTGACTAACTTTTGGTCCCTTCTTGGCTATGGAAGACTTTGGGACCCATTTAGAGTTGGGTTTCGCAGGAGCAACTTTCTCCTTCATATCATTAGGACGATTGTCCTTTTGAATACTTTGAGAAACATCCTTTCTCCAAATTGGAACATAAGATCTTGTCTTTGCATTTGAAACGTCATCTCTCTTTCTATAATTGGGTATTTTATGAGATGACCTTGTCGAGTGATATGCAAAATTTGAACTATCATTATAATAATTCTTTTGCCTAAACTTAGGACAATATCGATCTGAGTTCTTATGAGGAGAAAACTTAGCCAATCCGTTTAATACAAAAGAAAGTTCATCTTGCATCTAACGAACTTTGTATCCCAATTGCAAGTGTCCTTTATTACCACAATAATAACAATGCTTAGTATAAATATACGAAGTATGAGTTTTGATGTTACCTTTTTATAGATCCTCTTGCATTGGAGCTCGACGAGTTTTCTTCTTCTTCTTGTTTTTGTTCAACGTTGTTGCTTTCTTGACATTAGCATAAATGCCTTCTTTGATTACTGCTGGTTGAACACTATTCTTAAGCTTGACTGACTTTTCTTCTTTACAAGAAATATGAGCATCTTTGTCATCAGTGGAAGCCTCTGATTAAGAAAAATTTGTAGCTTTAACAAATTTTACCTCTTTGCTAATATTTGAAGCATCTATTCCCTTATAGCCCAATCCTCGTGTATCACGATGATTTCTACTTGCTTCTAACATTGAGGTTAACTTATTTGTGCTTTCATTGGATTTTTTCGGTTCCAAATTTTCTTCTTCCAACGTCTTGATTTTATCAAGTGCACCGGCTAGATCACCCTCAAGGTGTTTTTCTCGTGAGATATATACACTTTCTTTCTCTTCAAAACTCTTTTGTTGAGAGTTAATCCTTGCATTAGATTCAACAAGTTTCTCTTCCAACAAACATACTTTTTCAAGATTCGCATCACGATCTTTCTCAAATAATTCTGCTTGAGAAAGACTAGCACATACTTTGTCATTAAGACTCTGTATTTGTTGAGAATCATTTTCCCTCAACTTTTCGTAGTCTAGGCGATGCCTTTCACATTCAATAGTCTTTAATTGTAAAGTAACCATAAGTTCCTTTACTTTCTTATTAGACACACTTAGGAGAATTTCATTAGAAAACAAGTGTTCACGAATCTCTTCCAACTTAGAGTTTGTAACCTCTGATTCTGAAGGTGGTTTAACTACCTCTTGCGATACGTTAACTAAGTCTTTCAATTATTTTCGCTTTCGCTCAATCTTACTTTGACTCATTTCTTATAGGTTGGATCGCACCAAACACAGATTGTTAGATCTTTTCATGTTTGCCTGCTCTGATACCAATTGAAAAGGCGAGGGTACCCAAATATACCTCAAGCTAAACTTTTCCTACCTATAAGTCCTTTCTCCGAAAGTGATTGTCTATGGACTGAGTCGAGACAATACAACTAATCGGTTCACACTCTGTGTGATCGTCTATGGATACGAGATCGAGACAATACAACAACGAAGTATGTTACTTGATAAAAAGTTTCGGACTTAACCAAACACAATAGGATTCAATTATCAAGTAAATAGGAATTGACGTTTGTGTGATTTACTTTAATTATAATAAAACAATTATAATGTGGAAATATAAATTAAATGACACAGCAAGATTTTGTTAACGAGGAAACCGCAAATGCAGAAAAACCACAGGACCTTGTCCAGAATTGAATACTCTCGGGATTAATCCGCTACACAAAATTACACCTAACTTCGTATAGTTGAGACCAAGCAACTAAACCTATAGTTCACCTAGTTCCGTCTGTATTCCCACGCCTCCAACTTATAAAATAGTCACGTACTTGGAACAATTCTCTTGGTTCGTATTCCAAACAGTAAAGGAACAACAAATCTGTTTGGTATCAACTCTCTTCAACCAAGTGGTATGAGTGGGACAAAGGCTCTTCCGTTTATCTTAACATAAACTCCTTCGTCAGGTCCTTAGATCTATCTTATGTTCAATTACCGAAGTAATCGTTTACGATTAATCCAACAACACTCTTAATCCAAAGAATTGTGTTGATGTCGATCTACCCAATTAATCAATCCAATCTACCACAAGGATAAACCGATTATTAATTGGATCCTCTTTTACCAAAACAAGTATCGTGCACACCAAAGATTATAAACCCAAGTCAGATCTTCAAAATCTTATTTGTCTTCAAATCTTCTTAAATCTTCAATAAAAACCTGCACACAATCACTTGAATCTCTTGTGATCAATCACGCACCGAACGGAGTTTGTTAACAATTAAAGAAATAAACATTCATAGCACGTGTTCAAAGTATGTCGACATCCTTACTTTGTAAGTTCTCTTTCACACTTACAACCTTGAAACCGATTTGCCACACTTCCAAACAAGTTTAGAATTGGTTCATCCGACTTTCAAGAACTATGCGATTGATCAAACAAACATTCAATCACAATCATGGGTTTAACGGTTCTACCAAAACAAGTTTCTGGTTCTACCTTCCATGTGAGTACTGCGCATAGTCACAGTAGCTTTCCAAAATTCGGTTGACTAGGTACTAGGATCGGTTCCCCACATATATATGGTATCTAATAAAAACGTGTTGCACATGTCCATAGGATCGGTTCCCCTTTCTGCTATAAACCTTGCTGCACCCCATACAAGGATCGGTTCCCCTTTGTGATGTACTTAACCTCTTACTAGGACGATTCCCTTTCCCGTATTTGCGTGACATAAAATCACAAACCCGATCATACCATCTCGTGATTACTTAAGATCGGTTTCACTAGTAAAAGTCATACAAATACATAAGTCAGGCATTTGTGAATAGTTCTACCAAGAACACAAACAAGTTGTGAGCGGTTATACTCAATACACATATTGGTTGTTCATAATATATGCAATGAATAACGAAACCAATAACACTGGTAATTTCTTTTCGGTTCACAAACAAGTTTATGAACTTACTTCCTTAGAACACATGTAGAATATTGTTCCCTAGGATGAAATCCTCACCTCATACTCATACATAATCACAATAGCATTCAAATGATTATGGCGATGTCTTATCTACAAAGTTTAATGGTTAAGCAATAAACCTCGTATTTTATTCCTTAATACTATGTCTATCTAGAGTTCAAATATGCTTCAGCTTTGTTTTCAATATGCACGACTTGAAAGATACGTTAGGAAATGAAACAGCTTCAAGTCAAATATCACTAACCTCAAGTGGAAGGATGATTGTTGTCATTGTAGCTCCTTGCTTCTTCACATCTTCAAGTCTTCGCAATACTTGTAAAGTCTTATATCCTAATACTTTCAAGCTAACCTATACGAAGTTGACTCTAGTACATAATCAAGCGACTCTTAACATGAGTTTTGATTCACTAAAATATGACAACCAAACTTGACATACCAACGCTTGGTGGGTTCAACCTTGCCATGCTCTAACACCTTCCTTCGAGGATATGCCTCGTTTGGCTGTACATAGGGGAGATTATGTTTTTTCCTTCAATCAACTTTCATTCGTCCGTTGAATCTCATGACACCTGGGATCCTTGGGTAGATTATATTTGTTCCAATCCGGATAATAAGAGGATCATCCGTTCTTTAAGCATAGAGGTTGCTTTAGAGGCTTCAAAGTTTAGATACATCTGGCGAGATCACGACAGCTTGATCCATTTATGTGCGCGCTGGGAAATCGACCCTCACATGTTTCTATTTTCTTGGGATGAAGCAACCCCTATTCTAGAAGACGTAGTGGCGCTCACCGGCCTTCCTATTCATGGTGATACAGTTTTCAACAGTTGTTGTCTTCACAAGTCTTTAAACAAGAGCGATAGATACCTTTGTGATCGCTTGATTGCAGCTAGAACGAAATCCATAACATTCCAACTGCCAGAAGAGCTTAAAGCTGAGGCTCCGAGCGAAATAGAGGGCCGGTAGGTAAAGGAAAGGGTAAAGCTACCGCGTCTGCTACCCATGATTCTCCTGTTAATGTTCCGTCTTCTTCAAAGCTTATGGCGTCCACCATAAAAGCTGCTCGACCAAAGTCATCTGCCGCCGAAGAATCTGATGGTGTGAGAGAGGTAAAGAGCGGCCAAAGACCGAAGTCCGGGAAACGCCGAGCCTCTTTCTCTTGTTGGATCAAATATTGGGCTCCTTTGCTTTCTGGCCAGCGCGAGGGTGCTCCTCCTCGGAAAGGAAAAACAGATAGAGCGGAGTTGGCATCCTTCCTTCTCTTCTGGTTATGTCATGATGTATTCGAGTACAGTCTCATGGACACCATCAAGAAGGAGCTTATCCTTATGGCCGTATTGATGCCTCGCGGCGTGTCATTTCCGCTTGCTCCTATGTTCTTGGGCGGTCTGTATCACCATTTGGACTTGCTGGTGTGTGATATTCTTCGTGTGGACGGATCTCATGAGGTTGAAACTTTCCTTCCTGCCAATTTCATTCAAGCATGGGATTGGGAGAGCTTTCCCATATATAGGCCTCCTCAGCTTAATCCTCTCGCTCTCTCGCAACAACAAGAGGTCATTCAAAATTATGGTTCTAAACGACTCGTGACGGTTCCTTAGTCTCATCCTCGGATGGCTCTTTATCATAAGAAGGGTTTTCTCCCTAGGACAAAGCTCAAGGATCACATGGATAAAGGTGTTGATTTCAAACCTGTCACTTATCAAGATGGTCGTACCGGTTCTCTGCATTACAATTTCGTTGTTCAATATCAGAGGAGGATGTCTTCCGCAGAGATACCTTCAGCCGAAGATTTTGACATCATTGTCTCTACTTTACCCGGACGTCTTCATGGTTTCTATGGCAGGAAGTTTTCATCCGAGACATACAATACCATTCGCGTGGCTCGGCAGCTGGGTTTTGACCAAGGAGTTCCTTATAACCCTCCCCTCCCTTCTTCGATTGAGGAAGATAAGGAAGTTCGGAAGAGTTTTTATCGCTTCATTTTCAAAAATGGTTTTCTAATGAGTGATCGCCAGTGTCATTTTGATCTCTTCCAACCTCAATCTCGTCGACAAGTTAGCGTCACCAACAGGGGCTTGGGTACCGCAATCAAATTAGTCGAAATCGTTCTTAGGTCATACTCGGTTGGGGAGCTTGGAGCAAGGAGCAATAAGTTCGGACTTGGAAATTGCCAAAACTCGGTCTAATACTCGGAACCTAATTATTAGAGACATATATTGATGCTCATAAGTTATGATTTGTACCTAATTAAAATTAAAATTTTAACACTATCATGCAAATAAGTGTGTAATATTGTTATATATATATATACGTATTTATCATGTATCTAGAGGTTTTTCTATTTGATAACTCCCATATGAGGGGTTATAAAAAATTTATTTTCTAATTTTAGTGCATGCAAGGCCAACTCGGAAATATTGTTAACCCGTTTTGCTCAAAAATCGGTCCAAATCGGCCGCCTTAATCACTAAAAATCGGAAATGCCTTGGAATCGGAAATCTCCTCGGACATATAGTCAATACCGATTACTCGACGAGTAATTGACCTTGGAGAGTGATTTTAACTACACTGCCGCAATGGTATCAGCAGGAACGTGCTGAACCTCCTCCTCAAGGAACCATATGCTCCTCCGTCTTTGACCAAAGATGACTTCAAAGAGATGCACGCATCCGGTCGCGTGAAGTTGAATGCGGAGACTACCAAGAAATATAAACTTTCCTCTAGCAACAAAGGTCGCCCTCTTCATCCACTGGTTACTAGCTGGGATCCTCTTCCAGGTGATGAGTCTTCTCAAGAGGATGGGAAAGGTAGTGCTTTACCTCTTTCGTCTGGTTCCAAGAAGAGGAGGCGTCCTCAACCAGTGAAGCCTTCGGATATTCCTCCCATTGCATCTCCTCCTGCTAAGGTACCTTTCCTTAATTCTCCTCTTTTATTTTCCGCCGAATCTCGCTTTAGTTTCTTTTATATTTGTTTGTCATATTCTTTTAGAAATCTCCGCCCATTAGCTGGAAGCCTAGGGGCCTCCTCTTTGAAGAGTACATTAATCTGCCTCTCAACGAATGAAGGGTTGATCGGATAGCTAAGAAGAAGAAGCGAGATGTTGGCGTGCTACCTATTCCGCGATTGCCTTCCATTCGTACTGCTAATGCTTCCCCTCCATTTTCTCCGCAGGCTCCAAAAATGGGGTCCCCGTCCGCAAGTACATTTATTGAGCGCGTGGAACGCCAACTAGGCTGATCGGTCAGTCAAAGTGGTCCGGAAGTGCTTTCTCCACGTATGATTCTACACTCTACTCGCCCTCTAATTGTAAAGACGGTTCAAGATCCTAATCATCCTCTTCATACCCCTATGATATGCTAGGTCCATCGAGCGAGTCTGAGTCAGACCATTCCATTCATGATTATTCCCTAGAGGACAGTGGTCTTAAAGGCAGTGTTAGGAATCAAAGCTCTTCCCCTTCTAAGTCTCGTAAGTACACCATGATGTTCCTTGTTAGGTTTGAATACTGACACGTGTCGATCAGAATATTTTGTTGTTATAATTAAATGCATTTGGTAATCTATATATACATTTCCATTCCCTGTATCCTTCTGATGAGATTATTTTATTTCTTCCTTTCCTCTTGCTTTTGTTTTTCCATAGGTCACTCGGAGCCAGGTGCGTCAAACTCTTCTTCTTCCTCTCTCCGATCGGTCCATTCTCCTACAAATCCTCCTCCTTCTTCCGATCTGGTATGTGTTATGCATTTTGGGTTATCACCATTACTTCCTTGTTGTTGGAGTATTTATTTATGTTTTCCCCCCTTTTTTTTCTTCAGAATAAATATAGGAAAACGAGATGGCGCCCATGGTAAGGGGAGCGGCTCGAACCAACAAATTAAAGGTAGCGAGTTCAGAAGTGCTAACGATAAATGACAGAAACCATCCAAGCCGGCTCCTAAGGTTTCTCACAGCATGGATGCCGATGCTGAACTAATGGCTACCCCGGAGGATCCTCAGTTCAAATATCCTCGCGCTATTTCGGACGCGGAGGCTAGTGTGGACAACTGCTACGAGTTGGTACATGGGTTTTGGGTCCCTTCGTCTAAAGCAGCCACTTATCGACGTATAGTGGAGAGGTTCGGTCACATGTGCGTTCATTAAAAAATGCCCGCCAACTCTTTAGTCGTGGCTAATGAGGATTTAATTGATATAGCGGACGACCTTTCTCAGGCGGAGGAAACTCCTTGATCCAGTTACATTGAGGAAGTGGGATGGATCCATTCAAACTTATCTAGTTCTTCGATTTCCCATTCATTGACTCAAGAACCTATTGGATCTGGCAAAGGCGAGTCACAATGCGCGAACCACATTGCCTCGTGAGATTGATGAGCTGGATCAAGAATACATATGTTTGCTCAGTGTTGCTGATGTTAAGAAAGCAGCATATGACCGACTAATGGCGGACGTTGGTCGAGCTACCGAGGAATTGAGGATCGCCCGAGATGCTGCTGAGGAGGTCAATGGGCGCCTTACTAAGAAGAGAGCGGAACTGGTTTCTTTGGATATTAATTAATTTTTTGAGTTGTTTTGTGAGTGGGTTTTGAACAATAGTCTCTTCGCTTTTGTTTGGGTTGAACTGGGAATTTGGATGGTTTGTTTTCCCTATTGCAAGACATATTTTATTATTTGATTATCTGCATTTATTATTATGGTTGGATGGTATTTAATGTGGTATTACCATGTGTTTCTATAAGTAGGGGTAAGTGGAATTGCCTTAGTTAGTATCTTTCGAGTTTCTTTTATTGTTTTGTTTTCCTTTTGGTTGTTAGCTATATTTTGCAGCGGATGGCTCATCGTCTACATGGTTACACTTTGGCTTTGGTTCCTGTGCCAACACTAGTTATTCCTTATGAAGATAATCATGAGCTAACTCGCTTATTGTTGGTAAAAGCTGAGGTGTAAATGCTTAGAGAGGTTAGAATGGCGAATAGAGTGGCCACACGCGCACAGTTTGATGAGCAGTATGAGACATATTTGATGGCTCAGAGGTTGCAGACGTCTGGCGCCTGACTCTGGCAGTAAAGCGCGCGCTAGATGATACTATAGCTACTCGGAACAAGGTTGAGCGACTATTCCAAGAGTCAATAATTATGACGACTGATATTGAGCAAGCAATAGCAGATTGTCGTGCATTTGTTACTCAGCGGGCAGGTCCTAATCTCCGTGGGTATGTTTTGACTTTATGTGCTATGTCTGCTCTCATTCATACTACATATATGAAAGCAAAACTAGCACGTTTACTAGTATTGAAGGATGAAGTTGGGATGCTACAAACTCATCGATTGATTGCTCTGAATAAGGCGCGCAAAGCTTATGAAGAGCATAAGGAGACGTTAAACATGGCTCAAGAATCCCATGCCTCTGTGATGTTATTGCACAAGATTCATCAAGTGCTAGAAGAGGTGCGTAGGGCTTATACCGATTCCACTACTCAATACGGTGAAGCGCAGTTGATGATGCAGGAGTTAGATGAAGATATTTCTTACTGTCGCTCGTTGATAACTGAGTGCTCTTAAGCATATTACTACCATCAACTTTTTTTTTAGGGATTCGTAAATGTGGTCTTGGGTATTGTGTTATTTTGGTTATATATATGAGAATTGTCTTGGTTAGTCGTAGTAAACGTTCATTAAGTTCTTTTTGTTTCATGGCTGATCGTGTAAGGTTAGTTATAGAGGTAAGGTATCTAAATCTCCTTTTAAGGGTGATATGTCTTGCGCGTGATACATTTGCGATCGAGAACTCACGTTGGCATGAATAATTGGTCGCCGCGGATCATCTTGTGACGAAGATTCAAAGTGAGGGTGGGTTGCCTAATATGACTCTTCTTTAACATCGTGGATATTGTCGCGAGCAACGTATGGTTACTCACTTTCAATGTGTTGATGCGGATCGTAGTGTGAGGTCTATTGAAATGGATCTTGTTGAAGTTCACAGGGCGCTTCATGCACTGTCCTAATTTTTTTTTTTTAATGGGTGGTAGTTGTGGAGTAATGAATGCTCCATGAGATGTATGCTTCCTATATAAATAAAGCTTATTCATTTACATAACATTTTCATTTATTGTGTTTTGTTCATTCTTTTATATTAGAATTCTCTAGATGGCTAGCCTTTTGCATGGCTACGTACTATCTCCATCCTCTGTGCCGACGTTAGTAACTCCTTATAGAAAAGAATCTGAGTTAGATCGTTTATTGCTCGTGAAGGCTGAAATAGAATTGCTTAGGGATATATGAACGACAAATCGTGCTAAAACGCGCGCAAGAGTTGATAAGAGACACAAGGTATATTTAACGGCTCAGGCGGCACTAGCGTCCGGGTCGGTATCTTTCGAAATTCAGCGTGCACTAGATGATATTATCTCCGCGCGTCATGAAGCCGATCGGCTATTTCAAGAATCAGCTCTTATGATGATTGATATTGATCAGGCTATAGCAGATTGTCGTGCACACATTTCCCAGTAGCCGGGTCGTCGCTTGCGCGGGTATGCATTAACTTTAAGTGTAATATCCGCTTTAGTGCACCCTTCTGATAAACGCGTGGAATTGGCACGATTGCTAATCTTAAGAAGTGAAGTGAAGGCTTTGCAGACTCATAGGCTGGTTGTTCAAGATACTGCACGTAAGGCTTTCGAGGAGCATAATGAAACTTCTGAGATGGCTCGGCAAAACAATGCGTCCGAGAGGATTATGCATGAAGTAGAACAAATACTAGTGTTGATGGTGGATTTTCGTTTAAGGTTAAATTCGTAAGTAACCAGAAAATCATCATACTGACATCTTGTAAAAGATAAAGCCGTTTATAAGTGACTGATACTCCTCACTTAATTCACCAAGAATGGAGCACGTAGCAACAATCCCATTCTCAGAATACATGAAATTCCTCCCGGGTTGGAGCATGTAGCAACAATCCCTTCCCGTGAAATTTCATATCAGCCTTGTATTTCCCCGTACTCATTATCGATGTGGCATGACGACCGAGTGTTACTCTTACAGAGTAACACGAACCTCAAGCACTATAATGAATCATTATCAAGTGTGGCATGACGACCGAGTGTTACTCTTACGAGTAACACGAACCTCCAAACACTATAATGAAACCGTGTATGAAAAATACCCGTACAGGTGATTCTCGGTGTTATACTAGCCCTGAGCCCTCTCGATGTGTTATACTAGCCCGATTGAGCCCCTCTCGGTGTGTTATACTAGCCCGATTGAGCATCCCAGACCGACCATATCAATCCTGATATGATCTCGATCATGATCATCCAACTCCACAAGCATGATTGGATGACCCCGGATCAATTCCATCACCCCCAAAGGTGTGCATGGAATACACACACCTACCGACCCCGCATGGTCGACCATTGGCCTTTGCTTGCCAAGAAACCGTCCATACCAAGCATTATGGGCGGAAAACCTAAATTAGGGTTTGCGGCATATTACATGTGCCGCAAAACAGTCTCAACCATCCATCTTCGCAGGTATAGATGGAGGGTGTAGATGCACTCAAAGGGCCCGGAGCATGTCGACACAATCACCATGTGACCGCCTACATACATGACCACTCGGTCAAAACCAACCATGATTGGTTACAACAAATCGTCACTTTGAAAGAGCATGGTCGCACGGCTTTGCAAGCCAAAATTAGGGTTCCAAGCCATCACGCGCGTCCATCTTCTCCGGCACGAATGGAGGGTCACGGATTAGATTGAGCAAGGGTCGGTCACACCAAGATGACCACCGTGAGCCCATCTACCTCCTCATGCGGTCGGCCAAGGCATATCATGCCCGGCCAATCCAAAATGCCCGCTCAAACATGCGTGGATACACTTCCCAAATTGCAAATCGATCTCGACCACTCAACTTCACCTGGACGAATCGGGTGGCTTAGATCACGTTTCATGAGACGGTAAGACATAGGCGTGAACATCAGCCTACCGTCTGCACGCCAAACCAACCAGGCCAAGACCGACCAAGTCAGGTCATCTTGGAAAACACGCCTAGGAAAAGGGTATGGTGCGCGACTCTTGCGGCATCAAACTCCTATCGCAAATCGATCTCAACCACTCAACTTTACCGGTCAAATTGAGTGGCTTAGATCGCGCCTTCTTGGGAAAGTGAAGTATGGACGTGCACACCATGCGTGTTGTCTACACACATGCCCGGTCGGTCCTCTTCAAAACCCTTCCCATGCTTGGTTTCGACCAAGCTGAAGAGTGATGCTTGCGCACCTCTTTTAAAACCCTAATTTCATCAACTGGTCGCAGATGAGTGTCTCAAACATCATCTCATCCGTCCGACTTCACCACTTGGTTATACAACCCCGGTCGAGTTATTTGGTTAGTGAGGAGTCATTACCCATCACTTTACCACACCGTAATGCAACACCGCATAAAATACACACGATACTTCACAAGTATCGACTTTCTCGAATAACGCAGTTATTCAATTCAGCATTACATGCTATCTCTCGTGGATCCACGATCCACATTCCAGAGACATCAATCATGTCACAAACTGGGGATACATACTTGGGGTATTGGTCTCATGGTTTACGGCGTGGTGCGGCAACGCGCCATCACAAGAACGTGTTAGGAAGTCATGGACTGCTAGAGATGAACAGAAAAGTGGGCAAGACCGGTCATGTGTTACCGACACACAACTCCACTACTCCATCATTCCACTACCTCCACTTCCCAAGAGAAACTTGAATGTGGCTCAATGACTTGTATAAATAGGTTCTCCGCCCTATTTCCAAAAACAAGGAATAACGGAGAACAACACAAGTTCAGTCGACAGAAACCAAGTGTTAATACAAACCGTATTCAAACACTCAGAGCCTGCTTGCATCAACCGTAAGCTTGCCCGTCCTTCCCTTACAAGTCATTAGCAAGCCAACACCTTCACAATCTCAACACCTTCTTCGCTTCCCACCCTAAGATCAACCCCATCTCCTTCACTGTGTGACCGAAACAAGTCCTGGAACGGCCATTTCTTGGTTTAGGCCGTGCCACAGATTGATCTCTCGAATCTACAAGCACTCACCGCGCAAAGGCATTTGTTGAAGGTTTAGATTCATTCCTCATCCACACCCCAAATTACCAAATTCTCGCAGGAGTAGTTTTCACCCATCAACAATTGGCGACCACAAGTGGGAGATTGATCTATCGGTTGCATAAAATTGAATTCTTAATTTTTCGGTTTCCATCTCGCAATGTATCCGGAAACTACAAAGCGGTTCGGATATCATGGGAAGCATAGCTGAGTCTTGGAGGATGTCTTGGCAAATCAAGCCGGTATCACCGGGAGGCGAGAGCGAGACATTTCGCCTTTTGAATGATATAAGGCACAATTACAAGAAGGGTCGACGAGCATCTACTCGGGCAAAGCACAAGAAATGTTGAATCATTAGCCAGAGTCACACCTTTACAGGAGGTGGAGAGGAAAAAGAGCGCGTAATCGCAGGAGACTCGGAAAGATGAACATCATGGTCCGATCGACAATGAAGATCCGAGGCAACTCCACAGAAAAGAGACTTATCCTAATACTACAATGTCTCCGCGATGAAGAAGGGGAACCTACAGCCTATGGAGCCTCGCTAGAGGATTTATACCTCAAAACTCTTGTCGAAGCCCTTAAGACTGTCCAATCCGCGTCGCCTTCCAACCAACTGGAGAAACGCTTGAGGAAGGAGAAATCAATCAAGAAATGCCTGAATACGAGAGGATGGGAGCGTTCAATTCAGCCCACTCAACAAAGTGACATTACGACACCTTCCACATCCCTCTACTTAGGAAGGCAACCCGCAGATATGATGGCGCCCGCAAGTCTTCCAACCTCGTCTCCGCCTCCACATCAAAGCCACGGGGAGACATTGCAACGCCGCTAACGCAGGAAAAGCTGGACTCAAGGTACTTACATTTCCTCCCCAATGAAGGAGATTCTGGAGCTCTGGAGACGTGGGTGCGAAATGGAGAGGTGGAGCTACCCCAGCATGGCGTCCGCCTCATCGATCAAGAAGTAATGGACCCGAGGTACTTGTCATTACCACCGGTTCCTTCATCACCCCACCGGTGAATGCAACGCTTTGAAGCGCATTGTTCAGAGAAGCTTGGTTCGTAGAGATAGCTTGCATAGGATTTTCTTAGAGAGACTACTCCGGTTTGATATACGTGAGGCTTCAAAAGGCAAGTAAGTTTTACTCAACAACTTTACAAGAAAGATAGTTTAGAATTCACTGGGGACTTAGCATCCCGCACGTGGAGAAAGAGGCTCAGTGATCAAACGCCATGTTTGTTTCCATTCGTACCTCCCTTTTACATAACATTTGCAACTTCATATATGTGCAATCATTCATGACCAAGATGCAAATCTCATTTAACATAATCTCTTTCAAAAAGGTTGTTCACAAAACTATCTCAAAATAAGCCAATTCAATTACCTATTAAATTCAAAACCTAAAGTCAAAAGAAAACCTCACTATCACTCAAAAGCATCTAAAAGAAAAGACAAATCGGTAGCTACAATCTTTCAAGGGAAGTCTTTCAACAGCAATTCGTCCTTCTGGGCAAGAGAGGCTTTCATTCTTTGGAGTACAGCCTGTTTCAGCTCCACCTTAGATGTGCCCTCCAACCTCTTCTTCCCGGCGAGCACACAACTGATCAGAAGGGACTTCATCTTGTAATTTCTCGGAGCTCCCAATCTTGGAGAACCCTTCAAGAACCAAGGAGCATTGAAGCCGTCTGCGCAAACACGTCCGGATGGCACCGCCAATCTTCAATCACCTCTTCAAACTGTTCCACCGGTAAGCAGCGCTCATCCCCTGGATAGAAACTAAAGCTTCTTGGACGCGGTTGACCAATGCAAGACGACTCTTGAGCTTCGTGGTGGTAGCAACATGGCCGTGTTTCTCCCAGATTGTCGTATACAACTTTTCGAACTGGACCGGCACGCTGAATCCACCAACCAACACATGGCCTGGATAAGGGATATCAAAAGGAGGATCGAACAAAGCCCCCGAGTTGCATCACCGGTAATTCACCAACCGCGGAACCTTGTCGGGTGCGA
This sequence comes from Papaver armeniacum, assembly GCA_023531295.1. NCBI lineage: Eukaryota > Viridiplantae > Streptophyta > Magnoliopsida > Ranunculales > Papaveraceae > Papaver > Papaver armeniacum. Next base: position 84,045 of record JAJJWW010012350.1, on the reverse strand, counting down.
GAGGGCATTTCGTAAGGAGTCACCACAATGGCCATATTGACCGGAGCCTGTTCGGGACGAATTTCGAGGGGAGCCGCCCAACTACAGCAGATCACGCCTCTCTTTCACTCACTGCTAATTTCCATCACAGCCCCGTCGACAAGATCACTAAGGGAAGCGCCTTGTTCCACCGAGCTTTCATCATCTCTGTCGTAGTCAGAAAAATGAGCGGTCTCTCCAGACTTCTCAGCATGAAGGTCCGTACCGCCAGACTTCTCAGTATGAAAGTCGGTGACCCGTACCGGACTTCTCGGCATGAAGGTCGATGCATCGCCGGACTTCTCGAAGATGAAGGTCGGTCACCGCCGGACTCCTTAGCATGAAGACCAGTACCGCCAACCTTCTCGTTTTGGATGCGTGCCAACCTCGTGAAAGCATTATCTTTCGAAATTCCCTGATTTCAAGCAAGGATCGTTTTAAGAATTTACACTGGAGAAATGAAAGAACCGACGGGAAGAAATTTAAATACCTGCATATTGGAAGAATTGAGGATTACCGGACCACGTGCTTGCCTCTTAGGTCTCTCTCCTACTTGGGGACTGCAATCCTCAGCTCTGGTCCGTTTGGCTGGAAGCGGCTTCAACCGGAAATGCTTCGTCAAGACGTCAGAAGATGGTTCACCACGAGGATCTGTCACAACACTCTCCGAAAATTTCTGGAAAACCGACAGTTGTCTACTCCAAAATTCCTTATACTTATCGGTTATCACTGGGTTTCTCCCAATAGGCCAGAAGGGAAGGCTCACCCGGTCTAAGAACACATTAACGTTAAGAATACTTGGGAGAGATTCTTCCTAACCCACGGTGAACGAATAAATGGGACACCCCGATCGAATCCCATTTGACGAGCAGCCTCCACAATATTGTACGGAGTCACGTAAAATCCTCCGTTAAATAGAGACGGACATATCCTGGAATGCAAAACGCGCAGGTAAATTAATTCTCCGAGACTTCATAGTTTCGACATCGGTACCCAACACAACATCGGCCGTCAAGTGGTAGCAAAGTCTCTGGCTGAACAATGGAATGGTGGACTGGCCCCCATGGACGAAAATCTACTAAGACACATTGTCAAATACGTCCACAAGTCTCACGCCTACTCGGGGACGCTTTTATTCCATCGAAGTATTCTAGAGCCACCGTACAAGTCATTGAGCGAATTTCCCGGGAATAGGAGCGTAACTTTTGAAGTGTTCCCATAAGAGCGCTGAAGAAAAGCGAAGTGAATGTGCGACTCCACCTTCTTGTACCCATTAGAAACATGCATATCCATTGATAAAGCGTCCAAATGAGAATAAAGTGATCCGAGGAACAATGAGCCCGAGGGAAGAACTTCACCCTTCGCCGCCTTATAGCAATCTTGACAAGGTCATTTCTAATAGTCTTCTTTCCGGAACCATCATCAAATACATCTCTGGATAGCCATAAAGACAGAAACGCAATCACACCGAGCTCATCCTGGCTCCCGGTCTGCGAGGGACCACCCAACACCCACCGGGTGTAAAAACATCTTGCATCTTTCTTCTCCTCCTTGCCCGGATCAGTCGAATTCCTCCACCTTTCGAAGGATAGCGTTATAATTGCTTTGTTCCGCATCGAGAGCTCGTAAGAAAGACTTCCGACAAAGAACAGGTTCATTAATGCAACTACACTCTCCGAGTAATAGTCATTTCTCCCCACCTAGATATGGCTGTGTGAGTAGAAATACGCCACCGAGAAATGAAGGTAATCAAGCCCGCGATGTCTTTTCTAATTTCGAGGGTAGCGGTATGCCATGACCGCATTGAGAATTTGCGCTTTGGTAAAATTTTCCTTAATGCCCTTATTACTCAACATACATCTCATCCATCCTTCGTAAGAACCCAGTGGAGTATGGCAAGTTTTGAAGTCAATAGGAGAAGGCGGATATTGGTTTCTCTCGGAGACAAAATCTCATCACAAGTCTTTGAAGAAGAGAATGGATTGACTTCCATATTTTCTGAACCGGAAAGCAAGACTATCTTATGGGAAGGATGTCTCCTAATTTTCGGAAAAGGCAAGGTGAACAACTCATCATTGATGTTCGGCATATCTTTGAAGCTATCAACACTTCCCGACTTGGAATCGGGTTATCTTGAAGACATACCGACATAAGTTCTTTTCTACCACAATAAAATAAAAGACAGGAGTTAGAACTTGTATGAAAGCATATGAGAAGTGTAGTCACACACGGCAAGACACGACTCACACAATGGCCGGTCCAAACATCATACAAGTTTCGGTATTGATTTCAAGTTCTCTCGGTATAACTTTCAAGTCGGTCCTGTATTGTTTTCAAGTCCTATTACAAGTTCCAAGCTCGGTGTAAATTTCAGTCAAACATGTGTGAATAAGACCCACGTTCCGGCATACACGGCGGGCCCACATTCATCCGCATGCATCATAACACGATTTTCTTTATTCATGGGAATCGTGTCTACGGGATTCAAGCCAAATGGTGAAAAAGCTAAGCATGCACATGTCTTACAAAAGGTATTTACCTAACAAAACTAGGGTTTGACCGTTAAAAAAAAAAAAAAAAAAAAAAAGGGAGTGAAACCTACCTTGAAGCGGCGGACGGGAGCAACTCCGTGAATCGGACGGCGGCGGTTTTCGGCAATGATTCCAGAAGAAGAAACAGAAGCAGCCGACGGACTTCTCGAAGATGAAAGTCGGTACCGCGGACTTCTCGGATGAAGGTCGGTACCGCCAGGACTTCTCGGCATGAAGGTCGCACGCGGACTCCTTAGCATGAAGACCCGTCACCGCCTAACCTTCTCGTTTTGGATGCGTGCCAACCTCGTGAAAGCATTATCTTTCAAATTCCCGATTTCAAGCAAGGATCGTTTTAAGAATTTACACCGGAGAAATGAAAGAACCGACGGGAAGAAATTTAAATACTCGCATATTGGAAGAATTGAGGATTACTGGGACCACGTGCTTGCCTCTTAGGTCTCTCTCCTACTTGGGGACCGCAATCCTCGGCTCTCCGGTCCGTTTGGCTGGAAGCGCTTCAACGGAAATGCTTCGTCAAGACGCTCGAAGATGGTTCACCACGAGGATCTGTCACAACACTCTCCGAAAATTTCTGGAAAACCGACAGTTGTCTACTCCAAAATTCCTTATACTTATCGGTTATCACTGGGTTTCTCCCAATAGGCCAGAAGGGAAGGCTCACCCGGTCTAAGAACACATTAACGTTAAGAATACTTGGGAGAGATTCTTCCTTCACCCCCAGTGAACGAATAAATGGGACACCCCGATCGAATCCCATTTGACGAGCAGCCACAATCCAATATTGTACCTGAGTCACGTAAAAATCCTCCGTTAAATAGAGACGGGACATATCTGGAATGCAGCGCGGGTAAATTAATTCTCCAGACTTCATAGTTTCGACATCGGTACCCAACACAACATCGAACCGTCGAAGTGGTAGCAAAAGTCTCGGTCGAACAATGGAATGGTGGACTGGCCCCCATGGACGAAAATCTACGGAAGACACATTGTCAAAATACGTCCACAAGTCTCACGCTGCTCGGGGACGCTTCTTATTCCATCGAAGTATTCTAGAGCCACCGTACAAGTCATTGAGCGAATTTCCGGGAATAGGAGCGTAACTTTTGAAGTGTTCCCATAAGAGCGCACAAAGAAAAGCGAAGTGAATGTGCGACTCCACCTTCTTGTACCCATTAGAAACATGCATATCCATTGCTAAAGCGTCCAAATGAGAATAAAGTGATCCGAGGAACAATGAGCCCGAGAGGAAGAACTTCACCCTTCGCCGATCTTATAGCAATCTTGACAAGGTCATTTCTAATAGTCTTCTTTCCAACCATCATCAAATACATCTCTGGATAGCCATAAAGACAGAACGCAATCACACCGAGCTCATCCGGCTCCGGTCCCAGGGGACCACTCCAACACCCACCAGTGTAAAAACATCTTGCATCTTTCTTCTCCTCCTTGCCCCCGGGCTGTCGAATTCCTCCACCTTTCGAAGGATAGCGTTATAATTGCTTTGTTCCGCATCAGAGAGCTCGTAAGAAAGACTTCCAGCAACAAAAGGTTTCATTAATGCAGCTACACTCTCCCGAGTAATAGTCATTTCTCCCCACCTAGATATGGTCGTGTGAGTAGAAATACGCCACCGATAAATGAAGGTAATCAAGCCCGCGATGTCTTTTCTAATTTCGAGGGTAGCCCACCATGACCGCATTGAGAATTTGCGCTTTGGTAAATTTTCCTTAATGCCCTTATTACTCAACATACATCTCATCCATCCTTCGTAAGAACCCGGTGGAGTATGGCAAGTTTTGAAGTCAATAGGAGAAGGCGGATATTGGTTTCTCTGGAGACAAAATCTCATCACAAGTCTTTGAAGAAGAGAATGGATCGACTTCCATATTTTCTCGAACCTAGCAAGACTATCTTATGGGAAGGATGTCTCCTAATGTTCGGAAAAGGCAAGGTGAACAACTCATCATTGATGTTCGGCATATCTTTGAAGCTATCAACACTTCCCGACTTGGAATCGGCGTTATCTTCGAAGACATTTCTTTTCTACCACAATAAAATAAAAGACAGGAGTTAGAACTTGTATGAAAACATATGAGAAGTGTAGTCACACACGGCAAGACACGACTCACACAATGGCCGGTCCAAACATCATACAAGTTTCGTATTGATTTCAAGTTCTCTGGTATAACTTTCAAGTCGGTCTGGTATTATTTTCAAGTCCCAGTACAAGTTCCAAGCTCGGTGTAAATTTCAGTCAAACATGTGTGAATAAGACCCACGTTCCGCCGCATACACGGCGGGCCCACATTCATCCGCATGCATCATAACACGATTTTCTTTATTCATGGGAATCGTGTCTACGGGATTCAAGCCAAATGGTGAAAAAGCTAAGCATGCACATGTCTTACAAAAGGTATTTACCTAACAAAACTAGGGTTTGACCGTTAAAAAAAAAAAAAAAAAAAAAAAAAAAAAAAGGGAGCGAAACCTACCTTGAGCAGCCTTGACGGGGAGCAACTCCGAACGGGACGGCGGCGGTTTCCGCAATGATTCCGGCAGCAAGAATAAAGCGGCCGATCGACAGCGGCGGCAAGGTTGCGGACGAGAACAAAAAAAATCGTGAGGAAAAGAAAGGAGTCTTGGTCTCTTTTATAGACAAAAATTAGAAGAATCCCACTAGAAAAAGGATTCCTCTCTTATTTGGTTTCCTCTTTTGATTCAAATACCCAAAGAAAGAAACCGCCCCACCAGGAGGATTCCATACAAGCGTGACGGGCGTGGGGAACTAGCGGTCGGCCAACACTCTTAGGGTAAACTACTTTTATCCTGTCTTTCTCACGTATGTATGTCACCATCTCATGCCTACCACACAATAATGTAACCATTATGTGCTAGGGGGGACTTAATGTTGATGGTGGATTTTCGTTTAAGGTTAAATTCGTAAGTAACCAGAAAATCATGCGCTGACATCTTGTAAAAGATAAAGCCGTTTATAAGTGACGGATACTCCTCACTTAATTCACCAAGAATGGAGCACGTAGCAACAATCCCATTACGTGAATACATGAAATTCCTCCGAGGTTGGAGCATGTAGCAACAATCCCTTCTGTGAAATTTCATATCGGCCTTGTATTTCTTGTACTCATTATCGGTGTGGCATGACGACGAGTGTTACTCTTACGAGTAACACGAACCTCAAGCACTATAATGAATCATTATCGTGTGGCATGACGGCGAGTGTTACTCTTACAGTAGTAACACGAACCTCAAACACTATAATGAAACCATGTACGAAATACCCGTACGAGCCGATTCTCGGTGTGTTATACTAGCCCGAGCCCTCTCGATGTGTTATACTAGCCCGATTGAGCCCCTCTCGGTGTGTTATACTAGCCCGATTGAGCATCCCAGACCGACCATATCAGTCCTGATATGATTCGATCGCGTCATCCAACTCCACAAGCATGATTGGATGACCCCATCAATTCCATCACCCCCAAGCGGTATGGAATACACACGGCCGACCCCGCATGGTCGACCATTGGCCTTTGCTTGCCAAGAAACCGTCCATACCAAGCATTATGGGCGGAAAACCCTAAATTAGGGTTTGCGGCATATTACATGTGCCGCAAAACGGTCTCAACCATCCATCTTCGCAGGTATAGATGGAGGGTGTAGATGCAGACTCAAAGGGCCCTGGAGCATGTCGACACAATCACCATGTGACCGCCTACATACATGACCAGTCGGTCAAAACCAACCATGATTGGTTACAACAAATTCGTCACTTTGAAAGAGCATGGTCGCACGGCTTTGCAAGCCAAAATTAGGGTTCAATCCATCACGCGTCCATCTTCTCCTAGGCACGAATGGAGGGTCCACGATTAGATTGATCAAGGGTCGGTCACACCAAAGATGACCACCGTGAGCCCATCTACCTCCTCATGCGGTCGGCCAAGGCATATCATGCCTGGCCAATCCAAAACGCCCGCTCAAACATGCGTGGATACACTTCCCAAATTGCAAATTGATGAATGAAGTCCCATTGTCTGATCGGATGATCATTGGCGCGCCGAATAGGCAGATGATGTATTCTTTGATGAACACTGCAATTGTAGCTCCTGCATAGTCTCGCAGTGGGATGACTTCCACCCATTTAGAGGAATACTCGGTTACAGTAACGATATACTTATGTCACCCGGATGAGGTTGGACTAATCGGTCCAATGATATCAATCCCCAAACTGTGGAAGGGCCAAGGGGTAAGAACACTATGCAACAGCGTGTGTGGGGGCGTGGATGAGTGGTCCGTGGCTCTGGCATTGCTGACATTTCTTCACATGTTCAGCAGTGTCAAATTCCATCGTAGGCCAGTAGAAACCTCCTTCGTATAGTTGTAAGAAGAGTTTTCTCATCCTATGGTGCTCCACATTATGAGTCGTGGTCATCACTACCTCCGCCTCTTCTTGTAATAGGAAGCGCAATATTGTGTTCCCATAGATTTTTCTGTAGAGAATTCTTTCACTCATAAAGAATCGCCCCGCCTTCTTCTGGATTTTGAGCGCGTCTTGTCTATTTTGCGGTAGGCGTTCGTGCTAGATGAAATCTATATATGGTTGTCTCAATATTCTACCTCTACACTGCATATCTCTGCTTGCTGCGGAGGTTCTTGACAGTCTTCACAATTAGCATGCACCACTGCTGCCTGAGAAGCCATACTTGGCCAATAGACCCCCATTCTATGTAAGCGGTGGTATAATGGAATCTCTCATGTCTGTCCGCAAGACTCCGTATGGACGCGGCTCAGTATCTCTTGCGCTTCTATTTTTACCACACATCATGATAAGGCACCTCCGGATGTTCGATAGTATAGCGCTCCTCGTACTATGACAAATTGCTTTAACACTTTAACGGGCAACAATTGATCGTCCGCTTCTTTGGTTAGATCCTCAATATATGCCGTCCTCCAATCGTCCTTTTGTTCGAACGTCGCGTCTTCTTTCCATGTGCTAGGTAATTCTCTTCTTTTCACCACTATTGTTCCTTCGTCCGCCTCATTTAATTGTAAGTTTGCCGCTAAGATAGCTAACGCGTCAGCGTGTTTATTAGTATACCTCCCCGTATGCTCAATAACGGTGCTTCCCCTTTTTGCTATCAATTCTTGGGCCTCCGCTTGGTAAGGGGCTAAGTGCGCTTCTTTTACTTGGAAGTCGCCTGAAAATTGATTTGTGACTAACTTCGAGTCTCCTCTGATATCTATCGCTCCCAAGTTGAGCTCTTCTACCATGCGCAGTCCTAAAATCAGCGCTTCATATTCTGCCACATTATTGCTGCACTCAAAATCTAGCTTGAAAGCGAATTATAATAATTCCCTTTTGGGGGTTTCAAACACTATCCCTGCTCCTCCGTAAGACCCATATGATGATCCGTCGAAAAACATTGACCAACGTTCTTCCTCCTTGACTTCTGCAACTTCTCCAGGTATTTCATCACTTATTTCTGTCATGTTCGTACCTGGGAATGCGGCCAACAAGTTTGTGAATGCTTGCCTACGTACTCCTTTAGACCGCTGATACTTTAGCTCAAACTCAGATAGCTGTAGCAACCCGTAGCTGGTCCGCGGATAAGACTGGTTTTGTATCTAAATATGCGATTGGATTAGCAGTTGCTACCACTATAGTTTTATGGGCGAGCAAATAAGATCGTAACTTTTATGTGGCATATATGAGTGCTAAGCATGCTTGCTCCGCTTTCGAGTACATGAACTCCGCATCTCTAAACCCCTGCGATATAGTGGATTAGACACAACTGATCATTGTAGAGGTCTTGAGCCAGTAATGCTCCGATCGCCACGCTGGTAAATGTTGTGTAAATATAAAGGGGTTCACCTTTGACGGGTGGTCGCAAGACTCGTGCACTGATTAGATATTCTTTAAGCTTCTGAAAGGCTTGCTCTTGATCGTCTCCCCATTCGTACAGTTTATTTTTTTTTAACAAGGGTGAGAATGCAGACAACAGTTGCGCTAATCCGGGGATGAATCTTCGGACATAGGATACTCTTCCTATAAAAGTTTTTAATTATTTCACATTTGTAGACGATCTCATGGTGGTTATTGCTTCTACCTTGTCTGGGTCGATCTGTATCCCTTTGTATGTAACAGTAAACCCCAAGAATTTTCCGGAGGTGACTCCGAAAGCGTATTTGAGAGGATTCATCTTTAAGTGATACTTTCTGCATCTGTTAAAGACGCGCCTTAAGTGATCCATATGGTCTTCTCGCGCTCTTGATTTTACCATGACATCATCTATGTATACCTTAATTACTTGATACATCATATCATGGAAGATAGCTACCATTGCCCGTTGATAAGTCGCGCATGCGTTCTTTAGTCCAAATGGCATTACGACATTGAAAAGACGAGGGTACCCAAATATACCTCAATCTAAAACTTTTCCACCTATAAGTCCTTTCTCCGAAAGTGATTGTCTATGGACTGAGTCGAGACAATACAACTAATCGGTTCACACTTCGTGTGATCGTCTATGGATACGAGATCGAGAAAATACAACAACGAAGTATGTTTACTTGATAAGAGGTTCAGACTTAACCAAACATAATAGGATTACTATCAAGTAAATATGAATTAACGTTTGTGTATTTTAATTCTAATTATAATAAAAACAATTATAATCGCGGAAATAGAAAAGTAAAAGACACACTAAGATTTTGTTAACGAGGAAACCGCAAATGCGAAAAAACCCCTCGGACCTTGTCCGAAATTGAATACTCTCGGGATATAGCCGCTATACAAAAATCAAACCAACTTCGTATAGTTGAGACCAAGCAACTAAACCTATAGTTCACCTAGTTCCGTCGTATTCCCACGCCTCCAACTTGTAATAAGTCACGTACTTGGAACAATTCCTTTGGTTCGTATTCCAAACAGTAAAGGAATAACAAATCTGTTTGGTATCAACTCTTTTCAACCAAGTGATGTGAGTTCGACAAAAGGCTCTTCCGTTTATCACAATAAACTCCTTTGTCAGGTCCTTATATTTATCTTATCAACAACTACCAAAGTAATTGTTAAGATTTTGCAATCAATACTTTTAATCACAAAGAAACGTATTGATGTCGATTTACTCAACTAATCAATCCAATCAACCACAAGGATAAACCGATTATAGTTGGATCCCCTTTAACCGCAACAAGTATTGTGCACACCAAAGATTATGAACCCAAATCGAAATCTTCTTCGTCTTAAAATCTTCTTAGATCTTCAATAAACACCGCACACAATCAACTTGAATCTCTTGTGATCAATCACGCACAGAACGTAGTCTGTAAACAATGGATTATCACAAGATGTCTTTAGATCTACAAATAGTCTAAAGATCCTCGTTGAAACTTCGATCTAGTTTGAGTGAATCTTATATCAGAAGAGAAGATTCGCAAGCATAAACAAACTAGGTGCAATCAAAGTTCAACGACCGTTAGTCAATCAAATCAATCGAAAACTAATAATAAACCGCAATTATCTAGTTTCCCACCAACGGTACTAATATAACTTCTCAATCCCAAAGAAGTCTTTAAACCAAGCGGCCGTAAGAGATTTCGCCTAATTAGGTTACTTTCCTCTCCGAATAGGCGGCTCCACCAGTAACAACACAACTAGGTAGTTTTGCTGGCTCTGAGGATTAGTTTGCTAGAAATGCAAACTTTGATATTTATAGACAAGGAAGTTTGGACACCAAGGAATTTCCCAAACCGAAAATATTCTTAAGATAGGCAATATATTCCAGATTCGGTTTCCATAATTCCTGGAAATGCTTTGTCCAAACATTGACCGAAAATCTCTTAGAAAATCTCCAATTAGTAAATGCACATTACTAATTTTCATTTTCCAAAAATAAAATTAAAAACCTTAATTAAAAGATTCTCAACTTATTTTTTCGATCCTGATTTTTTCCTTTAGATATTAAGGAATATCTTTGAACAATAAAAGATAAGCGTTATTGCACATGTTCAAAGAATGTCGACATCTTTACTTTGTAAGTCCTCTTTCATACTTACAATCTTGAAACCAATTTGCCACACTTCCAAACAAGTTTAGAATTGGTTCATCTGACTTTCAAGAACTATGTGATTGATCAAGAACACTCAATCACCAATCATGGGTTTCACGGTTCTACCAAAACAAGTTTCGGTTTTACCTCCATGTGAGTACTGGATTAGTCACACTAATCCAGGATCGGTTCCCCACATATATATGGTATCTAACTTGTATTTGTTGCACATGTCCATAGGATCGGTTCCCAATGTCTAAAAACGTGTTGCACATGTTCATAGGATCAGTTCCCAATATCTAGAAACTTATTGCACCTCATACAAGGATTGATTCCCCACTTGTGATAGGTTGTACCTCTTAGTAGGATCGGTTCCCTTTTTCCTAGAGTTGGTCATACCAATAACACTAAATCGATCATACCATCTCAGGTGATTACTTAAGATCGGTTTCACCAATACAAAAGTCAGGTATTTGTGAATGGTTTTACCAAGAACATAAAAAAGTCATGAGCGGTTATACTAATCACACATATTGGTAGTTCAAAAGATATGCAATGAATAACATTACCAATAAGCCTGGCGATTTCCCTTTCGATTCACAAAACAATTTTATGAATTTACTTCCTTTAAACAAATGTAAAACATTGTTTCATAGGATGAAATATTCACCTCATACCCATACATAATCACAATAGAATTCATACGATTATGTCGATGTGTTATATACAAAGTTTAATGGTTAAGCAATAAACCTCGTATTTTATTCCTTAATACTACGTCTAACTAGAGTATAATCATTCATGCTTCACAGTTATGTTTTCAATATGCACGACTTGAAAGATACGTTAGAGAATGAAACAGTTCAAGTCAAATATCACTAACCTCAAGTGGAAGAATGATGTTGTCGTTTTAGCTCCTTACTTCTTCACTTCTTCAAGTCTTTGTAATACTTGTAATGTCTCATATCCTAATACTTTCAAGCTAACCTATCCGAAGTTGACTCTAGTACATAATCAAGCAACTCTTTAAATGAGTTTTGGTTCACTAAAATATGACAACCAAACTTGACATACCAACGCTTGGTGGTTTCAACCGAGCTATGCTCTAATAGACATATTAAAAGTTTTCATATGGCGCATGGAAAGCTGTCTTATGAGCATCCTCCGCTGCCATCCTCACTTGGTTGTATCCGCTAAACCCGTCCATGAAAGAAAATATACCGTATCCGCACGTATTATTCAGCATTATGTCTATATTTGGTATTAGGAAATCATCTTTAGGGCACGCGCGATTCAGATCTCGGTAATCTACACAGCATCAGACTTTTCCATTCTTCTTTTCTACCGGTACGATGTTAGCCAGCCATACAGAGTGTTGGATTGGCTTAACGAACTTAGCCTTTAATAGCTTCTCCACCTCTTCCTTGATGTCCAAATCGATCTTTTCCGAAAAATTGCGACTCCGTTGTTTAACTGGCTTGTACTCGGGTGAGACGTTGAGGTTATGTGCGATCAGACTGTTATCCAGGCCGAACATTTCATCATATGTGAAAGCAAACACGTCCTGGTACTCCTGGAGCAGCTTAATCATCCGTGACCTTTCCTTTTCTTCCAAATGCTTACTGATGCGTACGAAGCGAGGTTTGTGTTCCGATCCAATATTTATTTCTTCTAGCCCATCAAGGGTTGGATCGACTTTTATCTTTTCCTCAGTCAAGCTTTCTATTATTTCTTCCTATGAGATAGGGACTTCCATCTCTTCATGTGAATCTTCAATTACTGGGGTCTCCTCCGCCATTTCTTCATCTGCTGATAACATAGCACAATCATGTTGCCAATGGGAGGCTTCCCAGGCTAATTTCTATAAGCGGTAAACATGTCCTCCTTCCGGACGCGAGAAGCGTTTGAGCTGGATGTTCTTTGTTTCCGTTACTGCCCTCTTACTTCCCGTGGCCGGTCCCATCCGTGATGGACTGAATACCGACTTATCCTTCCCCTTTGCTTGCTCTTCCGGCTGAAAATATTCCCACTTTGGGAGGGGTGTGAGATGCTCTGACTGTTCTCCCTGGTATAGGATAGGTTATGTGTAGAACACTGCATCAGCCATGTAAGTTTCTTTCGGTCCGAATGGTTGCTCGTAGTTGGGATCCGAAATTTATTTCCTCCAATATTAGTCTTAACACACTGATGATACATCGATGCTACTACCTTGTGATTCAAAAGACATCCTCGCCCCAGTAGCACATGGAACGTAGTGTTATCCTCAAGTACATAGAAGGGGGTAAGTGCCCTAATGGGTCCGATCTTCATCATCAGGTGTACTATCCCGATCGTCGTCTGAGTCTGTCCTCCAAATCCTCTCACAGTTGTCGCGCGCATCTTAATTGTTGTTCTCGAAACCCCTAAGGATTCCGGTGTGTGAAGTGAAATTAGGTTGAGGGAAGCTCCGCCATCTATGAAATCTCGCTTGAGGGGTTGTTTGTTAATAAACGCTGTCAGGTATAAGGGGCGAAGGTGCTCTACTGGGTAGCATATATCTTCATCCGTAAAGGTGATAGCTTCTTTAGGTATAGGATTGTACGCCTTTCCGGACGCAATCGCAGTGATAGATTTAGATGCTTCTCGGACTTGATTTTTACTAAAACCCAAAGAATCGAATAACTGTTGAGCCAAAACAGTCTGAGAAAATTTACTAGCAATTCCATTTGTATCTGGGAATATTGTTGTCTCAGAAATATCGCAGACTTCTTCTTCTTCTGCATCCTCCCAAGGTCTCAAGGCTTCTCCCTCAGTCGTGTGAAATCATCATAACTTGATGCCGAGAAAGCAGATCACTCTTGATGCTTTGCTCTCCGATCTCCAGCTCGCCTCTAGCTCGCTTTCTTTGCATGATGTACCGAAGGGAATAACATTCCACGGTCGGATGGTGAACTCTTCTGTGGTAGTGGCAATACCGCTCGTGTATCTTATCCGCCGCGGTAGGTTCTGCTGATACGGGCGAGACAGTTTCTTCCTTGTTCGACACCCATTGTTCCAAAAGTCATATTATCTGTTCTTTACTACACGACAATGGCGGTGGCGGGTTAGACCTTCCTCCATCCGTTCTTCCTCCCCTTCTTCCGGGTTGTCCTCCACGATAGGAGCCAAAAGCAGCTCCGCCTTTTCCTCTTTCACTTCCTTGATCATTGAAAGCTGGTTCAGACGCGGCGTTGATAGAATGTTGTTGCCAAGTATGTCCACTCTCTCCAGAGTTCATAACGTCCGCACAATCTGATATCCAGGTCGCAGCCTCTCCAACTTCCACAAAGGTTTGAAATTTGAAGTTCGTCAGATTTAAACGGAAAACAGTATCCATTCCTCTGATGCAGGTTTCCACCAAGCGCTCCTCTGGGATATCCTCGTGGCATTCTAACGTAAAATCTCGGAATGGAGTGATGTATTTGTCGATCTCTTCTCCTACCCACTGAGTGCACCTTCCTAAGTCTATTGTCGTAACCCTTTTCTGGGCGGAGTAGAATTTTTTCAAGAAAAGTTATACCATGGCGGGCTATGAGCTAATATTTCCGGGTTTCAATCTATCGTACTAGGTAAAAGCATTGTCTGTCAACGACTTTGGGAATTCCCGCATGCAAAGGCTTTCGTCCTGCGCGTAATCATTCATAGCTGACAGGAAACAGCTCATATGCTATCGCGCGTTCCCCTTTCCTCCGTATGTTTTAAACTTTCTGAATACAAGTAGTCGACAACTTCCACGAAATATAGTGGTTCCAGCTAGTCATAGGCATCGTTTTTTATCACCCGATAATTAGTCTCTAGATACTTCCCAATTGCGTCCTCCGTCATGCCCGGGATAGTATTCTTAGCACTGACCGTTCTAGGGGTTACTACATTTTGTTCCCTTGCTCGCTTTAGGAGCCCGCGCAGTTCCTGATGCCTTTTGATAGACGCGTCTAACTCCTCTTGCATTTCAGACATTTCTTGCTCGCTCGTTTAAACCGTAGCTTTTTCTTTAGGAATCTCTCTTTTCTTTTGGGACGCTTCTGCACCCTGAGATGCTCCTTATCCTTGCACAATGGGTGTAGTAACCACTGCACGGAAATGTATCGCATCATCACTCTCTCCGTGCACATCTTCTACAGAAGAATGGTCCGGATTTGAGAGTGCTCCACCCACTGGTACTTCCTGGCTCGCACTTGGGAGTATCATCTTTGGAAAAGAAGCTAAGAACCTCCCACTTTGTGGTAGAAATGTTGATAGGGTAAAACGTGGGAAGGAGGAACTAGCCCAATCACGAAAAAGTACTCCCAAGGAGTAAAGAGGTTTATGAAAGTAATGGTGGGTTAATGATATCTCAATAAGTGTGCCCTCTTTCCTCTTTTATAATGACTATCCTATTAATAAATACCCATAAGATTAACATATTACTAAATTACCATTTCCCTTTCCTTAAGTTAATACCAAACCCTAAGAGGCTTTCCTCTTGGGCCGAAAGCCCAACCAACTTAATGTGGTTTTAAATGGACTAGAACTTTCCCATCTTAGTGGGTTAGGCCTAGTACCCTAGTCTCCCCATCCTAAAAGGTACCCTCGACAGGCTAAGGGGCCATATATTTAGGATAGATTATTTTCATGTATCAACAGAGGGTAAGATGTCTCATGAAAAACAATATTTCTGGAGCCGAGAGTTGTAACCAATAAAAATTCATTGAAAGCTTCTAGGCTCAATTTCTTTTTGCTAGTACATAGTTTATTCCATGGGTAGCGTAGACAACCAAAAGACCTTAAAAAATGATAATCAGATTCCCGTTGAATATAAATTCATATGGAGACTTATAACCAATAGATTTTGCTGGTAATCTGTTGATAGTGAAATTAGTTGTTTGAAATGCATCAACCCAATAAGTGTCAGATAAACCAGATTGTATTAGATAAGTTCTGCCAACCTCCACAATATTTTTATGCTTGAATAATACCGCATAGAAATAAGAAGGAAGTTAATTCATTATGAATTAATTTAGCACCTCTACCAGTTCTAATTATAGAAATAGTATTATAGTAAACTCGAGCCTTAAAAAAAAAAAAGAAAAAAAAAAGAAAGACTTGTCATGGAGAGGAAAAATCCAACAATATATTGAGAAATCATGAATGACGTTTACATAGTATCTAAAACCAAAACTAGAAGTTATAGGACTCGAAACCCATAAGTCTAAACGAAGTAAGTGCAATAGTTTAGTACTAGAATAATAATAAGAAGAAAAAAAAAGTCTATGACTTCTACCAAGATGACACTCATGACAGAATATGGGTGTCTTTTTTACATTGACGAAGAAAAAACCTTACGAACAAGTTGCATAATTTGAAACGAAGAAGGATGTCCAAGCCTCTTGTGCTAAACAACTACAATTGGAGAAGATGAGACACCTGAAAAACAAGTTTTCCTAAAGTGGCGGTGGATTTCTTGTCAAGAAAGTGCGGGGATACAATCCATTCTGCGAGGGTTTGTAAAGTTATCTTCCGATAAGAGATCCTTCACGGTGAAACCAACGGAATCAAAACATGGAGAAGTTTTTATCTCGAAGTAAACTTATCTACGGATAACAAATTAGTGAAGATTTAGGGACAAGAAGTATATTGTTCAATGAGAACAATTGAGCAAACTATATACTTCAAAGTAGAACTAACATGTGATATTTTCATATCTTCACCATTAGAAGCTTTAATTTATTAATTTCCATCATAAAGTTGTGAAACTTGCAATTCGAACTCATCAACGGTGATATGATTGATAGTCCTCGTATAAGCATACTAGGATTTTCTACCAAAATATTTGTAGTTGCTAGCATAACACTTAGATTAAAGGAGTACTAACATTTTGATGGATAAAATTCAATCTATGTCTATAGGAAAGTACATAATGACCCGATTTGTTGCAAATTTGACATATAGGAGATTCGGATGAATCAAGTAGGTTTTGGTGGTGGAATAAAAGTAATGTTGAAGAAATTGGAAGTAGGATCCCTATGATGAAATTGAAAGTTACTCCTAAAGTATGGATTCAAAAAGTTACCTCTGCCACGACCTCAAAAACCAGAAGAATATTGGTGACGCAAAATCCGATTGATACGCAAAAAGCTTTAATGTTGGCTTTAGATAGTAAAGCTGCAAATCTATTACCAAAAACAATTTCTTCAGTGAAAAGAAGATTATGAAGATCTCTAGAGTTAACAGGGGGATTTCGAATGCGAATTGAAGTAATAAAATCTTGATATTCTTGACCAATATCATTCAAAATAGTGACCACAAGTTCATCATCGAGATAGAAGAACCATATGCGTGAAGTTGATCAATGATTCTTTTTATTTCACTAAAGTAAGTAGACATAGTTCCGATCCACGCCATAGATTGAAGTTTGGTGGGTAGTTGGATGAAATGATATGTAGAGCTTCTTGCAAATCTTGAATCAATGTTATCCTAAATCTTTTTAAAGGATTCAGCACCAACCACATAAGATATACATAATACGAGATGGTGGATTGAATCAACAAGAATGAGGTGTTGTCATCATAAATTCAAGCAAAAGTATAAGATGGATTGAGAACTTTTCTGTCATCACCATCAATCCGGTATGAATAAAATTCGATGGACAAGTGGCGAGAGATTCGTTAAAAACCCATAAATATTATATTTATTCAATAAAAGAAGGACACCCTTCCCGGTGAGGAAATTGTCTTCTTTAAGTTTACCTTTGAATTATATCGAGAGATGTGATTAAGGGAATCTAATAAATACGAGATTCTAGTGATTGAGCCATTAAAAACAGAAAACAAAAAAATTAGCGAGAAGAAAGATGATAATGATGAATTATTAAAAAAATTAAAGAGTCAAACATCGGAAATATGATCTTAACACACGATTGATACCATGATAGAACTATGATCTTGTTTATTTATTGATGAATCAAGATTACATAGAATGAATATCTTACAGAGATTATAACTATAACAATTTTACTACAGAAAACTTACGCAGAGAGTGAAAAAACTCAAATTATTTATATGGACATTGAAAACAAAGACAGGATTGCACCAATCCATAACTCAACTCACAGACCAATGCGTGAAAGGCACATGCACGGGGATAGCCAGTATAACTGGTAATTTTATATCTACCTGAAACATACAATGAGCGTAACAATAGTGTTTACAGTTACTGTTGTTATGTTTTATTATTATTATTATTATTATTATTATGGAAAAAGCCCAGGGAAATGGTTTGATCTATGAATTCTAGCACTTCTATTATATGCAGATTTTTTAAGAGGTTTGGAAGAGTTAGTCATAATTCAAACCAGGTGTTGATGGTGGTTTTTAGTTCAGGGCTAAAATTATGAAACCCTGTATTTAATGTGCCGTCGTTCTGCATAGAAACAGAGCCATGTAAAAGTAATGAATTCCCATGCCTCTTTACTTACTTATGTATTGAGCAATTCAGTATTTATATATATAAAATTTATCCAGAATGGTGCATGTAGCAACAATCCCAAATATTCTATAAATTGTATCTTCCACCCGCATTACTCACTAATGCATGGCCTGTCGAGTATTTATTTTATGCCATGTTCCCCAACCGAACTCTTGATGTTGACATGACATGACAATTAATGTTCACTCGCGCGAGTAGCATGAATTTCCGAAGTGTCGGGATTAAGATGTGCATGTAAGTACTCAATCAGAGGCACGCAAAGTTATGCTTCCATCTAAGATAAAATTAGTGCTTTTGTATCAATGCGCAAAATTCACCAAAGTTGATTGATTTTGTGGCAGCTCACAAAATTCAATCTTTCCAACCTAATTTTATCAATTTGCAAAAATTAGGTTTTTTTGCGACCTGCGCAATATCTCGAACCCTATTGGTCGAGACCAAACCTAGGAAAACTAGGAAATTGATCCATCATGGAGCTAGTAGGAGAAAACGCTACCAAAAATAGTAAAAACAAAAAATAAAGAGAAACTACGGCAAATAAAGGCAGCAGCAAAAGGAGGCGCGGCCACGCCACTTGGCCGGGCGGTTTGCCCTAGCAGGCGCGGCCCATAGCCGACCGGCCACGCCCCAAATTACTGACTGTCGGGCCCCTCTTTCCCACCGACCAATCATATTGTTTTAAATGCGCATCACACACTTTTGATTAAAAGTGGAAGTTGATTGGTCGACACGCTTAATTCCTTAAGGAATTGAACATAGGCTGCCCATGTCAGTCTCAAAACGATCACGACCATATGTTTTGGATAGCCAATTCAACTAGCCTGGCCTTCTCCCAGCCGCATCCAGACAAGCTCCATGATACTCACTGACGGGCCCACTGTTATTCCAACCAATCAGAATTCTTATAACACGCCGGCAACAACCCTAATCGATAGCCAAAAGTAGGCCAGCCGCGTTGATGAAAAGATTTCAATGGAATTAAGACCACATATGGCAGTCTCAAATCAATAGTGGTCGTCCAACTTCGCCAGCCGAATTGACCGGCCTAGATTTAATTCTAATCAACTACACAAGGTACGGATATGCTCACCGGCCCTAGGCTATAGCCCCGCCGATCGAATTGATCCCTTCCCACACTAACACCTAAAACCGTTAGCTCAAAATAGGTTTGCCACACGGCCATAACAACCTCATTACGGCTAAGCGGTAATACATCACTATCGCAAAATGATCTCGGCCGTCCAACTTCGCTAGTCGAATCGACCGGCCTAGATCTAATTTTAGGTGACCAATAAGATGTCGCCGTGATCACCGGCCATCCCTCATCCAGGAGGACCGATCGTCCAAGCCGCAGCCTACCCGTACAACTTTTGAACGACTGTCCAAAGGTGGCTAGTCGCGCTGCCTACAAGGGTCTTAAATGAATTCAACGACAACCAATAACTGCCGCAAATCATCTCAGCCACTCAATTTGGCTAGCCAATTTAACCGGTCTAGATCTAACTTGGGAGACCAATAAGATGTCAAAATGGCTACCAGACATCACTCTCCTATAAGGACCGACCATCTCACCTTTGGCGTACATGAATAGCTCCTAACAGCTTCCTGAAGATGGTTGGTCATGCTCTTTTTAAGACATTAGCTCTGCGACTAATTTAAACTGCTTTATACAACCGTTTATGGGTAACAATCGTTTCTCGCCGATTTCGGTAAATTCGGTAGGTGAGTGAGAAACTGGTTTAAACCCTAAACAAATGTGCTGCACGTGAGCACTTTCTAGATTCGAGAGATCAATCTGTACAAGTCCCGCCTAAACCAAGAAATGGCCGTTCCAGACTTGCTTCGGTCACAAAGTGGAGGAGAAGGGTTGATTTGGGGAGGGAAGCAAAGAAAGGTGCTGAGACCAGAATAATTCTGGGAGAGTAGTATCTCGACTTGTATCAGAAAGTGAAAGCTTCGGAATCTTGCAAGAGATGAAAGCTTTTTTGGAGAGCTTGCAAAGTTGCCTTTTCTGAGAGTGTTGTATTTTTCCCCTGACCGAGACTTGTTGTCCGGTGGAAATAGGTAAGACCTATTTATACAAGTCGAGGCTGAAACGTACCCTGGCCTCATGAAGGAAGAGAGTAAATGGTGAAATAATGGGAGGAGGTGGTAACCGCAAGGTGTTTATGGGTGAAAACGTTTTCACCATTATTTCCTCATTTATTTGACCGCTTTATCCCTATTCACGCTTTCTTAATGTGAGCGTAGTGTACGCTGCATGCTGTGACCGCCAAACCAAAACCCTAGAAAGCATCCCCAAGTTTGTGTTGATGTCTCGAGTGTTGGTTGCATCTTGAGTGCAAGTGGCGCTGCTAGAGGCGCGTGTGGCATGTGCCACTGGCATGTGCGGAATGCCTTTGTTGCGGGTTGCACCTTGAGTGCAAGTGGCAATGCCGAGTCTGCTAGTGGCGTGTGTGGCATGTGCCAATGGCATATGCGGAATGCTTGTACGTTGAGTGTAAGTGGCAATGCCAGAGCTGCTAGTGGCGTGTATGGCAAGTGTCAATGGCGTGTGCGGAATGCCTTGATGGTAGGTTACACGGTTTGCAAGTTAGGCTACCAGCGTGCGTGTTTGGCATGTGTCAATGGCACGCATGGCCATTAGGGCTATGTCCCAGGTAAGAAAAGCTACCAACGATGCATGTTGGCATGTGCCAATGGCATGCGTGGCCAACTTGGGTCACGACACGGTAGGAAAAGCTACCCGGCGGCGTGTTGGCATGTGCCAATGGCATGCGTGGCCAATTTGGGTCGCGCCCTGGTAGGAAAAGCTACCAATTTGTTTATGGGTGAAAACTACTCCTGCGAATTTGGTAATTTGGGGTGTGGATGAGGAATGAATTTAAACCTTTAAACAAATGCACTTTGCGCGGTGAGTGCTTGTAGATTCGAGAGATCAATCCAGTGCAAGTCCGGCCTAAACCACGAAATGGCCGTTCCGGACTTGTTTCGGTCACAAAGTGAAGGAGATGGGGTTGATCTTAGGGAGGGAAGCGAAGAAGGTGTTGAGATTGTGAAGGTGCTTGGCTTGCTTATGACTTGTAACGAAAGGTGAGCAGGGCTTGTGATTGATACAAGCAAGCTCTGGGTGTTTGAATACGATTTTTGTATTAACACTTGGTTTTATGTCTCGTCTGAACTTGTGTTGTTGTTTGAAATAGGGCGGAGAACCTATTTATACAAGTCATTGAGCCTCATTCACGTCTCTCGTGGGAAGTGGGAGTGATGGAGTAGTGGAGTTGTGCGTCGACCGCCTTGCCCACTTCTCTGTTCATCTCTAACCGTCCATGACTTCCCGACACGTTCTTGTGATGGCGCGTTGCACGCCGCACGCCGTAAACCGCCACCAATACCCCGATATGTATCCCCCGGTTGTGACATGATTGATGTTCTGGAATGTGTGGATCGTGGATCCACGAAAGATAGCATGTAATCTTTGAATTGAATAACCGTGTTATTCGAGAAAGTCGATACTTGTGAAGTATCATGTATATTTTATGCGTGCTTGCATTATGGTGTGGTAAAGTGATGGGTAATGACGCCTCACTAACCAAATAACTTCCGACAAAGGTTGTATAACCAAGGCTGGTGAAGTTGGACGGATGAGATGATCTTTGAGACACTCATCTGCGACCGTTAATGAATATTAGGTTTTTTTTGAAGAGGAGCGCAAGCATGACTCTTCGACTTGGTCGAAACCAAGTAATGGAAGAATTTTGGAGAGGGCCGAGGCGGACGTGTATGTAGATGGCATGCTGGTGTACACGTCCATGTCTTACCGTCCCATGAAGGTGCGATCTAGGCCACTCAATTTGACCGGTAAAGTTGAGTGGTTGAGATCGGTTTGCTTGTAAATCCGTTGTCGCAAAGGAGTTGGAAACCGACGCGAGATCCCTAGTTCGGGCACGCGTTTCAAGACGACACATCTTGGTCGGTCTTGGTCGATGGGTTTTGACAGAAGATGGCAGTGGTGATCATGCCTATACGACTATCCCATGAAAACGTGATTAAGCCATTCAAATCATCCGGTGAAGTTGAGTGGTCGAGATCGGTTTTGCAATTTTGGAAGTGTAACCACGCATGTTTGGGCGGGCGTTTTGGATTAGCCGGGCATGGGATGCCTTGGCCGATCGCATGAGGAGGTAGATGAGCCCACGGTGGTCATGCTGGTATGACCGGCCCTTGCTTAATCTAATATGTGACCCTCCATTCGTGCCGGGAGAAGATGGACGCACGTGATGATTTGAAACCCTAATTTTGGCTTTCAAAAGCCGTGCGCCACTCCTTGTTTGGGTGATGATGTTGTCACGGCCAAACATTTTTGGTCTTGACCGATTGGTCAAGTGTGTAGGCGGGCCCACGGTGATCGTGTTGACATGCTCGGGCCCTTTGAATCTACATCTACACCCTCCATCTATACCTGCGAAGATGGATGGTTGAGATTGTTTTGCGACACATGTAATATGCCGCAAACCCTTATTTAGGGTTTTCCGTCCATAATGCTTGGTATGAACGTCTTTTGGCAAGCAAAGGCCAATGGCCGACCATGCGGGTCGTCCGTGGGTATTCCATACCTGCTTGGGGGTGATGGAATTGATGCGGGGTCATCCAATCATGCTTATGGAGTTGGATGACAAGGTCGAATCATATCCTGGACCCCGATACTGGTCGATCCGGATGCTCAATCGGGCTAGTATAACACACCGAGAGGGCTCAATCGGGCTAGTATAACACACCGAGAGGGCTCGGGCTAGTATAACACAGAAATCCACTGTCCGGGTATTTCGTACATGGTTTCATTATAGTGCTTGGAGGTTCGATGCGTGTCGTAGGTGCAATCAAATTAATATCTTATTTCCACTCAATTAAAAATAATATAATGGAAGTCAAGTTCGTTCCCACGAGGAGCAAGAGATTCTAGTTGTAAAATTGTCACAAAAGGGGGGATGTATAAAGCAAAAGAAAATAAACAAAACAATTAAAATCGAAAGTTGAAAGCAATAAGAGAGACAAGACCAAGGAATCCTTCTTCGTTACGAAACAATGAATCAAGTTATGTTCTTTTCTACTTGTTATTAGTCACAAATTATCACCAACCGTAGGTAAAGCGGCTAGATCGGTGCTAAACCCTAAATCCCTTATATCACCGGGACACGGAAGTTCTCGACTACCGGATTCTATTTACCAAACCACCTAGTAGTAGATCACTCTAGATGTAATTTAAATAAACGCATTAAGATTTATGAACTTATTAGGTCAATATTAGTAGTTAGACTCTTAGATCAAGGTCTACTTGCTAACGTTGTTTTCACACAACTGCTCCACGGAATCCCTCCGCAAGATCTCGTGTTTTGCTACTTATGTAAAGAGTCAAGAAACGATTACTTATCCCCTAACTTTCACTAGCTTTAGATCAAATTAACAAATCAATTTAGCGTGCACTCTAAACAATCTATCAATCAATCATGAATGTCATTGAGATCATTCCTATTAGTAAAAACAAACGATAATCATGTGAAAAACCTCAAGATAGAATTGAAAACAAAAACTTAAATCATATGTTAAGAACTAGGAATTCATCCTCAATCAATAAGAAAATTAGCTACTCATGTTTTTGAAATTCACACAAATAATAATTAAAAGGAAAATTTTCAAGAGTTCACACAAATAATTAAAAAGAAGAATTTTCAAAAGCTATCAAAAACACAAGTGTTGTGTGTGTAGAGAGGTGTGTAAGATGTGTAGAGAACTTCTCTATTTATAGGCTTCAATATTCTCCAACTCTTCCAAGGAATGAAATCCTTTTCCTTTAGCAATTCAATTTCCAAAACCAAGCCTTTCAACTCTTTCACCTTCTCTTTTCCGGTTGAGCCCAATTCTCCATCTAATTCCTAGTCCAAGTCTTCACACCCATGAGAGAAGTCCATAGAAAATTCTGAATTTTTGGCTCGCCCTGAAAAGCGGTATTATGGGCGGATCCGTCACCGCATGACCACCAAAAATTTCTCCGTCAAGGGAATATTCGACGGAATATTCAGTCGGTCCACGGTTAGGACTAACGGTCAAACAGTCAAACCGTCATTCACTGTTAGTCAATCGGGTCAAGGGAAGGAGAGTCGGACTCGAGTCGGATTCGAGTCCCGGCTAATCTGGCCGACATGTTCTAAGCCACACCCTTTCGCACGAGGCCGGATAGTCTTTGCATAATGATGATGCATCCTTCCGGCCAAGATGGTTGTGCATCTGCGAATCCCATTCAGTCTGCAATTGCATAGAACAACTCCATTTTCTTCATCGCGATGAATCGGCTCAATAGTTGCTCTGCTCCAAAAATCACTCAACTTCCGGCCATCGCCCGCACTGCGCATAACCAGCTCCGGACCCTCTAATCCCATCAACACCAGTGTAACAGCTCCACTTTAACCTTCTTTGCTCCGGCCATCAACCTGATAACAACAACGGTGCCATTCTCACGTCCGATCTGAAGCCAATCAATTCCACAACCTAGCCACTCCACGCTTAGCACCACCATCTCCATCTCACCTGCAGAATCTCATCTAAACCTATGACAAGACAATCAACAACTCCGATTCAGACCTCAAATCGGCCATTGTCTCGGTCATTTCAACCACCACATCACCACCCCATGGACATCCGGTTCTATCGGCTCGGAACCCATCAAGCTCAAACCATTTTCCACAGACCCCATTGCACCGAGAACCCCATTCTTCCATCTACAAACTGCATACCACCCCGGACTACTGTTCAAACACCACCAACCATCGAGACCACCGAACCTTCAAGCCATCCATTGCATTCCCCGAGCAACAACACCGAATTACTCCACCACTTCCACTCAAATTCTTTCATCACAGTTCCTTGAGCCATAACCAAAGACCCATCTCTATTTCACTCACAAACCCTTTCTCGCCACCGATTTCTCGGCTTCTCTAAATCGGTTCTTCTCGGGCTCAATTAGATTTCGATCTTCCCAGCTTCAATTCCTTCATCTCTATTTCCCAAATCTGTTCTTGGTTTCAATCTCTTCACCTTATCATCTTCATCTCTTAGCTCTCGATCCCTTTCTCTCGATCAATCGGACCCTAATCGATCTCTCCACGAGCTTCATAACGGCAAATTCATCCATCGAGACCCTAATTGCTTCTCGATCTGGTTATACATCGGCGGCTCTACACAAATTTCATCTTCTTCTCACCGAGTTCTCGATTTCTAACAAACCCATTCAATCCTCGATCTATCGAACTCAAGAACAATATCAATTTGTGATTTTACTCAAAACCCATTGTTCTTCTCACCAACACTCTCGATTCTCGCAAACTTGACTCCTCTCGATTTCACTCAGCTAGCCGTCGTTTTCTCCCTCGATCTCACTCAGCAGCAGTCGCTGCTTTAAATTCAGGTGAAAGTGAAGAATGAGAGAAATCGATTTAGGGTTGTAATGATTTGGGTGGATATTTACACCCCAGTGATAAAGACCACCCCACTCATTAGATAAGGGATACCCTAGTGGACAACCCCTTAACCTTGGCTGGTTTGTATTTAATACTCCTCCAAGTGTTACCCCTTAACCTGGACTGGGCTCCAGATAGTGCTCACCCCTGAAATGACCTTTTTGCCCTTTTTGCTCAAATTGGGTAATTTCTTCTTCTTTTCCTCCGTGTGACTCCAAAGTAGCTACAAAACTCAAAACAAGCGTAAAATACATAATTTACAAGAAAAATAGCGAAGAAAGCATAAACAATAGATAGTAAATAGGATGTATTCTACACCCTATCAAATTCCCCCACACTTAGACTTTGCTAGTCCTCGAGCAAATCAAACCAAAACTTACAACTTCAAAGCGTTCAGTCGTCACAAGCATCAAAGAGTTATGAGGACATAGAGTTTCTGCATGCTAGTAATAAGAAGTTAGAAATACTAAAGAACATATTCTCATTCTTAAATGTTGAGTGAGAAATAACCACACCATAATGAGAGAACGCGTGTTTGAGAAACGATCAATAAGCATTTCGCCTCGACTTCTGCCTCACCAAAAAGGATTTTATGATAATTGCACTCAAAAAGACGGCTTTTTTATGGGTCTCACATGTGTGCAGGTAGGAATGAAGAGAGAATTCCTGCAACACGTTGAATGGTGGGAAGGACAACTTCCGAAATATTTTTAAAAACCCACATATTTTAATATTTTGAAAAACCATTTTTCTGACGATCTCTACGAAAGGAAATCAACCATTATTATCGAGGATGAGATTACTTACTCACCTTCACATCCGATCGCCAATTATGATAACACCACTCTCACGGCATCCAATAGAAAGGTCTTCCGTTCCTCGTCTTTAACTTCTTGGTCTTCGTCTTCGGTTTCAACTATTGATGATAAACCCTTGAATTTCATAAATCCTTGACAATTTGTAACCTTTTTACCTTAAATCCTTGTCGCTTGAAACTTCCTTATAAATTTTCCTTCCCCACGGCTTATTAAATAAAACAAATATTTCTCTTGTTTTTTTTTTTTTTTTTTTTTTTTAAGTAAAAGAGAAATAAAATACAAGAATAAACCATGGCCGTGTGAGAAGTATTTTACCGCTTGATTCTTCACAACTTGTATCGTCTTGAAATCACAAACTTCAAAAATTCTCACCTTTTAGTTTTCTTCGCTTTCATGAATAAGTCTTCATTCTTGAATATAAAATTACCTCATTGTTTTTGTAAGTCCTCAACATATATGTAAAAATCTGCCCTTTGTATGTTGCTTTACTTATATTTGAAATTTGCTCTTTTTCTCATTCCGTTGCTTGTAAACCTTAAACTTTTCCAACTTTCCTTGTAGATTTTCATGTTGCTCCTTGTTGATGATGAGAGTGTTTCTATGGATCCGTTGTTGCCGCGAGAGAGAATGGTGCTAACTGCAAATCGAACTACAAGAAGGAGGCTTTCATCTATAGACGTCACCCTTATGATTGACAAAATTAGCACTCAAGAGATCAAAGAGTAGTGCTTCTATTGGTGGGAGGTTGGGTAGCTCACCATTCTACCCGGAATTAACGTACGGTGACACACACTCAAAAGAAAGCTCTTTAGTATATGTAAAATTTCTGGTCGGTGCCTCACATGATATGAATACGGGTAGTCTCCACTAATGATTGATCAGCAACTCTAATAATGCATTTCTCCCTGCACCAAATTCGCATCACCGGCATGATTAAATCCATTATTTAACACTCTAACAAGCAAGAAATCCGAATGTAGTTCCCTACCACTTCCAAGTTCAATTATGTCGGTCAAAATCTCTATGTAAACATACCTAGAAGTATGCTAGTGACTCTAAAATCTTTAAAAGTTGGAGTTTTTATGTAAAACTTTTTTTTTTTTTTTTTAATTTTTAAATTTTTTTTGTAATTTTTTTTTTTAAATACATGCTTAACCACTCCCCACACTTAAACCTTACATTGTCCTCAATGTAATTGAATCCTCCTAGTAAAGTCAAGGTGGGAGATTTTAACATGATAAGGAACAAGAAAAAGAAATAACAAAAAGCAAAAAGATAAGAAATACAAAACCTATGGGTTGCCTCCCATTAAGCGCTTGTTTTAAAGTCGACGGCCCGACTTAGCTTTTTTGCAAGATTCATTAGCCCTGATCAATCTCTTTCACGGAAAACATGATTTCACATCACTAGGTATCGCGTTGTCTCAAAGATATTGAAGTGGATGAGTGTACCATCAAACTCCATAGTCAAGGTGCCATTTTGGACATCAATCTTTGTTCCTGCGGTGCTTAAGAATGGTCTACCCAATAGCAAAGGTGTAGACTTGGAAGAATTCTCATCATTCATGTCTAAGACATAGAAATCGGCCGGAAATACAAGCTCATTAACCTGCACCAAAACATTCTCAACAATCCCTTTCGGGTAAACATTAGATCGGTTAGCAAGTTCAAGAACTACCCCGGTCTCTTTAAGAGGACCAAGATTCAAAGAATCATAAATCGAGGAAGGCATAACATTAACCGATGCTCCCAAATCTAGCAAAGCTCGGAGTAAACCTTGTTTTACCAATTGTGCAAGGTATATTAAACTACCGGGGTCCTTTAATTTTGGTGGGAGTTTCTTGAGAATAAATGTTAGAAGCATTCTCCCCCACACTCATGACTTCATTCCCTTTCAACCTTTTCTTCTTCATGCACAACTCCTTTAAGAACTTTGCTTGAGGAATTTGACGAATAGCTTCTATGAGTGGAATATTGACTTGTACTTTCTTAAAGATCTCCCAAATATCCATGTATTCCAAGTCTTTCTTTGATTTAGCAAATCGGCTAGGGAACGGGGTGGAGTTGTGAAAGTAGGAACCGTCTCCTCGGGTTGGTTGGTTGGAGATGTTTTCTCCTTTGGTGCGGTTTCAATTTCCACTTTCTCATCATACACCTTATCTTGTTGATTTGGTTGCTCCACTTGTTTCCCACTCCTCAAAGTAATCGCATTAATGCTCTCTCTTGGATTAACAAACGGTTGTGAAGGAAGTTTTGTGGACGCTGCGCTTTCAATAAGTTCACATCGATTAAGCTAATTGCCCCACTTGAATTTGTAAATCCTTGATTGCCGAATCGGTCTTTTGTTGATTTTGTTGAAACAATGACGTAATACTTTGCATCATGACATTAAGCTTATCATCTATTGAAGATCCTTGTTCCTTCACTTGAGGTTGGAATTGTTGTTGAGGTTGAAAACGTGATTGTTGGAATCCACCTTGTTGCTCATACGGATTGGGAACCGCGCTTGCTTATTTGCATAGCTAAAGTTAGGATGATCCTTCCACCCGGAATTGTAAGTATTCAAGTATGGATCGTACCTTGGCCTTTGATTTGGATATAAAGCATTCACTTGTTCGGTCTCATTATCCCAATAATCACCGCGACCATCCTTTGAATCATTATCTCCATGTTACTCATTCTTTGATCAAGATGTGATGATGAATCACTAACTTCATGCACTCGCCTAACCATGGGTTCATCTCTTGTGTAGAATTGTTGCGAGTTTGCCGCCATACTTTCAATCAACTCGGTAGCTTGAGTCACCGTCTTGTTCATTAGTGCACCACCACCCGCGGCGTCAAGAAGAGATCGATCACTTGGGTTGAGAGCTTCGTAGAAGTATTGGAGTATCATAACCTCACTAAATTGATGGTGTGGACAGCTTGCCACCAACCTCTTATATCGCTCCCAACATTCATACAATGATTCTCCCACTTGTTGTTTTAATCCACAAATCTCCTTGCGAATTTGAGTAGCTTTGGATGCGGGAAAATATCTTTCGAGGAAAAGTTTCTTCATCCCATTCCATGTTGTGATACTTCCGGAAGGCAAATAATATAACCATTCCTTAGCATTGCCCGCCAAAGAAAACGGGAAAGCTTTCAACATTGCTCCATCCACATTAGTCTCCGGTGGAAGCATAGCCATAACTATGGTATAGAAGTCCATAAGATGTTTGTTTGGGTCCTCATTCACCATGCCATGGAACTTTGGTAACTCTCTAATCAACCCCGGCTTGATCTCGAAGGTTGAGTTAGTTTGGATACACCATTGTTGTGTATCGAGCTTGTGAGAAGCTAGGTCCTTGAGTGTACGATCAGCCATTGTTTCTTCCTCTTTGTCCGAATCTGTGAATTCACTTGATGAACAAGGAGGAAGTGGAGTGTTAACCGAACGAATAAAATCCTTTAGTTGAGTGCCGGATCGAAGACGTATTGGACTCGGTCTGCCCTCTTTAAGCATTCACCAAAGGTATAGCACCTGAAATAAGATTCTCGAAAACTAAGTTAGATACGGTATAGAATCTAACAAAGCAAGAATAAAGCAAAAAGAAAAGAAAAACAACTAAAAATCGCCCGTTGCTCCCGAGCGGCGGCGCAAAATTTGATGCGTGTCGTAGGTGCAATCAAATTAATATCTTATTTCTACTCAATTAAAAATAATATAATGGAAGTCAAGTTCGTTCCCACGAGGAGCAAGAGATTCTAGTTGTAAAAATTGTCACAAAAAGGGGATGTATAAAGCAAAAGAAAATAAACAAAGCAATTAAAATCGAAAGTTGAAAGCAATAAGAGAGAGACAAGATCAAGGAATCCTTCTTCGTTACGAAACAATGAATCAAGTTATGTTCTTTTCTACTTGTTATTAGTTACAAATTATCACCAACCGTAGGTAAAGCAGACTAGATCGATGCTAAACCCTAAATCCCTTATATCACTCGGGACACGGAAGTTCTCGACTACCGGATTCTATTTACCAAACCACCTAGTAGTAGATCACTCTAGATGTAATTTAAATAAACGCATTAAGATTTATGAACTTATTAGGTCAATATTAGTAGTTAGACTCTTAGATCAAGGTCTACTTGCTAACGTTGTTTTCACACACAATTGCTCCACGGAATCCCTCATGAGGTCTCGTGTTTGCTACTTATGTAAAGAGTCAGAAACGATTACTTATCCCCTAACTTTCACTAGCTTTAGATCAAATTAACAAATCAATTTAGCGTGCACTCTAAACAATCTATCAATCAATCATGAATGTCATTGAGATCATTCCTATTAGTAAAAACAAACGATAATCATGTGAAAAACCTCAAGATAGAATTAAAAACAAAAACTTAAATCATATGTTAAGAACTAGGAATTCATCCTCAATCAATAAGAAAATTAGCTACTCATGTTTTTGAAATTCACACAAATAATAATTAAAAGGAGAATTTTCAAGAGTTCACACAAATAATTAAAAAGAAGAATTTTCAAAAGCTATCAAAAACACAAGTGTTGTGTGTGTAGAGAGGTGTGTAAGATGTGTAGAGAACTTCTCTATTTATAGGCTTCAATATTCTCCAACTCTTCCAGGAATAGAATCCTTTTCCTTTAGCAATTCAATTTCCAAAACCAAGCCTTTCTCAACTCTTTCACCTTCTCTTTGAAGTTGAGCCCAATTCTCCATCTAATTCCTAGTCCAAGTCTTCACACCCATGAGAGAAGTCCATAGAAAATTCGGAATTTTGGCTCGCCGGGAAAACTGGTATTATGGCGTCTAATTTGACCGGGTCCGTCACCGCGGCCACCACGAAAATTTCTCGTCAAGGGAATATTCGACGGAATATTAAAATCGATCCCTTTATTAGGACTAACGGTCAAGCAGTTTAAACCGTCAGTCAACTGTTAGTCAATCGGGTCAAGGGAAGGAGAGTCAGACTCGAGTCAGCATCTGAGTCCAGCTAACTGGGCTGACATGTTCTAAGCCACAGCCCTTTCGCGCTGGGCGGTATCTTTGCATAATGATGATGCATCCTTCAGCCAAGATGGTTTGCATCCTGCGAATCCCGTTCAATTACGCAGTGCATAGCAACAACTCCATTTTCTTCATCGCATGATGAATCGGCTCAATAGTTGCTCTGCTCCAAATATCACTCTAACTTCCCGACCATCGCTGCGCTGCGCATAACCGGCTCGGACCCTCTAATCCCATCGACACAGTGCAATAACGGCTCCACTTTAACCCTCTTGCTCCGACCATCAACCTGATAACAACCCGGTGCCATTCTCGTTGTTGCAATCAATTCCATAACCTAGCCACTCCATAGGCTTAGCACCACCATCTCCATCTCTACTGCAATCTCATCTAGCTGCAGCACAATCAACAACTCCCGTTCAGACCTCAAATCGGCCATTGTCTCGGTCATTTCAACCACCGGCATCACCACCCCATGGACATCCGGTTCTATCGGCTCGGGAACCCATCAAGCTCAAACCATTTTCCACGAGACTCCATTGTTAGAACCCCATTCTTCCATCTCGGTGCATACCACCGAGACTCTGTTCAAACACCACGAACCATCGAGACCACAGAACCTTCAAGCCATCCATTGCATTCCTGAGCGTGCAACAACGAATTACTCCACCACTTCCACCTTAAATTCTTTCATCACCGATTCCTTGAGCCATAACCAAAGACCCATCATATTTCACTCACAAACCCTTTACACTTACGATTTCTCTGAAACCCACATAAATGGTTCTTCTCGGGCTCAATTAGATTTCGATCTTCACGAGCTTCAATTCCTTCATCTCTATTTCCCAAATCTGTTCTTGGTTTCAATCTCTTCTTGCTTCTCATCTTCATCTCTTAGCTCTCGATCCCTTTCTCTCGATCAATCGGACCCTAATCGATCTCTCCACCCCAGCTTGCGGCGGCAAATTCATCCATCCGCGAGACCCTAATTGCTTCTCGATCACGGTTATACATCGGCGGCTCTACACAAATTTCATCTTCTTCTCCAGAGTTCTCGATTTCTAACAAACCCATTCAATCCTCGATCTATCGAACTCAAGAACAATATCACTTTGTGATTTTACTCAAAACCCATTGTTCTTCTACCAACGACTCTCGATTCTCGATGAAACTTGACTCCTCTCGATTTCACTCGGCGATCAGTGATTTTTCTCTTTCTCGATCTCACTCGGCGACGTCATTGCCCTTTAAATTCAGGTGAAAGTGAAGAATGAGAGAAATCGATTTAGGGTTGTAATGATTTGGGTGGATATTTACACCCCGTGATAAAGACCACCCCACTCATTAGATAAGGGATACCCTAGTGGACAGCCCTTAACCTTGGCTGGTTTGTATTTAGTACTCCTCCAGTTACCCCTTAACACAGGACTGGGCTCCGGATAGTGCTCGCCTGAAATGACCTTTTTGCCTTTTTGCTCAAATTGGGTAATTTCTTCTTCTTTTCCTCAGGTGTGGCTCAAAGTAGCTACAAAACTCAAAACAAGCGTAAAATACATAATTTACAAGAAAAATAAGCGAAAGCATAAACAATAGATAGTAAATAGGATGTATTCTACACCCTATCGGTTCGTGTTATTTTGTAAAGTAACACTCCCAGTCGTCATGCAGCGTGATATTAGTCTCTGGAAATACAAAGTGATGAAATTCCACGAGGAAGGGATTGTTGCTACATGCTCAACTTTGGAGGAATTTCCTAGTATTCACGAGAATGGGATTGTTGCTACATGCTCCATTCTTGGTGAATTAAGTGAGGGAGTATCAACACTTATAAATGGCTTTATCTTTTACAGATGTGGCGCATGATTTTTTCGGTTTTTACAAATTTAACCTTAAACGAAAATCCACCATCAACATTAAGTCCCTGCCTAGCACATAATGGTTACACTATTGTGTGGTAGGCATGAGATATTGACATACATATGAAGAAGACAAGATAAAAGGGTTTACCGGAAGAGTGTTGGGTGACCGCTAGTTTCCCACGCCATCACGCTTGTATGGAATCCCTGGTGGGTAGGTTTCTTTCTTTGGGTATTTGAATCAAAAGGAAACCAAATAAAGGAGGAATCCTTATTCTATTGGGATTCTTCTAATTTTTGTCTATAAAAGAGATAAAACCCTTCTCTCTTTCCCCACGAGTTCTCTTTTCTTTTTTTTTTTTATTCGGACAGTTCAGTGACCTTCTTCTTTGTCGCCAATTTGCACAGTCAATCCATGGATTTTGCCAGCCGTCCGTCAAAGGTAAGTTAAAGCTCTTTTTTTTTTTTTTTTTTTTTTGCTAGCTTGCTAGGTAAACACCTTTGGTAAGATGTGCATATGCTTAGTCTCTCCACCGTCACATGCAAAACCTGGCTTTTAGGTTGTACACCTTGAAAAG
This sequence comes from Papaver armeniacum, assembly GCA_023531295.1. Taxonomy (NCBI): domain Eukaryota; kingdom Viridiplantae; phylum Streptophyta; class Magnoliopsida; order Ranunculales; family Papaveraceae; genus Papaver; species Papaver armeniacum. The sequence goes on along the minus strand of JAJJWW010012350.1, from coordinate 50,155 downwards.
GAAAAACCTTGGCTTGAAATCTACATACGATTCCCATGAATAAAAGAAAATACGTGTTATGATGCCATGAGAATGAGCGTGGGCCACCGTGTATCTTGCAGAAACGTGGGTCTTACTCATATATGCTTGAGTGAAATTTACAGAACTTGAAACTTGTACCGGACTTGAAACCAATGCAATTGAAAGTTGTCTTAGGACTAAAACTTGTACACGACTTGAAATCAATACGAGTGAAACTTGTGCCTGACTTAAGCCAGTGTTTGGGCCGGTTTTGTGTGCTCCGACGTGAGTTATGTCTTGCCGTGTCACTACATCTCCCATGTGCTTTTCATACAAGTTCTAACTCCTGTCTTTTATTTCATTATGGAATGAAAAAAAAATTCTAATCAGATGTCTTAAAGATAATCTTGGTACCAAGTCGGGAAGTGTTGACGACTTCAAAGATATGTCGAACATTGATGATGAGTTGTTCACCTTGCCTTTCCAAACACCGAAGGCATCCTTCTCATAAGATATTCCTTCTTTCCGATTCGAAAATACGGAGACGATCCGTTTTCTTCTTGACACTTGTGGTGAGATTTTGTCTCGAGAGAAATGAATATCCGCCTTCCCCTATTGACTTCAAGATTTGCCATACTCCACTTTGGGTTCTTATGAAGGATGGATGAGGCATGTTGAAATAAGGGCATTAAAGATAATTTTCTTCGGCCTGAATCCTCGAATGCGGTCATGGCATCTGCTGCTACGGAGAGTGTAGTTGCATGTAAACTGCACACTGTTACGGAAGTCTTTCTTACGATCTCTACGATGCGGAGCAACGTGACTATGATGCTATACTTCCAAAAGGTGGCGGGTCGACAATCTGGACAAGGAGGAGAAAAAGATACGAGATGCTTTTTTACACTGGGTGTCGGGTGGTCTCGGCCCAGGACCTAGAGTCGGATCAAGAGTTAGAAAATGAGCTCGGTGTGATTGCGTTCTGTCTTTATGGCTATCCCGGAGATATGTTCGGCGATGGTTACGGAAGAAAACCATTAGAGGTGACCTTGTCAAGATTGCTATAAAGGCGGGCAAAAGGTAAAGTTCTTCCCACAGGTGCCTTGTTCCTTGGATCGCTGTATTCTCATCTGGACGCCTTAGCAATGGACATGCATGTTTCTAGCAGGTACAAGAAGGTGGAATCGCACGTTCACCAGCTTTTCTTGGGCATTCTTATGGGAACACTTCAAAAGCTATGCTCCTACCCCCTACAAATTTGCTCACCAACTTGTATGGTGGCTCGAGAATCTCATTTGGAATAAGAAGCGCCCCAGGCCGGTGCGAGACTTGTGGACATATTTGACAATGTGTCTTGTAGATTTTCGTCCATGGGGCAGGTCCATCCTTAGTTGTTGACCAAAGACTTTTTGCTATTGCCCATACGATGGCCACGATGTTGTCTTTGCGTGCGATGTTAAGACTATGAGATCGGAAATTGTTTACATGCGCCGTGCATCCCGAGGATATCGCGTCTTTATTCAACGAAAATTTACTATGACTCAAATGATATTGTGGTAGCTCGTCAAATGAGGTTTGATCGGGTGTCCCATTTATCCAGTTCACCGGGGCTCAGGAGAATTCCTCTCGAATATTCTTAATCTTGGCGTGTTCTTGGAATGGGTGAGCCTTTCCTTGGCCTATTGGGAGAAACCCGGTGGTAGCAGATAAGTATAAGGAATTTTGGAAGAAACAAGCTGTTGGTTTTCGAGAAATTTTTCGGAGAAGTGTTGTGACGGATCCCCGTGGTGAACCATCTTGACGTCTTGGCGAAGCATTTCGGTTGAAGCCGCTCCCGGCCAAGCGGACCAGAGCTTAGGATTGCGGTCCCCAAGTAGGAGAGAGACCTAAGAGGCAAGCATGCGGTCCGGTAGTCCCTCAATTCCTCCAATATGCGGTATTTAAATCTTTTCCCTCGGTTCTTTCATTTCTCCCGTGTAAATTCTTCTAAACGATCCTTGCTTGAAATCGGGAATTTCGAAAGAGAATGTCTTCACAAGGTTGGCGCGCATTCAAAATGAGAAAGGCTTGTAATCTTGGTCTTCATCTTTGAGAAATCAAAGGCGTGCGATCTTCATCTTTGAGAAGTCTGGCGATCTTGACCTTCATCTTTGAGAAGTTTGGCGGTCTTGACCTTCATCTTTGAGAAGTCTAAGAAAACCGCTCCTTTTACGATCATGCCAGAGATGATGCAAGCTCGGTTGAATAAGGCGCTTCCCTTAGTGATCTTGTTGGCCGGGGTCGTGATGAAATTAGCACCCAGGAGGCGAAATAGATGCCGAAGGAATATGAGAGAGCGGTGCACTGCTATGGTTGAGGCGGCTCCCCTTGAGATCCATCTGAACGCAGGTTCCAATCAATGTGGCCATTGTGGTGACCCCTTACGAAGGCCTCTGTGGCGACAAGGCTCCGCGGTTGGTGAATTGCCGTGATGCAACACAGGGGCTTTGTTGATCCTCCTTTTATTGTCCCTTATCCAGTTTCATGTGTTGGTCGGTGGATTCAGCGTGCGGTTCGATTCAAAGAGTTATACACAGCGATATGGGAGAAGCACGGTCACATTGCTACCACCACGAAACTCAAAAGTCGTCTTGCGTTGGTCAACCACGTCCAGAAGCTTTAGTTTCTATCCGAGGATGAAAGCGTCACGGCCCAGTCGAACGGTTTTTGAGGAGATGATTGAAAGATTGGAGGTGCCATCGGGGCGTGTTTCTGTGATCGGTTTGATGCCCCTTGGTTCTTCAAGGTTTCTCCAAGATTCGGGAGCTCCCAAGTTCTGGGATGAAGTCCCATACAATTTACTATGTTGCTCTTGGGAAGAAGAGGTTGAGAAGTTGTCTAAGGAGCTGGAGGTGGACGAGTTGTGCTTGAAGGATGAAAGTCTCTCTGCCCCGGAAGGACGAGTTGTTCTTGAAGGACTTTCCTTGAAGTATTCATGCTATATACTTGTCTCTTCTTTTAGATGTTTTTTCTTTTTGAGTGATAGTGAGGATTTTCTTTGATCTCTAGGTTTTGGATTGATAGGTGATTGGAATTGGCTTATTTTGAGATAGTTTTGTGAACAACCTTTTGAAAGAGATTATGTTAAATGAAATTTGAATCTTGGTCATGAATGATTGCACATATCACATGAAATTGTAAATGTTATGCAAAAGGGAGGTACGGATGGAAACAAACATGGCGTTGATCACGAGCCTCTTTCTCCACGTGCGGGATGTCAAGTCCCAGTGGATTCCAAATATCTTTCTTGTAAAATTGTTGAGTAAAACTTACTTGCTTTAAAGCCTCACTTGTATCGACCCGGAGTTGCCTTTCTAAGAAAATCCTCTGCAGTTGCCTTTAAGAAATCAAATTTCTCGAGTTATCGTCTGGACCAAGCTTCTCCTGAACAATGCGCTTCAAGCATTGCATTCACTAGTGGGGTGATGAAGGCAGTGGTAATGGCGTACCTCGGGTCCATTACTTCTTGATCGGTGGGCGGACGCCATCACAGAGGTAGCCCCACTTCTCATTTCGTACCCACGCCTCCGGTAGCTCGAGAATCTTCTTCGCCGGGAAGGGGAAATGTAAGTATGTTGTGTACGACTTTTCGTAATGCGTCGGTGGGCGTTGTAACGCCTCTCGTAACTTTGCGTGGAGCGAGGAGATGAAGTTGGAAGATTTGCGAGTGCCATCATATCTGCCGGATCGCTCGCCTAGAGTAAAGGGATGTGGAAGGTGTCGTGATGTCACTGGCGGTGATCGGATTGAGCGCTCTCATCCCTCTGTATTCGGTATTTCTGATTGATTTCTCCTTCCTCAAGCGTTTCTTGATCGGTTGAAAAGTCGACTTGAGTTGGACCGAGTCTTAGGGCTTGACAAGAGTTTTGAGATATAAATCCTCTAGCGGGGCTCCATAGGCTGCGAGCTCCCTTTCTTTTATCCGGCGACATTGTAGTACTCAGGGACAAGTCTTTTCCCCTGTCTGGACCGTGTTGTCCCTGTTTCTTGATTCGTTTTATTGCGTGCTCTCTTTGCTTCTCCACTTGTAAGGTGTGACTCGACTAAGGATTCAACGTTTCTTACCTTTATCTGAGTCGATGCCTATCGACCCTCCTTGTAATTGTGCTGCTATATCATTCAAAAGGCGAAATGTCTCGCTCTGCCTTCTGGTGATACCGGCTTGATTTGCCAAGACATCCTCCAACATTCCAGCTATGCTTCCCATGATACCGAACCACTGTGGTCTCCGAGTGAGGATACATCGCGGGATGAAAATCGAAGGATTGAGAATTCAATTTTTTGCAACCGATAGATCAATCTCCCACTGGTCGCCAATTGTTTATGGGTGAAAACTACTCCTGCAGAATTTGGTAATTTGGGGTGTGGATGAGGAATGAATTTAAACCTTTAAACAAATGCACTTTAACGCGGTGAGTGCTTGTAGATTCGAGAGATCAATCTGTGCAAGTTCGGCCTAAACCAAGAAATGGCCGTTCCGGACTTGTTTCGGTCCTGAAGTGAAGGAGATGGGGTTGATCTTAGGGAGGGAAGCGAAGAAGGTGTTGAGATTGTGAAGGTGTTGGCTTGCTTATAACTTGTAAGAAGGTGGCGGGCTTGTGATTGATGCAAAGCTGCAGGTGTTTGAATACGATTTTTGTATTAACACTTGGTTTCTGTCTCGTCCGAACTTGTGTTGTTGTTTGAAATAGAGGCGGAGAACCTATTTATACAAGTCATTGAGCCTCGTTCACGTCTCTCGTGGGAAGTGGAGGAAGTGGAGTGATGGAGTAGTGGAGTTGTGCGTCGACCAGTCTTGCCCACTTCTCCTGTTCATCTCTAACCGTCCATGACTTCCTGACACGTTCTTGTGATGGCGCGTTGCACCGCTGCACGCCGTAAAACCGCGGACCAATACCACGGTATGTATCCCCCAGTTTGTAACATGATTGATGTCCCGGAATGTGTGGATCGTGGATCCACGAAAGATAGCATGTAATCTTTGAATTGAATAACCGTTATTGATCGATACTTGTGAAGTATCATGTGTATTTTATCACGAGTCTTGCATTATGGTGTGGTAAAGTGATGGGTAATGACACCTCACTAACCAAATAACTTCGACCGAGGGTTGTATAACCAAGGCGGTGAAGTTGGACGGATGAAATGATCTTTGAGACACTCATCTGCGGCCCAGTTAATGAATATTAGGTTTTTTTGAAGAGGAGCGCAAGCATGACTCTTGACTTGGTGAAACCAAGTAATGGAAGAATTTTGGAGAGGAATCGACCAGGACGTGTATGTAGATGGCATGCCGGTGTACACGTCCATGTCTTACAGATCCCATGAAGGTGCGATCTAGGCCACTCAACTTTACCGGTTAAATTGAGTGGTTGAGATCGGTTTGCGGCAGAAATCCGTTGCCGCAAAGGAGTTGGAAACCGGCGCGAGATCCCTAGTTCGGGCACGCGTTTCAAGACGACACATCTTGGTCGGTCTTGGTCGATGGGTTTGACGGGAAGATGGCAGGCTGGTGATCATGCCTATACCGACTTATCCCATGAAAACGTGATCTAAGCCATTCAAATCATCCTATGAAGTTGAGTGGTGAGATCGGTTGCAATTTGGGAAGTGTAACCACGCATGTTTGGGCGGGCGTTTTGGATTAGCCGGGCATGGGATGCCTTGGCCGATCGCATGAGGAGGTAGATGAGCCCACGGTGGTCATCTTTGGTATGACCGTTTGCCCTTGCTAATCTAATCATGACCCTCCATTCGTGCATCTTTGGGAGAAGATGGGCCCTCATTCATGCACGTGATGATTTGAAACCCTAATTTTGGCTTTCAAAAGCCGTGCGCCACTCCTTGTTTGGGTGATGATGTTGTCACGGCCAAACATTGTTGGTCTTGATTGGTCAAGTGTGTAAGCGGGCCACGGTGATCGTGTTGACATGCTCTGGGCCCTTTGAATCTACATCTACACCCTCCATCTATACCTGCGAAGATGGATGGTTGAGATTGTTTTGCGACACATGTAATATGCCGCAAACCCTTATTTAGGGTTTTCCGTCCATAATGCTTGGTATGAACGTCTTTTGGCAAGCAAAGGCCAATGGCCGACCATGCGGGGTCGTCCGTGGGTATTCCATACCTGCTTGGGGGTGATGGAATTGATCTGGGGTCATCCAATCATGCTTATGGAGTTGGATGATCTGCGTCGAGATCATATCCGGGTGATACGGTCAGTCCGGATGCTCAATCAGGCTAGTATAACACACCGAGAGGGGCTCAATCGGGCTAGTATAACACAGAGAGGGCTCGGGCTAGTATAACACACCGAGAATCGGCATGTACGGGTATTTCGTACATGGTTTCATTATAGTGCTTGGAGGTTCGTGTTGTTACAGAAGAGTAACACTCGATCGTCATGCCACAACGATAATGAGTACGGGAAATACAAGGCGATATAAAATTCACGGGAAGGGGATTGTTGCTACATGCTCCAACCTGGAGGAATTTCATGTATTCACGAATGGGATTGTTGTTACATGCTCCATTCTTGGTGAATTAAGTGAGGAGTATCAACACTTATAAATGGCTTTATCTTTTACAAGATGTCGGCGCATGATTTTTTCGGTTTTTACAAATTTAACCTTAAACGAAAATCCACCATCAACACCGATGAGCATGTTGGCATGTGCCAATGGCATGTGTGGGCCAATTTGGGTCGCGCCCCCGGTAGGAAAAGCTACCAGCGAGCATGTTGGCATGTGCCAATGGAATGCGCGGCCAATTTAGGTCGCGCCCTGGTAGGAAAAGCTACCAACGAGCGTGTTGGCATGTGCCAATGGCATGCTCGACCATTAGGCCGCGCCCGGTGAGAAAAGCTACCAAATGACGTATTGGCATGTGCCAATGGCATGCTCGACCATTAGGGTCGCGCCCGGTAGGAAAAGCTACCGGCGAATGTGTTGGCATGTGCCAATGGCATGCGTGGCTAATTTGGGTCACGCCCGGTAGGAAAAGATACTGGGAGTGTGTTGGCATGTGCCAATGGCATGCGTGGCCAATGTCTGGGTCGCGCCCGGGTAGGAAAAGCTACCGGCGAGCATGTTGGCATGTGCCAATGGCATGCGTGGCCAATCTGGGTGGCGCCCTGGTAGGAAAAGCTACCCGGCGAGCGTGTTGGCATGTGCCAATGGCATGCGTGGCCAATTGGCCTAGGTTGCATGATTTGCAAGCCTAGGCGTGGGCGCCATTTGGCATGGCGTGGCTAGGGCCAAGGTAAGGGTGCTTGGCTTGGCGTGGCGTGACTAGCGTAGCTAGGGCCAAGGCAGAGTGCGTTTGGCATGGCGCGGATAGCTCGGGCTAAGTGTGGCTGGCATGATTTTCCATTGGCACGGAGGTGCGGCTAGCATGGTTGGCATGTTTTGGCGCGTTTGGTGTGGGCGGCACGATTTGCCATTGGCACGAGGTGCGGCTAGCTTGGGCTAGGTGTGGGCTGGCATGATTTGCCATTGGCACGGAGTGCGGCTAGCATGGTTGGCTAGGTGTGGCTGGCATGATTTGCCATTGGCACGGAGTGCGGCTAGCATGGTTGGCATGCTTGGCGCGTTTGGTATGGCTGGCATGATTTGCCATTGGCATAGAGGTGCGGCTAGCATGGTTGGCATGCTTCGGGCGCGTTTGGTAGAGCGACATGTTTTGCCATTGGCATAGAGGTGCGGCTAGCATGGTTGGCATGCTTGGCCCGCGTTTGGTATGGCTGGCATGATTTGCCATTGGCATAGAGGTGCGGCTAGCATGGTTGGCATGCTTCTGCCCGTTTGGTATGGCTGCTTTGCCATTGGCATAGAGGTGCGTCTAGCTTAGGCTAGGTGTGGCTGGCATGATTTGCCATTGGAACGGAGTGCGGCTAGCATGGTTGGCATGCTTTGGCGCGTTTGGTGTGACTAGCATAGCTAGGGCCAAGGCAGAGTGCGTTTGGCATGGCGCAACTAGCTTGGGCTAGGTGTGGCTGGCATGATTTGCCATTGGCACGGAGGGGAATTAGGGTTTTGTTCGTTGTAACCCTAATTTGAAAAAATACCCCCTATTAATTACTGACTACATGCATTAAATGTTCCAATAAATGTGTCATCGGTGACATTAGGTTATTTGGGGTTGTTGATGGTGGATTTTCGTTCAAGGTTAAATTTGTAAAAAACCAGAAAAATCATGCACTGACATCTTGTAAAAGATAAAGCCATTTATAAGTGTTGGATACTCCTCACTTAATTCACCAAGAATGGAGCATGTAGCAACAATCCCATTACTGTGAATACATGAAATTCCTCCAGGTTGGAGCATGTGGCAACAATCCCTTCCCCGTGAATTTCATATTAGCCTTGTATTTCCAAAAAAGTACTCATTATCGGTGTGGCATGACGACCGAGTGTTACTCTTAGAATAACCACGAACCTCCAAGACTATAATGAAACCATGTACGAAATACCCGTACAGTGATTCTCGGTGTGTTATACTAGCCCGAGCCCTCTCGGTGTGTTATACTAGCCCGATTGAGCCTCTCGGTGTGTTATACTAGCCCGATTGAGCATCCGGACTGACCGTATCCCGTCCGGATATGATCCGATCGCGATCATCCAACTCCATAAGCATGATTGGATGACCCCAGATCAATTCCATCATCCCCAAACGGGTATGGAATACCCACGTCCCGACCCCGCATGGTCGGCCATTGGCCTTGCTTGCCAAAAGACGTTCATACCAAGCATTATGGACGGAAAACCTAAATAAGGGTTTGCGGCATATTACATGTGTCGAAAAACAATCTTAACCATCCATCTTCGCAGGTATAGATGGAGGGTGTAGATGTAGATTCAAAGGGCCCAGTATGTCAACACGATCACCGTGGCCCGCTTCACACACTTGACCAATCGGTCAAGACTCAACAATGTTTGGCCGTGACAAAATCATCACCCAAACAAGGAGTGGCGCATGGCTTTTGAAAGCCAAAATTAGGGTTTCAAATCATCACGTGCGTCCATCTTCTCCGGACGAATGGAGGGTCACTGATTAGATTAAAAGCAAGGATGGTCATACCAAAGATGACCACCGTGGGCTCATCTACCTCCTCATGATCGGCCAAGGCATCCCATGCCCGCTAATCCAAAACGCCCGCCCCAAACATGCGTGGTTACACTTCCCAAATTGCAACTGATCTCGACCACTCAACTTCACCGGATGATTTGAATGGCTTAGATCACGTTTTCATGGGATAGTCGGTATAGATGTGAACACCAGCCTACCACCTACACGCCGGGTATGATCGACCAAGACCGACTAAGATGGGTCGTCTTGAAACGCGTGCGGAATGTCATGCGATCTCCAACTCCTTTGCGGCAAGGATTTACGCTGCAAAACCGATCTCAACCACTCCTCTTTTTGCCGGTCAAATTGAGTGGCCTAGATCGCACCTTCATGGGACGGTGAGACATGGACGTGTACACCGGCATGCCATCTACATACACGTCCGGTCGGTCCTCTCCAAAATTATTCCCATACTTGGTTTCGACCAAGGCGAAGAGTCATGCTTGCGCTCCTCTTCAAAACCCTAATATTCATTAACTGGTCAGATGAGTGTCTCAAAGGTCATCTCATCCGTCCAACTTCACCCGACTTGGTTATACAACCCCTGGTCAAGAGTTATTTGGATAGTGAGGCGTCATTACCCATCACTTTACCACACCATAATGCGATACACATAAAATACACACGATACTTCACAAGTATCGACTTCCCGAATAACACGGTTATTCAATTCAACATACATGCTATCTTTCGTGGATCCACGATCCACACATTCCGATATCAATCATGTCACAAACCCAGGGGAATACATCTGGGGTATTGGTGCTCGGTTTACTGACGTGCGCGTGCAACGCGCCATCACAAGAACGTGTCGAAGTCATGGACGGTTAGAGATGAACGGGGAGAAGTGGGCAAGACTGGTCGACGCACAACTCCACAACTCCATCACTCCACTTCCTCCACTTCCCACGAGAGACGTGAATGAGGCTCAATAACTTGTATAAATAGGTTCTCCGCTCTATTTCAAACAACAACACAAGTTCGAACGAGACGAGAAAATCAAGTGTTAATACAAAATCGTATTCAAACACCCCAGCTTGCTGGCATCAATCACAAGCCTGCTCACCTTTACGTTACAAGTCATAAGCAAGCCAACACCTTCACAATCTCAACACCTTCTTCGCTTCATCCCTAAGATCAACCCCATCTCCTTCACTTTGTGACCGAAACAAGTCCTGAACGGCCATTTCTTGGTTTAGGCCGGACTTGCACAGACATCTCTCGAATCTACAAGCACTCACCGCGTGTGATGCATTTGTTTAAGGTTTAAATTCATTCCTCATCCACATCCCAAATTACCAAATTCTACAGGAGTAGTTTTCACCCATAAACAGGGGTTTTACGATTTTACCCTTTGTTCAAAATCCACCATCAACATTAAGTCCACAACAGCTCCTGGGGGAGCTTTGTTGCGAGGTAAAGCATAAGATGGTGACAAACTATCAACAAACAAATCGTAAAGATAATTGAATAGGCTTGTATCGACCTTTTATAAATAGGATTTGGAATCCTTGCCTCGGCGATTTTGCGCAAATCGGGAGGTGGCACAATTGGGAAGTCGGCGTCATTGAGAGGTAGGAATCATGGCGGCATTGAGAGTTGACACGAGTTGGGAACCGAGCGTGCTAGCTGGCGGGACCGGCGCAAAGTGGGAAGCTAATCGCTAGCTGGCGAGACCGGCGCAAGGTGGGGAAGCTGAGCGTGCTAGCTGGCGGGACCGGCGCAAAGTGGGAAGATGATCGTGCTAGCTGGCGTGACTTGGGCGGCGTTGGGAAGTTGGGCGCAATTGGTGGGACCGGTGCAACTTGGGCGACGTTGGGAAGTTGGGCGCCCTTGTGGGCCCGTTCCTTATATGCACGATTTTGGGTATAGGAAATCCTTCCCTATTTCAGATCTCCACGCCCATATATATAAAATCCCTTTTTCTTATCTTTGTTCTTTCATCTTTTCATACTAGCGGCAGAGTCATAAAGAAAAACCGGTTTCCAGGTATGTCTTCCAGTATTTCTCTTGTTTCCCTTTTCATGTAGGTGCAAACCCTAAAACTAGGCGTTTTTAAAATCCTTGCAATGATATTGCGCATATGATTTCTTGGTGTGCTTCTTGTAGAAAATATTGTATATATGCACCCAAGGGAAATACTGTATATATGATTCGAACCCGTAGAAAAACGCTCCATATATAATTTTGAACCCGAAGAAGGATACCATAGACGCATCCGAGCCCGTATAAAATACTGCGTATATAGTCTTGAACCCGAAGATATCTTTTAGACACTTGAGCCGTATAAAATCACTGCGTATATAATTTTTTGAACCCCGAAAGAAGATATTGCGTGTGCATTTTCGAACCCGTAGAGAATCTTGTATATGTGCTTCATATGACTTGAACCCATAGGAAATATTACATATATGAATTTCGGACTTGAAGAAAATATCACAGGCAGTTTTGAACCCGTAGAAAAATGCTCCATATATAATTTTGAACTGAAGAAGGATACCATAGACGCATTCGAGCCCGTAGAAAATACTGCGTATATAATTTTTGAACCACTGAAGAAAATCTGCGTGTGCGCTTTTGAACCCGTAGAGAATACACCCTCTCTTTTTCTTTTCTTTTTTAGGTTTTCCTTTTTGTTGGGTGTGGTTGTGTGTCGGGGGAGATAATTTCGTCTTTCTCCGTGTGCGAGATATCTCGTTACTAAGTTGTTATGAAGAAATCCGACAAGATGTTACCTGAACAAAATTTCACCTCATCGAAGGATGTTCATAGTTCCAAACCAAACACGGATGATGAATTCTTTGCTAGACCCCTCGCCCCTGCTCGGAAGAATCACCCAGGTTTCGTGCCAATTTTGTTAACCGGTGGTGAAGATGAAAAGAAGACACGTTCGGTTCGCCCAGAGAACACCATACGGTTCTGTCTTCATAAAGGGGTATATTCTTCTTCCAACATTGATTTCGAGGATGTGTCAAAGCCCATTGCGTTCTTTTGATATATGGGTTGAGTTCATGGTGAGTAGGGAGCACATAAATACCAACTTGACTCGGCGCATGCCCATTATTGATGTCTTGTCGAGCTTGATGAAATCTCAGTTAGGAAGGATATCCGGGATTGGTTGCTTTCATCTCCGGATGGTGTTCGTACACCCATACGATCATATGTAGATGGGGTGAAATAACTTTCTCCTTGGAGAGTGTGGCTTTCTTGCTTTGAATCTTCCAACCAGGGAATCTTAATATCCGATTGTCTCAAGGTGAGGAGAAGATGCGGGAAGACCTTGCCGCTAAGTTGGGAGATTACGCTCGAAAAGACTCCACCGCGAAGTCGAAGGATTAAATCCGAAAGAGGATGAAAGGTGCTTTTACAACGTGGTGGATATCTCAATGGTTTCCCAGACAGTGGAACCTAAACAAAACAAAGGATCTTCATGTTGCGGCATTTTTTGGCTCTTTGGTTGTCTAGAGACATTTTTGATGACGGTTCGGCAAGAAGGAAATAAGACCGAGTTGCTAGTGATTCTTTGTGAAGTTAGCAAAAGGTGAAGTTCTTCCCTTTGGCAAGCTATTCCTTGGTTCCACTGTATGTGCATCTGGATCACCTAGTTGCGAACATGCGAGTTTCGAATGGTTTCATGAAAGTGGATTCATATGTGCACGTTGCTTTTCTGTAAGCCTGGCTATGGGAGCACTTTGAGAAGTATGCTCCGAAACCGTTGCCTTCGATTCCTGCGAGTTGGGGCGGCTCCCGAATTCTTCGATGGGTGAACAAGCGTCCAAGAGTTGGCATGAGCTTGGTTAGTCTTCTCGATAAGTCACATGAAATCAGTTTTCGCCCATGGGAGCCGGTCCATAGGTCGGTGACTCAAATTGACACCTTTGCTTCTGCTCCGATCATGTCTTTATCTTCTGGCAACTTGAGTGTTGGTGAAAACTTGTTTATTCAAAGCCGCATGTCCGGCTATATGTCTAGTCTTTATTCATGGGGTCTTTCAGAATAGCCGCTTACAATATTGGCCGTCTTTTGCTCGTCACATGGGTTTCGATCAAGGGGTGCCTCTTGCTTACCAGGTGGTGGTTCCTAAGGATTCATTGCATGCCTCCTCATTGCCGTGCCCTTGGCGGGTATCCGCCTTCCCTTCTTTTAGGACGGGAAGAGTAACTTCGACGACTTTTGGCTATAATGAGTTAAGTACGATGAGTTCACTATGATCAAGATTTTGTAAATAACGTGGTGGAGAATGTTCGTTGTAAACCTTCCCAAATTTTGAAGAAGTATCCAATGTTGAGAGATCCCAAGCGAAAGTTGCCTGGCAACTCGGAAAGTCCCTGTGCAAAGGAAACGGAGAACGAAGAATCGTCTTTGGCGGGTTCGGGCGGTTTCAAAAGATCTTCCGCAGCTCTCGTGTCTTTCGGTTCTTCCAATAACCAGGTATTTGTCGCCTCCTTGTTGGTTTGTCTCAAAACACGTGAATTTCTGCCGAAAACATGTGTCTTGTTTCTTCAGGCTTCGGTAGTGTTAATGCCTTCGCTGCCCTTGCACGTTGCCAGAGACGGCAATTTCTTCGAAGAATTCTGTGGCACCGAGCCTCCTCATAGCGGTGATGAGTCGATAAAGAAGAAAGTTCGACAAGTGAGAGTGATTCCTACGGCAGCACCGGTTCTTTTTCGGGAAGTGGTTCGGTGAGTTTCGCGCGCTTCTTTTTTTATTTTATTTTTTTTTCGTTTTTTCTTTTGAAAAATGTCTAACTCAAGTTCGCAGGAGGAATCCGGTTCGGAGGACGATTCAGGGGTGGAGCCACATGAAAACTTGCCTTTGGTGACCACCGCCGGTGACTTGGAGATGGGAGTTAGCCAATTGCCGGGCACATATGTGGTTCAAACGGTGGATGATTCTCTGATGGTTGCTTCCGTAGACATGGAAGAAGACCCTTTGCGAGTCGTGAGGCCAGTTGCAGGCGCCATTTTTGATCCCCCGTACTTGGTTCCTTATCCGGTCATGTCTTGGTTGGCGGTTTCAGCGTGCCGGGCTAAGTATGAGGCGTTGTACACCGAATGCTGGAGAAGTACGGACATATGGCCACAACCAAGAAGGTCACTAGTCGATTTGCGCTGGTTAAGCGTGTGGAAGAGGCTTTATCTTCCATCGAGGATATGCGTGAGGTGACCGGCCACCAAGCTGGAGACGCTATTGCCGACTAGGAGCACCATCGCGACGTGTGCGTAGAAAAGGAGTTCAACGCTTCGTGGTTTGTCGAAGGCCTTGCTGAGATCCGGGGTCGAAAGATGCAAGAATCGAAAGCCTTTGCGAGAGGAGATTGCACGATAGGAGGTAGAACTCGAAAAGCTTTCCAAGATGTTAACTATGAAGAGAGCGGCTCTTGAAGATGCAAAGTTGACTTTCTCCAAGAAGAAGCGGACCTCTGTTGGATGATTTTCCTTGAATGTTTCTCTGTTAAACTTTCATTTAGGTTCTTCTTCTTTTTCTTTTTTTTTTTTGAAAAACATACTGGATGTCCGGTTCAAAGTTTGACCGGTTTTGATAGACAGCTGGTAGCTTTTGAGGATATTGGATTATTTCTGGGATGAATGATTTTGATAATATAACTCTGATTATGTTTTGTGAAAGGAATATTGCTTTTATGAAAGTGTGTGCTAGCAATAGGCACAAGATGCAGTAGTATGACGGTTTTATTAAGAACCTAAAACAGATCGCTTGATCTAAATTTACTCACTCCATAGGTTTTTGCGAACACGCCCCTCTCCATGTAAAAGGCGGCTTTGCTTTGGTGGCATCGCCAAAGAAGTCCCCAATCGCTGGTAGCATCTTGAGTCCCAGGTTTTGGTGTAGTTTTTACAACCGGTAACCGGGTTGTCCGGCGCTTGATTCGGATTGAGTCGCCTTCCCCTACCATCTTGACATCTGGGTCTAAGAACGAGATCGACAAATCGACATTGTAGTCGATAGATCAATCCTCCCGCCGTGGTCGCCAATTGTTTATGGGTAAAAATCGTTTCCGCCGATTTCGGTAAATTCGGTAGGTGAGTGAGAAACTAGTTTAAACCCTAAACAAATGTGCTTGCACGTGAGCACTTTCTAGATTCGAGAGATGAATCGGTACAAGTCCGGCCTAAACCAAGAAATGGCCGTTCCGGACTTGCTTCGGTCACGAAGTGGAGGAGAAGGGTTGATTTGGGGAGGGAAGCAAAGAAAGGTGTTGAGACCCGGAATAATTACGGGAGAGTAGTGTCTCGACTTGTATCGAAAGTGAAAGCTTTTAAGCTTGCAAGAGATGAAAGATTTTTGGAGAGCTTGCAAAGTTTCCTTTTAAAGAGTGTTGTATTTTTCTCCCGACCGAGACTTGTTATCCGGTGGAAATAGGTAAGACCTATTTATACAAGTCGAGGCCGAAACGCCTGGCCTCATGAAGGAAGAGAGTAAAGGCTGAAATAATGGGATGAGGTGGTAACCGCAAGGTGTTTATGGGTGAAAACGTTTTCACCATTATTTCCTCATTTATTTGACCGCTTTATTCCTATTCACGCTTTCTTAATGTGAGCGTAGTGTACGCCGCATCTTTGTGACCGCCAAACCAAAACCCTAGAAAGCATCCCCGGTTTGTGTTGATGTCTCGAGTGTTGGTTGCATCTTGAGTGCAAGTGGCGCTGCTAGAGGCGCGTGTGGCATGTGCCACTGGCATGTGCGGAATGCCTTTGTTGCGGGTTGCACCTTGAGTGCAAGTGGTAATGCCAGAGCTGCTAGTGGCGTGTGTGGCATGTGCCAATGGCATGTGCGGAATGCTTGTATAAAATACTGCGTATATACTCTTGAACCCGAAGAAGGATACTGAAGACGCACTTGAGCCCGTATAAAATACTGCGTATATAATTTTTTGAACCCCAAGAAGATATTGCGTGTGCATTTTCGAACCCGTAGAGAATACTTGTATATGTGCTTCATATGACTTCGAACCCATAGGAAATATTACATATATGAATTTGGACTTGAAGAAAATACTGCGCAGGCGCTTTTGAACCCGTAGAAAAATGCTCCATATATAATTTTGAACTGAAGAAGGATACCATAGACGCATTCGAGCCCGTAGAAAATACCGCGTATATAATTTTGAACCCCGAAGAAAATACTTTGCGTGTGCGCTTTTGAACCCGTAGAGAATACACCCTCTCTTTTCTTTTCTTTTTTAGGTTTTCCTTTTGTTGGGTGCGGTTGTGTGTCAGGGAGATAATTTCGTCTTTCTCCGTGTGCAGATATCTCGTTACTAAGTTGTTATGAAGAAATCCGACAAGATGTTACCTGAACAAAATTTCACCTCATCGAAGGATGTTCATAGTTCCAAACCAAACACGGATGATGAATTCTTTGCTAGACCCCTCGCCCTGCTCGGAAGAATCACCCAGTTTCGTGCCAATTTTGTTAACCGGTGGTGAAGATGAAAAGAAGACACGTTCGGTTCGCCTGAGAGAACACCATACGGTTCTGTCTTCATAAAGGGGTATATTCTTCTTCCAACATTGATTTCAGGATGTGTCAAAGCCCATTGCGTTCTTTTGATATATGGGTTGAGTTCATGGTGAGTAGGGAGCACATAAATACCAACTTGACTCGAGCGCAGATTATTGATGTTGTCGAGCTTCAATGAAATCTCCAGTTAGGAAGGATATCCCGGATTGGTTGCTTTCATCTCCGGATGGTGTTCGGACACCCATACGATCATATGTAGATGGGGTGAAATAACTTTCTCCTTGGAGAGTGTGGCTTTCTTGCTGAATCTTCCGGTAACCAAGAATCTTAATATCCGATTGTCTGAAGGTGAGGAGAAGATGCGGGAAGACCTTGCCGCTAAGTTGGGAGATTACGCTCGGAAAGACTCCACTGCGAAGTCGAAGGATTACGTCCTAAGAGGATGAAAGGTGCTTTTACAAAATGGTGGATATCTCAATGGTTTCCGGACGAGCTGGAACCTAAACGAAAAAACGATGATCTTCATGTTGCGGCATTTTTGGCTCTCTGGTTGTCTAGAGACATTTTTGATGACGGTTCAAGCAAGAAGGAAATAAGACCGGAGTTGCTAGTGATTCTTTGTGAAGTTAGCAAAAGGTGCAGTTCTTCCCTTTGGCAAGCTATTCCTTGGTTCCCTGTATGTGCATCCGGATCACCTAGTTGCGAACATGCGAGTTTCGAATGGTTTCATGAAAGTGGATTCATATGTGCACGTTGCTTTTCTGCAAGCCTGGCTATGGGAGCACTTTGAGAAGTATGCTCCGAACCGTTGCCTTCGATTCCCGCGAGTTGGGGCGGCTCCCGAATTCTTCGATGGGTGAACAAGCGTCCAAGAGTTGGCATGAGCTTGGTTAGTCTTCTCGATAAGTCACATGAAATCAGTTTTCGCCCATGGGAGCTTCTGGTCCATGGTCGGTGACTCAAATTGACACCTTTGCTTCGCTCCGATCATGTCTTTATCTTCCGACGGTAATTTGAGTGTTGGTGAAAACTTGTTTATTCAAAGCCGCATGTCCGGCTATATGTCGTCTTTATTCATGGGGTCTTTCCGAATAGCCGCTTCTGATATTGGACCGTCTTTGCTCGTCACATGGGTTTCGATCAAGGGGTGCCTCTTGCTTACCAGCTGGTGGTTCCTAAGGATTCATTGCATGCCTCCCTCAATGCCGTGCCCTTGAGCCGGTATCCGCCTTCCCTTCTTTCGGGCGGGAAGAGTAACTTCACGACTTTTGGCTATAATGAGTTACGAGTGTCACTATGATCCAAGATTTTGTAAATAACATGGTGGAGAATGTTCGTTGTAAACCTTCCCCCAGTTTTTTGAAGAAGTATCCAATGTTGAGAGATCCCAAGCGAAAGTTGCACAGCAACTCGGAAAGTCCCGGCAAAGGAACAGAGAACGAAGAATTGTGCTTGGCGGGTTCGGGCGGTTTCAAAAGATCTTCCCAGCTCTCGTGTCTTTCGTTCTTCCAATAACTGGGTATTTGTCGCCTCCTTGTTGGTTTGTCTCAAAACACGTGAATTTCTCCAAAAACATGTGTCTTGTTTCTTCCGGGGCTTCGGTAGTGTTAATGCCTTCGCCGCCCTTGCACGTTGCCGGAGACGGCAATTTCTTCGAAGAATTCAAGCGGCACCGAGCCTCCTCATAGCGGTGATGAGTCGGATAAAGAAGAAAGTTCGACAAGTGAGAGTGATTCCTCTGGCGACCGGTTCTTTTTCGGGAAGTGGTTCGGTGAGTTTCGCGCTTCTTTTTTTTTTTTTTTTTCGTTTCTTCTTTTGAAAATGTCTAACTCAAGTTCGCAGAGGAACCGGTTCGGAGGACGATTAAGGTGGAGCCACACGAAAACTTGCCTTTGGTGACCAACGCCGGTGACTTGGAGATGGGAGTTAGCCAATTGCCGGGCACATATGTGGTTCAAACGGTGGATGATTCTCTGATGGTTGATGCCGTAGACATGGAAGAAGACCCTTTGCGAGTCGTGAGGCCGCTGGGGGGCGCCATTTTTGATCCCTGTACTTGGTTCCTTATCCAGGTCATGTCTTTGGTTGGCGGTTTCAAGCGTCTTTGGTTAAGTATGAGGCGTTGTACACCACAATCCGGGAGAAGTACGGACATATGGCCACAACCAAGAAGGTCACTAGTCGATTTGCGCTGGTTAAGCGTGTGGAAGAGGCTTTATCTTCCATCGAGGATATGCGTGAGGTGACCGTCACACTGTTTCGAAGACGTTATTGCCGATTGGGAGCACCATCGCGAAGTGTGCGTAGAAAAGGAGTTCAACACTTCGTGGTTTGTCGAAGGCCTTGCTGAGATCCGTAAGTCGAAAGATGACAATCGAAAGCCTTTCTGCCGGAGAGGAGATTGCACGATAGGAGGTACAACTCGAAAAGCTTTCCAAGATGTTAACTATGAAGAGAGCGGCTCTTAAAGATGCAAAGTTGACTTTCTCAAGAAGAGCAGACCTCTGTTGGATGATTTTCCTTGAATGTTTCTCTGTTAAACTTTCATTTAGGTTCTTCTTCTTTCTTTTTTTTTTTTTGAAAAACATATCGGATGTCCGGTTCAAAGTTTGACCTGGTTTTGATAGATTATTTGGTAGCTTTTGAGAATATTGGATTATTTCTGGGATGAATGGTTTTGATAATATAACTCTGATTATGTTTTGTGAAAGGAATATTCCTTTTATGAAAGTGTGTGCTAGCAATAGGCACAAGATGCAGTAGTATGACGGTTTTATTAAGAACCTAAAAACAGATCGCCCATCTAAATTTACTCACTCCATAGGTTATTGCGAACACGCCCTCTCCATGTAAAAGGCGGCTTTGCTGGTGGCACGCCAAAGAAGTCCCCAATCGCTGGTAGCATCTTCGAGTCCCCGTTTTCTGGTGTAGTTTTTACAATTGGTAACCTAGTTGTCCGGCGATTGATTCGGATTGAGTCGCCTTCCCTACCATCTTGACATCCGGGTCGAAGAACGAGATCGACACCGACATTGTAGCCGATAGATCAATCCTCCGTGTGGTCGCCAATTGTTTATGGGTAAAAATCGTTTCCGCCGATTTCGAGTAAATTCGGTAGGTGAGTGAGAAACTAGTTTAAACCCTAAACAAATGTGCCGCACGTGAGCACTTTCTAGATTCGAGAGATGAATCGGTACAAGTCCGGCCTAAACCAAGAAATGGCCGTTCCGGACTTGCTTCGGTCACGAAGTGGAGGAGAAGGGTTGATTTGGGGAGGGAAGCAAAGAAAGGTGTTGAGACCCCGAGAATAGTGCAGGAGAGTAGTGTCTCGACTTGTATCGAGAAAGTGAAAGCTTGAAGCTTGCAAGAGATGAAAGATTTTTGGAGAGCTTGCAAAGTTTCCTTTTCCGAGAGTGTTGTATTTTTCTCCCGACCGAGACTTGTTATCCGGTGGAAATAGGTAAGACCTATTTATACAAGTCAAGGCCGAAACGTACCTGGCCTCATGAAGGAAGAGAGTAAAGGTCAAATAATGGGATGAGGTGGTAACCGCAAGGTGTTTATGGGTGAAAACGTTTTCACCATTATTTCCTCATTTATTTGACCGCTTTATTCCTATTCACGCTTTCTTAATGTGAGCGTAGTGTACGCTGCATGCTGTGACCGCCAAACCAAAACCCTAGAAAGCATCCCCCAGTTTGTGTTGATGTCTCGAGTGTTGGTTGCATCTTGAGTGCAAGTGGCGCTGCTAGAGGCGCGTGTGGCATGTGCCACCGGCATGTGCGGAATGCCTTTGTTGCGGGTTGCACCTTGAGTGCAAGTGGTAATGCCGGAGCTGCTAGTGGCGTGTGTGGCATGTGCCAATGGCATGTGCGGAATGCTTGTACGTTGAGTGTAAGTTGCAATGCCATAGCCGCTAGTGGCGTGTATGGCAAGTGCCAATGGCGTGTCGGAATGCCTTGATGGTAGGTTGCACGGTTTGCAAGTTAGGCTACCAAATAAGCGTGTTTGGCATGTGTCAATGGCACGCATAGCCATTAGGGCTATGTCCTGGTAAGAAAAGCTACCAGTGATGCATGTTGGCATGTTCCAATGGCATGCATGGCCAACTTGGGTCACGACCTGGTAGGAAAAGCTACCAGCGAGCGTGTTGGCATGTGCCAATGGCATGCGTGGCCAATTTGGGTCGCGCCCGGTAGAAAAAGTCCAAAGAAGCATGTTGGCATGTGCCAATAGCATGCGTGGCCAATTTAGGTCGCGCCCTGGTAGGGAAAGGCTACCAACAGCATGTTGGCATGTGCCAATGGCATGTGCGGCCAATTTGGGTCGCGCCCTGGTAGGAAAAGCTACCAGCGAGCGTGTTGGCATGTGCCAATGGCATGCTCGGCCATTAGGGCCGCGCCCTGGTGAGAAAAGCTACCAGCGAGCGTGTTGGCATGTGCCAATGGCATGCTCGGCCATTAGGGCCTCGGCCTGGTAGGAAAAGCTACCAGCGAGCGTGTTGGCATGTGCCAATGGCATGCGTGGCCAATTTGGGTAGCGCCCTGGTAGGAAAAGCTACCAGCGAGCGTGTTGGCATGTGCCAATGGCATGCGTGGCCAATCTGGGTCGCGCCCAGGAGGAAAAGCTACCAGCGAGCGTGTTGGCATGTGCCAATGGCATGCGTGGCCAATTTGGCCTAGGTTGCATGATTTGCAAGCCTAGGCGTGGGCTCCATTTGGCATGGCGTGGCTAGGGCCAAGGTAAGGGTGCTTGGCTTGGCGTGGCGTGACAAGCGTAGCTAGGGCCAAGGCAGAGTGTGTTTGGCATGTCGCGGCTAGCTCGGGCTAAGTGTGGCTGGCATGATTTTCCATTGGCCAGGTGTGGCTAGCATGGTTGGCATGTTTTGGCGCGTTTGGTGTGGCTGGCATGATTTGCCATTGGCACTGAGGTGCGGCTAGCTTGGGCTAGGTGTGGCTGGCATGATTTGCCATTGGCACGGAGGTGCGGCTAGCATGGTTGGCTAGGTGTTGCTGGCATGATTTTCCATTGGCACGGAGGTGCGGCTAGCATGGTTGGCATTCTTCGGCGCATTTGGTATGGCTGGCATGATTTGTCATTGGCATAGAGGTGCGGCTAGCATGGTTGGCATGCTTCGGCGTGTTTGGTATCGGCCGGCATGATTTGCCATTGGCATAGAGGTGCGGCTAGCATGGTTGGCATGCTTCGGCGCGTTTGGTAGGGCTGGCATGTTTTGCCATTGGCATAGAGGTGCGGCTAGCATGGTTGGCATGCTTCGGCGCGTTTGGTATGGCTGGCATGATTTGCCATTGGCATAGAGGTGTGGATAGCATGGTTGGCATGCTTGGCGCGTTTGGTATGGTTTGCATGCTTTGCCATTGGCATAGAGGTGCGGCTAGCTTAGGCTAGGTGTGGCTGGCATGATTTGCCATTGGCACGGAGGTGCGGCTAGCATGGTTGGCATGCTTTGGTGTGACTAGCATAGCTAGGGCCAAGGCAGAGTGAGTTTGGCATGGCGCGGCTAGCTTGGGCTAAGTGTGGCTGGCATGATTTGCCATTGGCACGGAGGGGAATTAGGGTTTTGTTCGTTGTAACCCTAATTTGAAAAAATACCCCTATTAATTACGACTACATGCATTAAATGTTCTAATAAATGTGTCATCGGTGACATTAGGTTATTTGGGGTTTTACGATTTTACCCTTTGTTCAAAATCCACCATCAACAACAACGATGCTTCATGTCGATTATTTTGAGCCACTTGCTTAAAAGCGATGCTTTATATGCATCGATTACAAACGATGTATTATAAATATCGATTTCACAAATAATTTAATTATTTGACCCAAAAGCATTATATGCTACCTTTTTGCGGAAAATCTCACAACTCGACCGCCCCGCCGCCTAACTTACACGTGATTGGTCAAAATAATTAGGTCTTGCAAACAAGACCCACTCAGAAGCCTACTGCATATTTTTCTAGAAAAATACTCGAGACATCAAACATGTCGCAAACTGGGGGATGTTCATCAGGGTATTGGTCTGGCGGTTTACATCGTGTGGCGTGCAACACGCTCATTATAAGAAAGTGTCAGGAAAGATGGACCGGTTAGTGGCAATAGAAGTAGTGGGTGTAAACTAACCAGTCTTCCCCTCATAGTACGCACGTGGAAATATTTTGCACGATCCCACTTCTCCATCACTCAACTACCTCCACTTCCTATGAGGTCAGGATGCGTTCAAACTATGACTTGTATAAATAGGTTTTTAATCTATTTTCAAACAACAAGTGTTATTAGAACAAGTATCCAGAAAACACCAAGAACTTATAACTTACATTCCGCAAGCAAGTTCCACATTCCGATACAAGTCATAAAACATCCACACCTTCATAGTTCATCATTCCGATCTCAACATCTTCTTCGCTTCCCTCCCTAAGATCAACCATTCTCCTTTATTTTGTGACCGAAGCAAGACTGGAACGGCCATTTCTTGGTTTAGGTTAGAATTGTACATATTGATCTCTCGAATCTAAATTACTCATGTGCAGTACATTTGTTTAGGGTTTAGATTCGTTTCTCGTGGACACCCAATTTAACATTTTCAAAGATAATCGTTTTACCCTACTACACCATGCCATTTAAATTTGACACGTTACTTATGAATCTGTACGAAATAGTTAAATGTCTTCTTCAAATTATGATATGTATCCCAGTTGACGAGTATGAAATTGTATGTGGTATGGTCATTGTATGTTATCTGGTCTTACTCATCAAGCCCGATGAAAACACTTGGGTCAGTTTTGTAACTCGTATGTTTTTTAAACCGGTTCATCATCAATGTTAAAAGTTGGTGGCTAGATACTTTATTAAAAATAAAGGAAAGAAAAAAGGATGCTAATGCCTAGGGTGGGAAACACATTTATTTGTGGAAAAATAATATTTCTCACCGAAACTTGAATTATTATTTCGGATATGAAGGAAAGATTTGTTAAAACTTAATTGTTTAGATTTCACACTCTTCCACCAAATTATGCCTAATACAATCCACATTGATTTCCTCTCTGCTAGGCTCAACAGATGCGTTGTTAGATAAGATATTACCATTTACCATAAACTCATCTCCGTCATTAACATCCAAATCATACTTATCTCTAATTAAAATGATAGGATTTACAACTGATGAAGTGTTTGTACCATCAATAAATTAACGGATAGCCCAGTAATTAAGCCCGTATAGCCCGTGAAAGAAGATTCCAGAATTCTTGTTGCCCAAGTTGCTTGCATGTTAAGTTTGTATCATAATTAGGGTTACATAATTCTATAAATACATGTATCTTAAACCCTAAAGAGATATGGAATCCTAGGTTAGCTAACCATATCATAATTATTGTAATCATCATATCAATAATATCTCTCCCTATGGGATTCATCCGTGTACGTAGGCACAATGCCGAACCACGTTAAATTCTTTGTCTTCTTTGTTTTCCTTCGATTCGTTTCTAACCCTAGTTTCGCATAATCATCATCAAATCACCGTGTTTAGTGCCTAGAAGTAATTTTGGGTACAAACATGAAGATTAAAATTTTTATACATATCTCTTATTTGATGGCTAATACATCTTAGAAGCCTTGTATACCATTCTTTGGATATATATTTTTTTTTTTTTCGGGCTAACTTGCCAGAATTTCCAACACGTAACACCAATTTCTGTTAATGTGACAAAATATTCGGCCCCAGCAATCGAATACAAGGGTATTATACAAATTTTAGGTTATATGGGAATCTAAACCAAGTCATGGTTAGTTCGAGAATTAGATTATTTGGGAATCCTATTAACCTACAATCCGGTTTTCGATTGCACTCATGCGGGTTTATCATAACATGATTTTATTGTCATTCATTATCCTTATTTTTCAAACTCTATAAAGGTTCAATTTAAAATGGAGATCTGACATATTGTCATGACGATTTATTCTTGTAGGTCATCATGCTAACATTTTCGTTTTAATTTAAGAATATTTGGGGTATTGAAGTCGTTTTACTGAACAATCAAGATCACAATGTGATTAAACTAACCTAACCAAACACTTCGTTTCTAAATCAGAATTTCTTTCTTAGTATTTTAGGGTAAAAAAATAAAATTATGGAAATTGTGTTGGAGAGAATGGGTTTAATAAGATATTATTTTAGTCTTGGTGTGGTCTAATCTAATGACACAAGGGTCTAAGGATACTTACTCATTTTGTAAGTGAGTAAAATGGAATCTTGGATCATACATTAGGTAAAACTAAAGATGAACTCCATTATATAGATATTCTCTTATGAATAGCTATATGGGCGACCAAATGATGCTTGGGCTAATGTTTGCATTGTGCTTACGTCTTTTATTTTTTGCTGAAAATAAATCTAGTATTTATCTTTAGAAATTGTTTTACAAAATATTCTCTTGGTATATATTTTTGGGAGAATTCCTCTTCGCGTTTAGTTGTTTTACAAGAAACAAAAACTTGATTTACAAGAAATCCGAAACCTTAGAGGTTTATTTTATCCTATATAAGTAAAAATATTTTCACAGTGAAACTTGCATCCAGAAGTGGATACTAACCAGTCTTCTTTTTATATCTTCTTGCTTTGTTTTGTGCCCTGCATGTTTGTTTATTTCCAATCCATGTTGCTAAGTTCAAGAGTGGGTAACTTGCGTTGTGCTAACACGAGCTATACCAGGCAGTCTTATCCTGGACACATCTTCCCATGTTAGGTTTAGCATTGCTCATTCTTGAGTATACCCACGAACTAATGTATTAAAGACAACTTGTTGAACCTCTGATTCTTCCCCGTCTAGTTGTTTGTGGTAGAGGTGCTTCCATTAGGTATTTGTAAATATTATATGATACATCTAACGTGTCGTGCATTATTGCAAGATTCCAACAAATAGGAGAATTATGGTTTTTAGACTGCGAGAGATCGATTTTATCAAAACCAGGCTAAGTCAAGTCAATGATTATTCAACTGAGTTCGGCCTTAAGAAAGAAAGAAGGTTTATTTTCTAGCAGACGAAAAGTAAAGAAACGTTGGATTCCTTGCGTGCTTGTAGAGATTGGAGATGTCTTGTCGTTTTGGGTCAAAAATGCAGTATAGGAAAAAAACAAGTTTTTCTTACGTTATTACTGTTTTAAAGGGCATTATAACAGTTAAATAGAAAAATAGAAGAAGGATGATTGTAATTTCCTATCTAATGGTTATAACATGAGCGAAACAGTTATAACGAGTTTTAATAACATCGTCATAATGTTTTAATTATAACTTTTAGTCTTTAATTTTTAGAAATAAAAAATTATGTAATGTTGTTGTAGAAAATCTAATATCCTACATCTAACATTCAATATGAGATTTATGAAGATAAGTATGCAAAGACCAACACAAGAACACAAATAGATACGTGGTTAAGCATGATTACCTACGTCCACGGGAGTGAATGATGAATTTTATTACTTTATCCAAGGCTACAAGGGCGGTATTGCTTAGTAAACACTCAAGAATAGTTACACTTAGTCTCTCTCCTTGCTTACTTACTCACAAAACCTGCCTTTATCTCACTACTTCGATGGATATTTATAGGCAAAGGCGTACATACAACAAGACTACGGTGTTAGACTATCCTTTTAACTTTGATGTTCTTGTCGGGTGGTCTCGACTGAGTCCTCCCGATCCCCGATACTCAGTCTTATGTCCACCCGAGATATAAAAGTCATGATGGCTCTTTGCCTGCTGATAATGGGTCTTCCGATACGACCTATGTGTCCCGTTAGTCTTCTGTAATCGGGCCTACCTTGATCTGACCTCTCTGCTATCGCGCGTGCTTCGTCAGTAGCATTTAATGCCTTGTCACCTAATTTAAACCGAGCCGTTGATTCTTCTCGAGCTTTCCACGCGTCTTCTTTCTAATCGGATGTGGTAGATACTTCTATTACTGCACCCAAATTCATAGGTTTGGTCCTATACCTCGCCTCTGATCATTTTATGATGCTTCATAGCTTAGGATATTGCCATGTGCATCTGCCAAATATTTAAGGAATATTTTTATATTTTTCCTCTAAATATCCGTTGTGATTGATATGAAAATGAGAAAAACCGTCTAAGAATATTAAAGTATTATTTAGAAAAGAAACCTATTATAGGGGCTCTAAACATTGGATTTTGAGGGCTCACAAGATGACAAAATCAGGTTATGAAATAGTAATTGATGCGTGTCGTAGGTGCAATCAAATTAATTAATATTTCCACTCAATTAAAAATAATATAATGGAAGTCAAGTTCGTTCCCACGAGGAGCAAGAGATTCTAGTTGTAAAAATTGTCACGAAAGGGGGGTGTAAAAAGCAAAAGAAAATAAACAAAGCAATTAAAAGATAAAGTTGAAAGCAATAAGAGAGACAAGATCAAGGAATCCTTCTTCGTTGCAAAACAATGATTCAAGTTATGTTCTTTTCTACTTGTTATAAGTCACAGATTATCACCAACCGTAGGATAGCAGGTCCGCTTAGCTAGCCCCAAAATCCCTTATTTCACTGAGTAACAAGTCCGCTTAGTTATCAGATTCTATTCAAAAGAACCACCTTGAGGTTCGCTTACAAGATGTAATTCCCTGAATGCATTAAGATTTATGAATTTAGGTTTAGTACTAGTAGTTAAACTCGGTTCGCTTGGTTCACTTTCTAGCGTTGTTTCTACACACAATTGCTCCACGGAATCCCTCCGCAAGGTCTTGTGTTTTCTACTTGTGTAAAGTGTCGAGAACGATTACGTATTCCCTAACTTATACTAGATATAGATCAATTAACAAATCAATTTAGCGTGCACTCCAAACAATCTATCAATCAATCATGAATGAATAAACATTCCTATTAGTAAAAACAATCGATAATCATGTGAAAAACCTCAAGATAGAATTGAAACAAAACTCAAATCATGAATTAAGAACTAGGAATTCATCCTCAATCAATAAGAAAATTAGCTACTCATGCTTTTGAAATTCACACAAATAATAATTATTAAAAGGAGAATTTTCAAGTTCACACAAATAATTAAAAAGAAGAATTTTCAAAAGCTAGCAAAAACACAAGTGTTGTGTGTGTAGAGAGGTGTGTAAAAGATGTAGAAAACTTCTCTATTTATAGGCTTCAATATTCTCCAAATCTTCCAAGGAATAGAATCCTTTTCCTTTAGCAATTCAATTTCCAAATCCAAGCCTTTCTCAACTCTTCATCTTCTCTTTCCAAATTTGAGCCCAATTCCACAAACCCATGAGCTTAGATGATTCTAGAGAATTCTTCACCCAATTTCCAAATCCAAGTCTTCACACCCACGAGAGAAGTCCACATAAAATTCTGGAATTTTGGTCGCCGGAAATCTGGTATTATGGCCGGAATCCGGCCGGAATAGTCGCCGGAAAGTAGCTCAGGTGACCGGCAAATTCCGCCCGGTCACCGGTCAACGAGTCAACTCGGCGGGTCAACTCGGTCAACTCGAGTCAAGGAGAGTCAAACCAGGTCACTGTTCAGCCGAGTCAGATAGCCACTCAGACCAGTCAGTGCAACTCAAATTCACCAGTCACTCTGCCTAGCCATTTGCAAGGGCTAAATGCTGTGTTGCACCAGGATGGTGCATCACTACATTTCTTCCACAGACCATAATAGCTGCACCATCATTGCATACTCCCAGGCCAACACTAGCTCTGCAACTCCTTTTCATGGTACCACCCAACCATTGCACAGCTCAATCAAGGCAACCACCAAGTCCCCTTCAGCACGTACTACTGCCACAATCCCTGTAGCTGCACCAGGCCTGTGCTAAGCATCATCACAGAACCACCCTCACATCAGCAAATGACTCTCTACATCAGCAACCTCCAATTTCTTTATCCACAGACTGCACCACCTGCACATTTGTACATCTCCAACATCAACCCATAGGCCAGTCCTCCATTTCTCTCAGTCCTAGCAGACTCTCCCTTGAATCTCAATGCATAACCTGCCCTGCCCTGTAACCTTCCAACTCACTGCAGCTCAAACAATTCCACAATCACTGCATCATTCTTGCACTATCTCCCTGCAACATCTGCTCTCTCAGTTCAGCAAAATCCCAGCTCAAACCAACCTGTTCTAAGCATACATCTAAGTAGCTTCAGCTGCCCCAGAACCTGCACTCAACCACCATCACTGAAGCACCAGTACCTTCATCTCAGTTAATCATCCAGTTGCCATCTCCAGCTGCTTCAAGCACCAGCTCATATTGAGCTCAACAGCAACACATCTCAGCTGCAATCTCTCCCTGTAACTTCAAGTTAATTCACCACCATTGTCACTTCAGGCCTCACAATTCATCTATTTATCTCAATCTCCATTTCCATTAGCCTGCCTGAGCTCATTGCCTGGTTCATTTCAAGCACTTGGACACTGTTCTCGGCATCCCCGCACCCGCACTTCTCATATGCAACACCCGCACCGGTGCTTCTATGCTACCACAACCTCGAGACCATCACCAGTTTCACTCATCTGTCTTCATTTCATAAACCATTCACAAGAACACACCCTAGCTCGGACTCCCAGAAATCATCACAGAAACGAACCCTCATCTTCTTTGGATCTCATTTTTCTTCAACCTCCAATAAATCATCAGAACCCATTTCCTCTTTAATTTTCTTCATCGTCTTCCCAATAGAAACAACCTTGAACCAAATCTCCCATCTGCTTCTGATTTCACATGAAACCCACAGATCCCCCTCATCAGTTCTATCTTCAAACAGCATCAACACTGAAATCTTCTTCTTCTTCCCTGTCTGAAATCAAAACCCCAACTGAATCTCCACCATTTTTTTGATTCAACAACAGACTCATCACTAACAGCTCGACTTCAATTGTCACAGAAACCCCATCAATCCACAGACCCATTACTTCATTCTTCAATTGCACGAACCCTAACTTTATCACTGTATCTTCTTCTTTGTTCATCAGCAGCGACACCCTCTGTGATTCTCCCTCGATTCTGCTCTCTCAAACTTCAATTCCTCCTGAGTCTCTGGGTTCGATCTCTGGCTCTCGTCATTCATCTCTCTCAATTTCACAGTGCAATGACTCTCTCTCTCTCGATTAACCGCTTGACCATGGTTTTCTCACTTCAGTGTAGAAATGATTGAATGAGTAAATGAGTGCGAGAAAGAAATCGATTAGGGTTGTGTAATGAATGGGGCGGATTCAGACACTGACATATGAGATAAGGGTTACCCCAAAGATAAGGACCACCCCACTCATTAGATAAGGGATACCCCGGAGATAATTACACCCTAATAAATGATAAGGGGTACCACGATGACAACCCCCTTAGCCTTGACTGGGCCTGGCTTTAGTACTTCTCCAAATTGGGTTGCCCCTTAACCTCAACTAGGCTCCATATATCAATCGCCAATGAAATGACCTTTTTGCCCTTTTGGCTCAAATTGGGTGATTTCTTCTTCTTTTCCTCCGTGTGACTCCAAAGTAGCTACAAAACTCAAAACAAGCGTAAAATACATAATTTACAAGAAAAATAGCAAAGAAAGCATAAACAATAGATAGTAAATAGGATGTATTCTACACCCTATCAAATTCCCCCACACTTAGACTTTGCTAGTCCCCGAGCAAATCAAACTAAAAACTCACAACTTCAAAGCGTTCAAGCGTCCCTAGCATCCAAAGAGCTATGAGGACATAGAGTTTCGCATGCTAGTAATAAGAAGTTAGAAATACTAAAGAACATATTCTCATTCTTAAATGTTGAGTGAGAAATAACCACACCATAATGAGAGAACGCGTGTTTGAGAAACGATCAATAAGCATTTCGCCTCGACTTCTGCCTCACCAAATAGGATTTTATGATAATTGCACTCAAAAAGACAGCTTTTTATATGGGTCTCACATGTGTGCAGGTAGGAATGAAGAGAGAATTCTGCAACACTTGAATGGTGGGAAGGACAACTTCCGAAATATTTTTTAAAAACCCACATCTTTTAATATTTTGAAAAACTATTTTTTGACGATCTCTAAGAAAGGAAATCAACCACTATTATCGAGGATGAGATTACTTACTCACCTTCACATCCGATCGCCAATTAAGATAACACCACTCTCACGGCATCCAATAGAAACGTCTTCCGCTCCTCGTCTTTATCTTCTCGGTCTTCGTCTTCGGTTTCAACTATTGATGATAAACCCTCGAATTTCATAAATCCTTGACAATTTTTAACCTTTACCTTGTCGCTTGAAACTTCCTTATAAATTTTCCTTCCCCACGGCTTATTAACAAAACAAATATTTCTCTCTTTTTTTTTTTTTTTTTTTTTTTTTTCAAACAAGAGAAATAAAATACAAAACAAAAAAGTAAACCATGGCCGTGGGAGAAGTATTTTACCGCTTGATTCTTCACAACTTGTATCGTCTTGAAATCATAAACTTCAAAAATTCTCACCTTTTGATTTTCTTCGCTTTTATGAATAAGTCTTCATACTTGTATATAAAATTACTTCATTGTTTTTGTAAGTCCTCAACATATATGTGAAATCCGCTCTTTGTATGTTGCTTTACTTATATTTGAAATTTGCTCTTTTTCTCGTTCCGTTGCTTGTAAACCTTAAACTTTTCCAACTTTCCTTGTAGATTTTGATGTCGCTCCTTGTTGATGATGATGGTGTTTCTATGGATCCGTTGTTGTCGAGAGAGAGAATGGTGCTAACTGCAAATCGAACTACAAGAAGGAGGCTTTCATCTATAGACGTCACCCTTATGATTGACAAAATTAGCACTCAAGAGATCAAAGAGTAGTGCTTCTATTGGTGGGAGGTTGGGTAGCTCACCATTCTACCCGGAATTAACGTACGGTGACACACACTCAAAAGAAAGCTCTTTAGTAGATGGAAAATTTCTGGTTGGTGCCTCACATGATATGAATACGGGTAGTCTCCACTAATGATTGATCAGCAACTCTAATAACGCATTTCTCCCTGCACCAAATTCGCATCACCGGCATGATTAAATCCATTATTTAACACTCTAACAAGCAAGAAATCCGAATGTAGTTCTCTAACATTTCCAAGTTCAATTATGTCGGTCAAAATCTCTATGTAAACATACCTAGAAGTATGCTAGTGACTCTAAAATCTTTAAAAGTTGGAGTTTTTATGTAAAACTTTTTTTTTTTTTTAACTTTTTTAATTTTTTTTTTTTAAACTTTTTGTTTTAAAAAACATGCTTAACCACTCCCCCACACTTAAACGTTACATTGTCCTCAATGTAATTGAATCCTCCTAGTAAAGTCAAGGTGGGAGATTTTAACATGATAAGAAACAAGAAAAAGAAATAACAAAAATAAAAATAAAAAGCAAAAGGATAAGAAATACAAAACCTATGGGTTGCCTCCCATTAAGCGCTTGTTTTAAAGTCGACGGCCCGACTTAGCTCTTGCTGCATATTACTCCTCCAGAGGGAGTGCATCTTGAAGTCCAATTACGTCCACATGCTCCGTTGGAAAGTTTTCATAATATGGTTTTAACCTATGGCCGTTGACTTTCAAATGTTGTCTGTTTTGTCACTAACAATTTCAACTGCACCATGATCATAAACATTAGTAACAACAAATGGTCCCACCCAACGGGACTTAAGCTTACCCGGAAATAAACGTAAACGAGTATTAAATAAAAGAAATTTTTGCCCCACAACAAAACTTTTCCGCGAAATCATCTTGTCATGAAAAAGCTTAGTCTTTTCCTTGTAAATCCGAGCACTCTCGTAAGCATCATTACGTATCTCCTCTAACTCATGTAATTGTAACTTCCTTTGTTTCCCGCTTCATCATACTCCATGTTGAATTTCTTTATCGCCCAATAAGCCTTGTGTTCAAGTTCAACCTAAGATGACAAGCCTTACCATAAACCAACCTATATGGAGACATACCAATTGGTGTCTTATACGCCGTTCTATACGCCCAAAGTGCATCATTGAGATTAAAGCTCCAATCTTTCCTTGTGGTATTCACCGTTTTCTCAAGAATGGACTTGATCTCACGATTTGAAATTTCCGCTTGTCCACTAGTTTGTGGATGATAAGGCGTACCAATTTTGTGTGTTATGTTGTACTTCTTGAGGAGAGCATGGAAAGCCCTCTTGAAATGTGAGCCTCCATCGCTTATCACCACTCTTGGTGTACCATGCCTATTGAATATATTTTCCCTTACAAAATCACAAACAACTTGAGAGTCATTAGTCTTGGTGGCTCTAGCTTCCACCCATTTCGAAACATAATCAACGGCAAGAAGTATATAAAAGTTCCCATTCGAATTGACAAAAGGGCCCATAAAATCAATACCCCACACATCAAAAATCTCAACGGCGAGAATTGGTGTGAGTGGCATTTGATTTCGAACACCTAGATTGCCCGTTCGTTGACATCTATCACACGATTTACAAAAGACATATGAATCTTCAAACAAGGTGGGCCAATAAAATCCACTCTCGAGAACTTTGAGAGCGGTACGTTTAGAACCAAAGTGGCCACCACAAGCAAAAGTGTGGCAAAAGGAGAGGATGGATTGAAATTCGGAGTTAGGCACGCACCTTCACATTATTTGATCAACGCCATATTTCCATAAGTATGGTTCATCCCACACATATTGCTTAGCTACCTTCTTAAGTTTCATCTTTTGGAAGTTAGACATTGTACTAGGTACTTTCCTTGTCACCAAGTAATTCACTATATCCGCATACCAAGGTGTTGATTCTTCCATGGAGAAAAGTTGTTCGTCCGGAAAGCGGTCATGTAATGGAAGTTCTTCTTGAGACATAACAAGTCTACTAAGATGATCCGCAACGGTATTCTCCACACCCCTCTTATCACGAATTTCTATGTCGAACTCTTGTAACAATAGGATCCACCGAATTAATCTTGGCTTAGCTTCTTTCTTCTTTATTAAGTGTCTTAGTGCGGCATGATCGGAATACACAATAACCTTTGTACCCACCAAGTATGATCGAAATTTTTCCAACGCAAAAACTATAGCCAATAACTCCTTTTCCGTGGTAGAATAATTGATTTGTGCGTCATTAAGGGTCCTAGATGCATAATAGATAACATGGGACAACTTGTCCACTCTTTGACCCAAAACGGCTCCAACCGCATAATCACTAGCATCACACATTAATTCAAATGGAAGATTCCAATCCGGTGATTTGATAATTGGCGCACTTGTCAACATTTCCTTTAATTTGTCAAAAGCATCCTTGCATTCCTTGTTGAAGTCGAAAGGTACCTCCTTTTGTAATAACTTGCACATCGGCATGGAGATTTTGGAGAAATCCTTGATAAACCGCCTATAGAAACCTGCATGGCCAAGAAAAGAACGAATTTCCCTCACCGAAGTGGGATATTGTAAGTTTCTTATTAAATCTATCTTTGACTTGTCCACTTCGAGCCCTCGAGAGGACACAATGTGACCAAGTACTATGCCGTGGTTTACCATAAAGTGACATTTCTCCCAATTAAGGACAAGGTTTGTGTCTATGCATCGTTTAAGAACTAGTTCAAGGTTGTTTAAACATCCATCAAAAGAATTGCCATAAACACTAAAGTCATCCATAAATACCTCGATGATGCGCTCCACATAATCCGAGAATATACTTACCATGCATCTTTGAAAAGTAGCCGGCGCATTGCAAAGACCAAACGGCATCCGTCTATATGCAAACGTTCCAAACGGACAAGTGAAAGTGGTCTTCTCTTGGTCCTCCGGTGCAATAACAATTTGGTTGTATCCCGAATAACCATCCAAGAAACAATAATAAGAATGCCCGCTAACCGCTCCAACATTTGATCAATGAAAGGTAAAGGAAAGTGATCCTTTCGGGTTGCGGAATTAAGCTTTCTATAGTCAATGCACACTCTCTAACTGGTTTGAACTCTTGTAGGAACAAGTTCATCGTATTGATTTCGAACAACCGTGACTCCGGACTTCTTTGGTACCACTTGTACCGGACTTACCCACTTGCTATCGGAAATTGGGTAGATTACCCCCACACTTAGCAATTTGAGTATCTCTTTCTTCACAACCTCCATCATGGGAGGATTAAGCCTACGTTGAGCATCACGTAACGGCTTCACGTTCTCTTCCATTAGAATCCGATGCATGCACATGGATGGACTAATGCCTTTGATGTCCGCAATTTTCCACCCAATAGCTGTTTTGTGCTATCTCAAGACTCTAAGCAAACGGTCTTCTTGTACCGGTGTGAGGTTCTTAGAAATAATCACCGGAAGCTCATCTCCATCTCCCAAGAAAGCATACTTCAAATGGTCCGGAAGCGGCTTCAATTCTAGCTTGGGCGCCTTCACAATAGATGGTACAAGTACTTCATCATTCACGGGTAAAGAAATATATGAAACATTACCCTTTTTAGCTTCTTGTAATGTCGCCAAAGCACCACACATCTCCACCAATTCATTGGAGATTTCAAATTCCAAGTTAGACAAGCCGTGGATGTCCAATTCAATGCTCTTTTGCAACACCACATCAAGTTCATCCTCTTGATTCAATTCCACCATTTGTTGCGCTAATGAATCAACCACATCAATGGAGTAAACGGAATGCACATCACTTGGGTAGCGCATGGCTTCAAATATATTAAAGTGTATTATCTCCTTGTCGAATTCCATAGTGAGTGTACACATATCAACATCAATCTTCGTCTTTGCGGTCTTCATGAATGGCCTCCCAAGAAGTAAAGAAGTAGATGATCGGTTCTCATTGTTGTCCATATCCACCACAAAGAAGTCCACCGGAAAAATAAGCTCATTTACTTGCACTAGCACGTCTTCCACAAGTCCATTTGGATATATGTTAGACTTGTTTGCCAATTGGATAATAACTCTCGTCTCTTTCAAAGGTCCAAGATTCAAGGAGTCATATATATCGGCCGACATCACACTAATGGAAGCTCCCAAGTCAAGTAAAGCATGTTCAAACCTTTGCTTACCAATAGTAATTGGCACCGTGAAACCACCGGGATCCGTGCACTTTGTATGCATCTTCTTCAATAGCATAGCCGATGCACTCTCACCAACTTTAGTAATTTCATTATCAAGCAACCTATCCTTCTTTGTGCATAATTCCTTCATGAACTTCGCATACCGTGGCATTGTCTTGATGGCCTCAACGAATGGGATGTTGATTTCAATCTTCTTGAAAATATCCATGAGTGCCTTGTCTTGAGCTTCTTTCTTGGATTTAGCAAAACGACTAGGAAAAGGAGGTGGAGTAGTGAAAGTAGGAACCGGTTCCTTGATTGGTCGGTTGGTGTTGAATTCTCCTTTAGTGCGGCTTCCTCCTTATCTTTGACTACCTCTTCAATAGCTTCTTCATGATGACTTGGAACCTCCACTTGTCTTCCACTTCTTAGAGTAACCGCATTAACATTCTCTCTTGGATTCACAAATGGTTGTGAAGGAAGTTTTGTGGATGCTTGAGATTTCAATAAGTTTACATCGGTCGCCAATTGTCCCATTTGAGTTTGTAAATCCTTGATAGCCGAATCGGTATTTTGTTGATTTTGTTGAAACAATGACGTAATACCTTGCATCATGACATTAAGCTTATCATCTATTGAAGATCCTTGTTCCTTCACTTGAGGTTGGAATTGTTGAGAACCACCTTGTTGTTGAGGTTGGAAGTGTGATTGTTGAAAACCACCTTGTTGTGCATATGGATTAGGAGCCGCCTCTTGCTTGTTTGCATAACTAAAGTTGGGATGATCCTTCCAACCGGGATTGTAAGTATTGGAATATGGATCGTACCTTGGCCTTTGATTTGGATATAAAGCATTCACTTGTTCGGTCTCACCATCCGGAATAATTACCGCGGCCATCCTTTGCATCATTATTTCCATGTTACTCATCCTTTGATCAAGATGTGATGATGAATCACTAACTTCATGCACTCGCCTAACCATTGGTTCATCCCTTGTGTAGAATTGTTGCGAGTTCGCAGCCATACTTTCAATCAACTCGGTAGCTTGGGTCACCGTCTTGTTCACTAGTGCACCACCACCCGCGGCGTCAAGAAGAGACCTATCACTTGGGTTGAGAGCTTCGTAGAAGTATTGGAGTATCATAACGTCACTAAATTGATGGTGTGGACAGCTTGCCACCAACCTCTTGTATCGCTCCCAACATTCATACAATGACTCTCCCACATGTTGTTTCAATCCATAAATCTCCTTGCGAATTTGAGTAGCTTTGGATGCGGGAAAATATCTCTCGAGGAAAAGTTTCTTCATCCCATTCCATGTTGTGATACTTCCTAAGGCAAATAATATAACCATTCCTTAGCATTGCCTGCCAAAGAAAACGGGAAAGCTTTCAACATTGCTCCATCCGCATTAGTCTCCGGTGGAAGCATGGCCATAACTATGGTATAGAAGTCCATAAGATGTTTGTTTGGGTCCTCATTCACCATGCCATGGAACTTTGGTAACTCTCTAATCAACCCCGGCTTGATCTCGAAGGTTGAGTTAGTTTGGATACACCATTGTTGTGTATCAAGCCTGTGAGAAGCTAGGTCCTTGAGTGTACGATCAGCCATTGTTTCTTCCTCTTTGTCCGAATCTGTGAAATCACTTGATGAAGACGGAGGAAGTGGAGTGTTAATCGCTCGAATGAAATCCTTTAGTTGAGTGCCGGGATCGAAGACGTATTGGACTTGGTCTGCCCTTCTTAAGCATTCACCAAAGGTATACACCCGAAACAAGATTCTCAAAAACTTAGTTAGATACAGTATAGAATCTAACAAAGCAAGAATAAAGCAAAAAAAAAAAAATAAACAACTAAAATCGTCCGTTGCACCCCGGCAGCGGCGC
Source organism: Papaver armeniacum (assembly GCA_023531295.1). Classification (NCBI taxonomy): domain Eukaryota; kingdom Viridiplantae; phylum Streptophyta; class Magnoliopsida; order Ranunculales; family Papaveraceae; genus Papaver; species Papaver armeniacum. Next base: position 12,576 of record JAJJWW010012350.1, on the reverse strand, counting down.
CAAAATTTGATGCGTGTCGTAGGTGCAATCAAATTAATTAATATTTCCACTCAATTAAAAATAATATAATGGAAGTCAAGTTCGTTCCCACGAGGAGCAAGAGATTCTAGTTGTAAAAATTGTCACGAAAGGGGGTGTAAAAAGCAAAAGAAAATAAACAAAGCAATTAAAAGATAAAGTTGAAAGCAATAAGAGAGACAAGATCAAGGAATCCTTCTTCGTTGCAAAACAATGATTCAAGTTATGTTCTTTTCTACTTGTTATAAGTCACAGATTATCACCAACCGTAGGATAGCAGTCCGCTTAGCTAGCCCCAAAATCCCTTATTTCACCGAGTAACAAGTCCGCTTAGTTATCGATTCTATTCAAAAGAACCACCTTGAGGTTCGCTTACAAGATGTAATTCCCGAATGCATTAAGATTTATGAATTTAGGTTTAGTACTAGTAGTTAAACTCGGTTCGCTTGGTTCACTTTCTAGCGTTGTTTCTACACACAATTGCTCCACGGAATCCCTCCGCAAGGTCTTGTGTTTTCTACTTGTGTAAAGTGTCAAGAAACGATTACGTATTCCCTAACTTATACTAGATATAGATCAATTAACAAATCAATTTAGCGTGCACTCCAAACAATCTATCAATCAATCATGAATGAATAAACATTCCTATTAGTAAAAACAATCGATAATCATGTGAAAAACCTCAAGATAGAATTGAAACAAAACTCAAATCATGAATTAAGAACTAGGAATTCATCCTCAATCAATAAGAAAATTAGCTACTCATGCTTTTGAAATTCACACAAATAATAATTATTAAAAGGAGAATTTTCAAGTTCACACAAATAATTAAAAAGAAGAATTTTCAAAAGCTAGCAAAAACACAAGTGTTGTGTGTGTGTAGAGAGGTGTGTAAAAGATGTAGAAAACTTCTCTATTTATAGGCTTCAATATTCTCCAAATCTTCCAAGGAATAGAATCCTTTTCCTTTAGCAATTCAATTTCCAAATCCAAGCCTTTCTCAACTCTTCATCTTCTCTTTCCAAATTTGAGCCCAATTCCACAAACCCATGAGCTTAGATGATTCTAGAAATTCTTCACCCAATTTCCAAATCCAAGTCTTCACACCCACGAGAGAAGTCCACATAAAATTCTGGAATTTTTGGTCGTTTAAAATCGGTATTGTGGCCGGAATCCGGCCGGAATAGTCGCCGGAAAGTAGCTCAGGTGACTGGCAAATTCCGCCCGTCACCGGTCAACGAGTCAACTCGGTGGGTCAACTCGAGTCAAGGAGAGTCAAACCAGGTCACTGTTTGTTCAAGAGTCGGATAGCCACTCGGACAGGCCAGTGCGGCTCAACAGTCACTCGCCTAGCCATTTGCAAGGGCTAAATGCTTTGTGTTGCACCCCGAGGATGGTGCATCACTACATTTCTTCCACGAGACCATAATAGCCGCACCATCATTGCATACTCCCGAGGCCAACACTAGCTCGCAACTCGTTTTCATGGTACCACCCAACCATTGCACAAAGCTCAATCAAGGCAACCACCAAGTCCCCTTCAGCACGTACTACTGCCACAATCCCTGTAGCTGCACCAGGCCTGTGCTAAGCATCATCACAGAACCACCCTCACATCATCAAATGACTCTCTACATCAGCAACCTCCAATTTCTTTATCCACAGACTGCACCACCTGCACATTTGTACATCTCCAACATCAACCCATAGGCCAGTCCTCCATTTCTCTCAGCCTAGCAGACTCTCCCTTGAATCTCAATGCATAACCTGCCCTGCCCTGTAACCTTCCAACTCACTGCAGCTCAAACAATTCCACAATCACTGCATTATTCTTGCACTATCTCCCTGCAACATCTGCTCTCTCAGTTCAGCAAAATCCCAGCTCAAACCAACCTGTTCTAAGCATACATCTAAGTAGCTTCAACTTCCCTTAACTCAGCACTCAACCACCATCATCAAGCACCAGTACCTTCATCTCGATTAATCATCCGATTGCCATCTCCAATTTGCTTCAAGCACCAGCTCATATTGAGCTCAACAAAGAACACATCTCAGCTGCAATCTCTCCATGTAACTTCAAGTTAATTCACCACCATTGTCACTTCAGGCCTCACAATTCATCTATTTATCTCAATCTCCATTTCCATTAGTCTGCCTGAGCTCATTGCCTGGTTCATTTCAAGCACTTGACTTGTTTCTCGGCATCCCCGGCAATCGGTGCACTTCTCATATGCAACACCCGCACCGGTGCTTCCGTGCTACCACAACCTCAGACCATCACCAGCGCCTCACTCATCTGTCTTCATTTCATAAACCATTCACAAGAACACACCCTAGCTCGGACTCCCAGAAATCATCACAGAAACGAACCCTCATCTTCTTTGGATCTCATTTTTCTTCAACCTCCAATAAATCATCAGAACCCATTTCCTCTTTAATTTTCTTCATCGTCTTCCCAATAGAAACAACCTTGAACCAAATCTCCCATCTGCTTCTGATTTCACATGAAACCCAAAGATCCCCCTCATCAGTTCTATCTTCAAACAGCATCAACACTGAACTCTTCTTCTTCTTCCCTGTCTGAAATCAAAACCCCAACTGAATCTCCACCATTTTTTTGATTCAACAGCAGACTCATCACTAACAGCTCGACTTCAATTGTCACAGAAACCCCATCAATTCACAGACCCATTACTTCATTCTTCAATTGCACGAACCCTAACTTTATCACCTGTATCTTCTTCTTTGTTCATCAGCAGCGACACCCTCTGTGATTCTCCCTCGATTCTGCTCTCTCAAACTTCAATTCCTCCTGAATCTCTGGGTTCGATCTCTGGCTCTCGTCATTCATCTCTCTCAATTTCACAAAGTGTAGCACTCTCTCTCTCTCTCGATTAACCGCAGCAGCCATGGCTGCTTCTCACTTTCAGGTGTAGAAATGATTGAATGAGTAAATGAGTGCGAGAAAGAAATCGATTAGGGTTGTGTAATGAATGGGGTGGATTCAGACACCCCAGCATATGAGATAAGGGTTACCCCGGTGATAAGGACCACCCCACTCATTAGATAAGGGATACCCCGTAGATAATTACACCCTACGATAAATGATAAGGGGTACCACGATGACAACCCCCCCTTAGCCTTGACGGGCCTGGCTTTAGTACTCCTCCTAATTGGGTTGCCCCTTAACCTCAAGCTGGGATCCATATATCAATCGCCCAGTAAAATGACCTTTTTGCCCTTTTGGCTCAAATTGGGTGATTTCTTCTTCTTTTCCTCAGTGTGACTCCAAAGTAGCTACAAAACTCAAAACAAGCGTAAAAGACATAATTTACAAGAAAATAGCAAAGAAAGCATAAACAATAGATAGTAAATAGGATGTATTCTACACCCTATCAGTAATCAACAAAACCCCATATCCAACTATTTTTTGTAGTGGCTAAATAACCCTCCATGAATTATAAAATTAAATTTATTACCTTCTCCTTCTCTTTTCATTCATAAATCATGATGAAGATGATGATTATAATTTCATCATGATGAAGATGATGATCATATACGAAAAACTAAATCTATTATCTTCTCATTTTCTTTTCATTCATAAATCATGATGAAGATGATGATTATAATTTTATCATGATGTAGATGATGATCACATACAAAAAACTAAATCTTTTATCTTCTCCTTCTCTTTTCATTCATAAATCATGATGAAGATGAGGATCATAAAAATACCCTATTATTCTTCTTCCTCTCTTCTTATTCTCTGTTGCGATGAAGAAGACGATCACAAAAAAAAAAAAAAAAACTAAGAAAACCCATCACTTATTTTTGCTTTTGAAAACCCCCAAATTCGAACTATAAACTAACATACGGTTGGGAAAATTCATACTTCCCAACCGTAAGTACAAGTCACGGTATGGAAGTATGATTTTTTCAAACCGTAGGATTTTTGAACCCATAATATACGGTTTGAATTTCTTAAATCAAAACCGTAGATGACTTAAACCGTAGGCATTTTCTACGGTTGGGAAACCCTACCATAGACATTTCTGAAACTGTTTTTTTAAAAACCTAATTCGATCGATTCCGCCTATCCATGTATTCAAACTAATGAAATAAGATGGGTTTTTTTGATTTTTACGTTATTAAAGTCATTGCGGGTGGATTAAGTGGTATTAACCGATAATGAATTATTTTGAGAATTGATGATTAATCGAAGAAATAGGCGATGGAGGTGATGGGGAAGAAGAAAATGGAAGAGTTAAAAGGAGAGGAATGAAAACAAATTAGTTTTAGGTTTCAATATTTAATAGGTTAATGATATTTTAGTATTTTTCTTATGAATTAGGGCCCCTTATCTTCATTGTAGGATATTTGAATCCTTAGAAAAATAATTAACGCACGTAAAAACAATGGTAATGCGACTAAATATCACAATTATTTCTTATTGACATTTGTATAGGTACGGTACGGTACGGGAATACCATCATGGACCCGCTACACAGGCGTGACCATCTTAATACTACGTAAAACTTCAATAAATTAATAATGTTGGGACTACCAAATTCTATCAATTTAGCGAAGTATTAATTTATCGATAAATTAATAAGTTATTAAATTATCGAAACATTCTAAATTTAAGTTTTCCAAAAATAAAATAAAATAGTTATGTTAAACTTTAAGGTTTCCCCGTAACAACAAATGTATTGATGAGATATTATTTTCAGTTCAAAATAATGTCTAATAAATTTTTGTCATAAATAATATTGTATAGTATATTGCATATTATGTGCATAAATTTATATATGTTTTGATGTTAAGAGGAATGATTTCCTCCTACAATTTGAAAAACGCACTCCCAAACTCCTCAAGGAATTATAAAAAATTAGAGATAAAGTCTATTGTTGCATAAATGCAAACAACAAACAAGCAAACTTTGGAATTTTATTTTACCCGTAATGTAATTTATATTTCATTGTACATTAACTTGGAATGATTTAAATGATTCCAAGTTAGTCTAATTTATATTTCATTATTTTATTTTACTATCCACTATTACAATGATTATTAATTTATATAGAAGTTGGGCCCTATTGGACACTTAAAAAATTTATTATCTTATAAATTTAGCGAGGTTATTAATTTAGTACACTGGCCCGAATCGGGACTGGCAAAAAATATTATTTCAGCGAAGTTATTAATTTATCGCGAATTAATTTATCGAAGTTCTCTTTGTAGTATTTTTGAAAACTTTTTCGAACCTTGTACCCATCTAACTCTAACTTCCCGACTTCTCATAATCTCACCCTCTTAGTTTCTCTTTCTAACAACTTGAGTGTTCTGTGTTAGTGAGATTTCCAAATGCCCTGGAGTTGTTGGTACTAAGCTTCTTTAAACGACACGATCACAAGCAGTTCTGAGATCAAATTTTGAGAGAGAAGCTCCTGAATAATTCGAGGTAATACACTAAGGTCAGTTAAAATTCTCAAGAACGCCACTTAATAAGCTTAATTATGGAGGATGATAAGTACACACGTCCGAAACAAACTTAACAAACTAAGTTCAACATTTCAGGGGTGGGATTAGCATCTGGTTGCTTTTATCATTATATCAGATACTGTAGTAGTTTGCCTAGTTTTTGATTTAGTTGCTTCATCTTTTTTTTTTTTTTTTTGTAAAATGTATTAGCATGTCAGCATCAATTCGAATTGGCCATGATTCTTCCCTTTGTCAAATTTTCCACAATTGTAGCATAGCATCACTATTATGCTCCTAGTGAAGAGTCATCCTATTTCATGATTTAAAGAATTTTGTTCTATTTGTGGCATTGAACATGTAATAAGACAGAACAAAACAATCATTCCTCCATTATTGCAGGAGAGAATTCCTCTCTCCTTTAATTTCTTGTATGGCGGCAACTATTCCTGCTAGTGTTCTGTTCTACGTAGAATTGTATCTCAGGATATTACCATGTTCTTAGTCTAGAAGCTAACTGGAGTTTGACTACTATTACTTGGCTGATTTGCTGTCATGCGAAATGAAGTCACATGATACATTTTGGGTCAGTTGGCTCAAGGAGGTGTTGCCCATCCATAGTGGATGGACATGCAAACAGTTATTAATTTTTGCCTTCACTTCTCCATGGATATTTAAATGATAGGAATGTGGCATTCCTTTGTCCTAATGGAGAATGATTTTGTACTGTTTTAATTATCTCTTTTGAAGTATTACTGAGCATATTGTTTAGTGTTTCACAGCCCTTTTAAGACTGGTTAGTCTGAATTTATATGCGTCTACAGTTTTTGTCACCAGGATTACGAAAAATGACAAGCACAACTCTGGAAAAGACAATTTGTCGGAAAAGTTCACAAGTGAAAGGGAAATTGATAATGTAATTGGCAGGATTCCTGTGATGGTGAAAATGAAAATGATTGTGATTTCGCGTTTGATCAGAGCTGCTTTCTGATCAAGGGTGCAGATAAGGTAAATTTTGCAGTTCTATTGTTTTTCTACCCTTCGATGTTCCTGTGAAATTTTTTACTTCCCCAAGTTGTTTTTCTACCCTTTGATGTTCCTTTGAAATTTTGCACTTCCCCAAGAAATTCTGAAAAAAAACAAATAGGATATGCGGGTACCTTAAGTAGATATTTAAAGTTATTGTTATAAAGAGTGAAAAAGCTCTCAAACTCCTTTGAAAACATAAATTGATGAATTTAAGTGCTATCATACGATCTAATCCTTAATTTTTATACCGACTATATTTTAAGCCTAATTACGTTAGGTGTAACATGATTTTGTTTAGTTGAGCATCATATTTGATGCTTTAATATTATTTATTTTTGATCAATAACATCATATGCTTAAGGTGACATGGCAAAGGACTTGTTCAGATGTGTCTATGCATCCTAGTTTACAACAAATGGATTGTAGCTGCAAGAAAGCTTGATATATTAGTTTTCTCATTGTGCTGATATGTTGAATGGTTGAAGTTCTAAAGCCTTCTGTGACACATATTCATACTTTGCTCTGGTTTATATCTTGTATTCAGTTGTTGCTATGCTCGATATTTACCTAGCTCTCACCATTTGCATCTTCTACCTTAACTCTCTGTGTAATCTTTAATAAACATATTTTGCTGGAGCCTAAGAATGATAGATTGGTTCTTGACGCAATGAATGGGTGGAAGTCATGGTTAGCGTTTGAGGTGTCAAAGGTCTATGCATGTAGGTCATGTCGTCATAAAGTGAAGTCTTTCTTTAATAGTTACGAACTGTAAACAGATATTTATGTTATACGGTTGTTTCTCTCTATAGTTGCATAGTGGAGGTGCAAAAATGTGTAGTCTAACGTTAACTATTTTAATGACTGCAGAAAACCTTCACATAGGGAAATTGGCTTTTCTTTGTTACCCGAATAGGAAAAAAATGCAAGCTGGTAAAGAATATGACCACAAGCCTGATGGAGCACCTTGAAGGATATCATTTTGATGTGGGATAGGGAAGCTTGTAGATAAGGAGTTAAGTTTTATCCGAATGGAGATCTAGTTGGTGTTTGTAAGGCTCGCTTTCCTTTGTGTCTGAGCTAAGGCCTTGTTTGGTAACCATTATGATTATCTATTTATGATTATAGATAATCATAAACTGAAAAATGATTATATCATAATCATTTTTGAAATAAATTTTAACAAACAACATTTTGGAATAATTGATTATCAAAAAATGAAAAATGATTAAAATGAGAAGTTGTTTGGTACACATGTTTATCATTATCATTTTAGTGTTTTTTTATAAACCACAACACACAAATTTAATCATAGATCTTCAATACACTAGCAGTTTGATCTTAGCTAGTTTCGGTATCGGAACCTATACATGGCATCGGCAATTTCATCTCTCAGGTGATTCATTTCACTTCTTCTTTGTTGATGTGCGTACATACCACTAAACGGCCAGGTTCATCGAGGCGGGGATGTATCAACATCTATGAAATTTTCTTCATTTGCATAATATGCAAACAGTTCATCAGACTTGGATTCCGTCCTAATGAAATTGTGAATTGCACATGTTGCTATTAATATTTGTGCACAGGTGTTGTATGGAAATGAGGCAGGATCCCTCAAAATTGGAAAGCGAGATTTAAGAACTCCAAAGCTTCGCTCGATTGCATTCCTTAACGAAGAATGCCCAAAATTAAACAACTCCTTTGCAGTGAACCTTCCGTTGCTTCCTCTTCTACGGTCATGTAAGTGATACCGAACTCCCCGATATGGAGCAAGAAAACCAGGCATGTTTGGATATCCAGCATCAACAACATAATACTTTCCTAAAAATGTAAACAATGTCGGAGAATATTCAACAACAACAACATCGTTAGTCACAATACAAGTAGGGGGAATTCACAAGAAGGAAACGCATTCTGGTCAGAAAGAAGACATGGTACACAAACGACAGTGGTTTAGGTTCTAAGCTATTAATGCTTAAAATCCGGGACTTGACAGATTGTACTTCGAAAAATTGAAATGAAAATAAGGACTTATAAGCTTACAAGAAACAGTAAAATGTTGCATTTCAGTCTCATAATCAAACTGTTTATCATGGCAGAGCTATGAAGTTTTCAGGCAATGATGAATGTTAAACCCATTTGGTGTCCTTTGATAAGTTCTAGTTGTTTTCAAATTAGTACAAAAAAATCAAACAGTACAGAGAAAAGTTTTTGTGTTCCATGACCCTAATTCACACGTGTCCTCTCCTATCTACAAGACTATTTCTTCATACAAATATTTCTTTACTCATGTAGGTATTACACATAGCATACAATCGACAATACAATACCAATGAAAGAGCAAAAGAGAGTACAGATTCATTGAAAAACTATCTCAAATCAGGATATCACAAAAAAAAAATCATGTAGTTCGAGGTTCATATGATAAGCAAAATGTACAACAAAATTAACTAACCTTCAGGGGCATGAGGAAACATCAGACTTCTATTACTCAAAGCTTCCCATAAAATTCTTGAGTCATTTGCAGATCCTTCCCATCCAGCATAGATATATGTGAATTTCAAATCAAACGAACATACTGCCATCACGTTTTGTGATATATTTCCTTTCCTATCGAAGTATGGTGTTTGTTGGGCTAGTGGTACAATCACTTTAATATGTGTTCCGTCTATAGCGCCAATACAATCCTATAAAATATTTATGTAAATTTAAATTATAAGTTAAAAATGAAAAGAAAAAAAAAGACAAAGCTATAAGAGATATCATCTGACGTACCTTGAACCATGGGAAATATTTAGAGTTGTTGAGTATTTCAGCTGGAGTCTCAGAAAAAGAAGGAGGTTTTATAAGTTCCTTGGAAAGTTCCATGATGGCTCTCAATACTTCATTGAAGTATCTACTTATAGTTTCACGGAATGTTGAAATCTTTCTTGTAACATTCTATTATCTTCATTATGTCCAATCGTGAGAAGGAAAAATCATACCCGCTCTTCTATGGTAACCCATCGATTTCACGTAAAAGTTCTCTTTCTCTTAAAATGTGAGTCAACCTTAAGAAAACAAATTTCTCCATGCGATCTTGCTCATAACATCTACGGATGGCCTGCAAAATCTCTTGCATGTGTTGATGTCCCGTAAGTATAGAAGTTCTACAGGGTTCCTTACATATGCGACCCTTAACGTTTTCGATAACTGCTGCAACCACAAGTAATAAAGTGCGTTCTTCAAGCTCTTCTTCGGAGTCCATATCCTAATATATACAAACAATTGGTAAGGCTCAGTAAGAGGGAAACTAAAGAAGAGTAGATTGAACTAAATTGAATGTAGAGTAGGAAAACTAGATAACAATAGAAATAAACAGGTTATCAATTTAAAAACAGTTCTCATGCCTCATCTACAACCAGAATTCAAAGGAAAGAGCAAGTGCATTAATCAGAACAGGTTATCAACCGACTAACTTGGTAATTTTCATATAGAGGAAGGGTTTGATAGCTACCTGGCTGGTAACTTCTTTGGCCATTCAACTGAATTCAGAATATGACAACCTGCAACGACCTGCCAAAAACTCTAATCAATGCTGTTGTTTAAATGCTTATTATCTGTAGGCCATTTCCTGAAAAACAATAAAACAAGTAATTATTAGAGAGAGACACAGTAAAGTATGCTACATTAGATCAACAAATACAACATTAAGAAAGTATTACAACTTAGTGAAGAAAGGCTTTCCATAATAAAGTATACCACAAATTAAGAATCACATTCATAAAGCCAAGTTAACAAAACCAAATCTATTAATTATTAATAAGTGAATCCTTAATCGGTAAACCCACTAGTTACTTATAGCATTCATGTCTTTAACATTCTCAAAACAAACAAAAACATCCCATTCTAATCATAAAATAAAACGACCATTTCAACAAAGGTTCAAATGACATAAACATTAGCCTAGTACTCTAAGACCTCTCATAACTCCAAATGGCATAAACATTAGCCTAGTACTCTAAAACCTCTCACAAACTCTAAGACCCAAGACTCTTCAGCCATTCCTTTTGATTATTAGGATCTAGTGACATAAAAAACTTGTCTCCATCCGAATCATCTTGAAACTTGTAATGCCCCATTAAACTTGAACACTCACGCCATCAAGAGATTGCAAATACTTGGTACAATTTGGAATTGAATAAGGGTCCTTATCCAAATCAATAACATGTTTAGCTTTTTGTCGCATCAGCAATAGCAAACAAAGCTTCACTCGAGACAGGTAGTACTTGTAGCTCTCTTAGTTTGACCATAATCAATTGTTGCTTGAGCTTTTCGCTTTCCTCTTTCATTAGCTTTCTCGAGTTGAGCTTTCACTTACTTCTTCAACCCCAACAACCGACGACCCTGCCTCGAGGACTTAAGCTGGAGTATCATCATCTACGCTCGAGCCAGAAGCATATGCATTAGAACCGGTTGCGGTTGAACCATAAAAATGGTACACAACTCTTCATAAATAGGGCAGCCATTTGTCTTATACCTTTTTTTATCCGGGTTTTCCTACGTCAAAATATTAAAAATTATCTACTGACTACTTCCCACAATAATTCACAAATCAAAATACAACCTACAATAACAACAAAGAGGGTGATGTCAATTAAATTTACCCCAATATATGCATCCCACACTCCTTCATCGTCAACTATAATCTTTTTATCTTCCGGATCCCATTCAAAGCCACTAAGAGACATGAGCTTCTTCATGTCATTGTGTCTCATCCTCAACACATTATACCTATTCTTAATCTGATCCATAGTTAAATTCTGTCCATTTTTCTTGTTGAATTCATCTTTTACACACAGTCAAGCTTCTTTCGAAATGATTTTGGCTTCTTACCACCAAGTATTTGAACGATCAAAAGTTCACATAGGCTTTTTTCCATACTATTACTCCATTTGGCAGTCTCAGACGACATTCTAATGAACCCAATTTTTAAGAAAATATTAGTAAATACCATTGTGGCAATTTCACAAACAGTTGATGGGATTTCCAAAAACAAGAGCAGAGCAAAACACTTGACATACTAAACTGAAATTAACAAAGACAAAATTGAAAACCCACTAAAGAAAACTTACCTGATTTTGATTTTGATAAAAAGTTCTTCAAATTTGAGGAAGATGAAGTCACCACCTTAATTTTGTTTCAACAGAAATGTGAAATAAGAGGGAGATCGATCGTCGAGATTCGAAGTTGCTGATGAAAAAATAACAGGGGAGGGTAGAAGATTGACGAACTTAGAGAGCTGAGAAATCGGATCTAGGGTTTTTCTTCCCCCATTTTTCTTCTCCTCTCGTTCTCCTCTCGTTCTCCTCTCTCTGTTTGGTTTTTATCGAAAATAGAAAAGAAAAATAAAACCCGAGTTTTTGTTTATAAAATGATAATCAATTATTTTAAATTTTAAAAACAAGTTTTACCTGTTTATAGAAATAAATGATTTTTTAGATTATGATTATAATAAGTGATTATTATAATCGTTAAGGCCTTGTTTGGTAAAATTTATGATTATGTATTTATGATTATAGATAATCATAAATTGATAAATGATTTTGATATAATTATTTTAAAAATAAATTTTTCCAAACACTTTTTTTTAGATAATTAATTATCTTAGAATGATGATCTCAAAAAGGAGAGAAATGAACAATGATCTAGGATATTTTTTTAGTCCTATGTTGTTTTTTTTTATCTCTCTTGATAGTTTAGAGAAAATAAGAAGAAAAATTCAATTTGAGTTCCTTAGAAAAAATAATTGATTATAATAAATTTTCAAAACAACTTTTTTTTCTTCTGTTTATGGAAATAATGGATTTTTTTAATTATGATTAAAATAAGCAATTATTATAATGGTTACCAAACGCATATAGAATCCATTATAATCTGCATAATGGATTATAAGCTGATAATCCATTAAAATAATGGTTACCAAACAGCCCCTAACAAACAGCCTCAGAATTGATTATGGCTCTCAGAATTGATTATGGACTCATAATCACTTATTATAATCGTTACCAAACA
>JAJJWW010012349.1:0-133100 GCA_023531295.1 Papaver armeniacum | reverse complement strand
CTAACTCCAGTTTCTGAGAGTTAAATAAACGAAAAGATTAGATTATCAATGTGTTAATTGGTCCCATTGTGAAATTCAATCTAAGAACATTTTCTTTTCGAATGATCATATTAAAACGGTAGATGCCACAATGAAACCTTAGACATCCACCGGGAGAAAAATGGCGATTTATAATGGAGAATCAGAAATCTGTGTTTACCCATGACAGATTGGTTTAGGCAAATGGTGCATATTGCAAACATGTGACATATGTTGCAAGAATGTGAAATATGTTGCAAGGATGTGAATTTCAGCATCCAGCTTGACAGATTTAGTGACATTATTATTGCAAATCGCATTCATTTTGTCATTCATGAGGGGATTTGTCAAGCTGGTTGAAATGTCATTTCTGATTCTCATTTCAATATTCTACCTTCTATTTGAAAAATATCTGAGAATGAGTTATCACTGCTCTGGGTACGGCCCAAAAGATGCCGAGCACTATTGCCCACGCAGATAGGCACAAAAAGGTTCAGTTGGGGCAAGAAAAACGTGTGAAAATAACAGTGTAAGTAATAACAGCAAGTCAGCCAGCCCTGTCCTGGGCCAATGTATGCCACTGTCTGCACAATGTATAGCTGGCATCCACCTCATATCTTGATGTACATGTGTCATCCTATCACTGGTTAAGTTGTGATCTTATGACCAATCACTACACTTCATAAATAGTGTGTGTGTCTGTTTATTTCAAGTGTGTGAGAACCTTATCTTTTCTTTCTTCTGTAATAGCTAAGTTTTCTCCATTAATGGAAACTATGATTTCTTGATTCTACTATGGTATCGGTTTGAAAGATAATCTTTCTCTGAGTTTTTCGATCTTCATTTTCCGCTGCATTTTCATTTTGTGTATGATTCAAGATTTTCCTCTTCCTCATCTACTACAATGGAGAATCCAACATCTAATTCAATTACTAGGGTTTCTCTTCATCAACTTCATAGTTTTGTTTCTTTAACCGATCAATCAAACTTTCTCATCCGGAAGAATCTTGTTCTTCCCTGTTATTAGAAATACAAACTAATGAAATTCTTGGATGGATCTCATTTCTGTCACCCCGCCTTTACCAACAATCGCAACGCACAAAATGAAATTGAAAATCCTCTCTATCTTGATTGGATTGATGAAGATGCTACAATCTTGATGTGGCTACATTCTACAATTTCGGACTCAGTTATTGCTTACTTTGCTGGATCTACAACATCTCATCAACTATGGCTCTGTATTGAAGAACGCTTTGCAAGATCATCTTCAACACATACTATTCAATTGCGAACAAAGCTGCTGGCTCTCAAACAAGGTGATAAATCCATTCCCTCTTTGGGTGTCAATGTTTTCCTTGGATTAGACCATATACTTCACATAAATTGCAACCAAGAAGCATCTCTTGTGTTTTCATTGGATATAGCCATGCTCAGAAAGGTTACAGATGCTTAGATGTTACTAAAGGCGAGTGTATGTCTCTAGGCATGTCATTTTTTCGTAGCGCTTTTTCCACTCAAATCTACTCGATTTATACTTATCTGCAAGTTATTTCTAACAGCTTATTGCTCAACCATCGCTTATATCCGAAGAGGTTGTTTCAGTTAGCATTCCTACTTGTGCTGCTCCATCCTCAGATATACTTCTCTCAGATGCAGATGCTTCACCAGTTCTCTCAGATGCTTCCTCAGTTATTTCAGATGCTCAAGTCAGTATTCAGCCACCTGCTCCTTCTTTGGATTCTCATAATCTTCCTATGACTACAAGGGACAAAGAAGGTATCTTTAAGCCTAAAGTTTATTCTACCATTCACTCTTTTGCTCACGTAATTCAAGCACAAAAGCTACGGTACCTACTTCAGTGTCACCAAGCATTACAGTCACCTCCATGGAAAGATTCTTTTTTCAAGAGTATACAGCTTTACAAGATGTGAACATGGACCAAGGTACCTCCTCATCCCTCTCGAACATAGTTGGTGCGAAATGGGTGTTCGGGTTGAGCGAATCCAGATGGTACTACATCCAAGTATAAATCTAGACTTGTTGCTAAGGGGTTTCATCGGCAAGAAGGGATTGACTACCGTAAACCTTGATCCCGGTGGCTAAATCCACTACTATCGTGTTATTCTTGCACTGTCATCGACTTTGATTGGCCAATCACTCAATTAGATGTTAGCAATGCCTTTCTTCATGGAGATTTGGTTAGGAAGTTTATATGCAAAGAACCTCCTGGTTTTATTGATGCTGATCATCCAAACTATGTTTGCAAAGCTTCACAAGTCAATTTATGGCTTAAACAGGCTCCGAGCCTGGTATGAGAAATTGTTGAATATCTTACTCTCTCGATTTCAAACTATCTTCAATTGACTCTTCTCTATTTGTGCAAAAGGTTGGTTCCACTTACGTTGTTCTCATTTATGTAGATGATATTCTTTTAATCGGGAATTCTTCTACTTATTGCAAAAATCTTATCTCTCACTTGCAACAACATTTCCCACTTAAGGATTTGGGGAGTTACATTATTTTCTTGGTCTAGAAGCAAAAAGAAATGCAAATGGAATTTTTCTTTCACAAACCAAATATGCTCTTGATCTTCTAGATTGTGTTTGACATGGGAGGTGCTAAGTCTTGCTCTTCACTCATTACTGGCCAACCGGCAAGCTTGTGGCAAACTCAAAAAACTCCTCCGACCGATCCAACCTCTTACAGATCCCTTGTTGGTGCTCTACAATATTTAACCCGACAAGGCCGGAAATCGCTATGCAAAGATGAACCAAGTATGTCGGGCCATGCATAGTCCAACTTCCGATCATCTCATTGCTTGCTAAGAGGATCTTCACGATACATAAAGGGAACCATTGATTTTGGCATTTTATTCAAAAAGGGACTTATCACGTGCATGGATTCAAATGATGCAGATTGGGCGGGATCCAGATACTAGAAAAGTACAGGGGTTATTGCATCTTTTTGGCTCTAATCCTATATCTTGTCAAGCAAAAGACAATCCACTGTTGCCGAGCTCTACGTGTTTAATTTCGAAGTCTTGCCAATTCTGCAAATGAGGTTATCTGATATGCAAACTTCGAGAGACTTGCACATTTTCTTGCCTACCGCTCCTTCACTTTTTGTGACAATCTAAGTGCCATCTCTTATTCTTCCAACCCCGTGTTTCATTCAAGAATGAAACATCTTGCCATTGATTAAAATTTTGTCGTGGAGCTCATTCAGCCAAGGAGCTAAAGATCTCTTATATTTCAACAATTGATCGTGTGAGATATTTTCACCAAAGGCTTTGCCGGTCCCGATTTGAACTATTGAGAGGCAAATTGTGTCTGCTGCCTAAGTCCCGCCCTACTCAATTTGAGGGGGCTAATAACAAAGAAGTCACCACTGTCCCTAGTCAATGTATGCCACTTTGTTTGTCAATGTATAGCCGGCATCCACATCATATCTTGATGTACATGTGTCATCCTATCACTGGTTAAGTTGTGATCTTCTGACCAATCACTACACTTCATAAATAGTGTGTGTGTCTGTTTATTTCAAGTGTGTGAGAACCTTATCTTTTCTTTCTTCTGTAATAGCTAAGTTTTCTCCATTAATGGAAACTATGATTTCTTGATTCTACTAGTAAGCACTTTAGCAGTGCCTGGCTGAACTTTAGCGTATCTAAGAAAGTTGCATGAAAATAGGATTTGAAAAAATTGAACAATTTTTTGGGCACCATTCTTTTATTTTGGGCAAGACATTAGAAGTAAATCTAGGTCACCCCTTATCTAGATATTTATGATAATACCTAAATTATCCTTTGATTGTTTTTGGTTAATGATTAGTTAGTGTTAATATTAGTTAGTGTGATTAGTGAAATGATTTTGAATAAAGATTTGAGATTTAAAAAATCCGATTCTTTAAAAACAAGTAGAATTATTGAGAGAGAAAAGTTAGAGAAGATGAAGAAGAAAAACATGGAAAATAAATTTTTTTTTTGAGTTCACTAAGCTAGACTATTCAAGTGATGATTCAATTGATGATAGGTCATCTCGAATCTTCATCTCCTTCCTCTCCTAGAGTATATGTCAATCTTCACAATGATCCTGGATATGAATTATTTCTTAGATGTTGAATGTATTCTTCCCCAAAGCCAATCTCAAGATGAAAACGATGGATTTTACCAACCACAACCTGAGGAAGACTATTTGGGTACCCGAGGTATGCTCTAAACTTAGATAATGTTGGTTGAATTGGTCCAAATTTTCAAAACAAATGTGAATTTGTTAAGTAGATTTGGGCTTGTTCCTGCTACCTTGTGTGAAGAACATGTAACCGAACTCATCTGAAAGTGTAGTTCGGTTACTTTTTCTAAACACGCTGGTTACCGAACTCTCCAATAATGGAGGTTTTTTGAAGTTCTGGGTTAACGAACATGTTACCGAACTTTGCAAATAGGATTACAATGTTATGTTTGGTTTGGTAAATGTAACCGAACTTTAGGTCTATAAGTTCTAAGTTTGCAACCAATAGCTAACCGAACTTATGTAAAATAAGATTTCACATTAGTGTATAAAGTTCGATTGGTTCGCAAACTTCATACCAACCCACTATCTAACCGAACTTACGTAAAATAAAATTTGATTTAGTATACGTAAAGTTCGGTTAGTCATCAACTTGCTTGACAAACCGAACTCCAACCAATAGCTAGTTCGGATTATCCCGAAACTAAAATTATCATGTAACTGAACTTATTTCTGGTTGCAATTGATGTTGTTCCATTTCTTGTAGATTGAGTGTCAACCTATACCAATGGATAATCAACCTTCTCCGGTTGGCATGCTGTTTAAAGATACATCTAATCACTATAACAATGATTTGGTTTTTGATAAACCTATTGATGCGAATAATTGAGCTAGAGACCATGCCAAGAAAGCCATGTGCGTATTAGTTTTGAATGGAAAAGAAAGCCAAACTCGTTTTGAAATGGTTTGTGAGAGAAGTGGAGATCCCGATGTTAGTCACAAGAGGAAGGGTTATGTGTATAAAGGAAAGACGACGAGGAAGAACACAACGTGCTCAAAGAAAATTAAATGTCCGTTCAAGCTAGTATTTAGTAAGTGCAAAAAAAGAATGGATGGGTTCTATCTATGGATAAGGTGGCAGGTCATCATAACCACCCTCGTCCGGATGATCTTGAAGGACATGCAATGGCCGCAAGGCTCACTCCTCAAGAAATGGAGAAAATAGCTAAATTTAGGAGAATGGGAATTTCACCACTTAACATGCTTCGCTTACTAAAGGATGATAACAAGGATAATGTATCATCTTTGACCACCATTTACAATGCAATTGAGACAATTAAAAGGAATGAATGGAAGGATAGACAAGTGATGCAACAATATTTTTTTTGCGCTAAAGAGAAAGGATACGCGGTTCAAAAGAAGGTAGGTCCTAAGATGAAATAACGCATCTCTTCATTGCGCATCCAAGAGTGTTCAATTGGCTCAATCCTTCCATCAAGTTCTTATAATGGATTGCACTTACAAGACTAACAAATACGAGATGCCATTGTTGAACATTGTTGGTCGTACCTCGACGAAGTCACCGTTTACCGTTGCTTTTTGTTTTCTAGAAGATGAGCAAGAACCAAGTTACACTTGGGCGCTACAACAAGTGAAGGCCATATACCGAGATGATGATATCCCCGCGGTTATAGTGACGGACAACGATGTAGCATTAATGAACGCAATAGAGAGAGTCTTCCCATTAGCACATAATATGCTTTGTACGTTCCATATATGGTGTAATGTGATGAATAGGTGCAAGCCTCAAATTTGTCCACCAAAGAGGAAAGCATTTGAAGAGATTAGTAAGCTACCTAAGATGAACAAGCGGATGCAAAAGAGGAATTCGATATACAATACACTATAAATCACGCTAAATGGGTTGCTTTCTCGGTGAATGGGAGTCATTGACTTGGTCTCTCACCGAAGAAGAGTATAATCTAAATCTTGCGGCATTTATCGAACATTGGTCTAGCCCCGAATATCCCGAGGATATTGTAACGTATGTGGTTAAGCAATGGTTGGAACCGCACAAAGAGCGCTTCGTTTATGCATTTACCAACCACCATAAACACTTTGGGAATCAAGCGACAAGTTTGGTAGAATCGGGTCACCACCGGTTGAAGAAAAATCTTTTGGGATGTGTCGATAATTTTGTGATTGTGTTTAACGCAATGGAGAATTACTTCAACCGCGAGATTGATAGAATTAAAGAGAAGTTTCAAAAAAGCCGCATCATGAAGTACAAAAGGATTGTACAAAAAGATGGTAACATCAAGAAAATGGAGGACCTTCGGTTGTTCAAGGGACTCCATTATAATGTTTCACGTGCTTGCATTAAGAGGTTAATGGTAGAGGTGAATTTGATTGACATATGGGGAACCAAGCCGGACGAGGTGTGTGTTTGCAACATGATGAAGTCTATGGGACTCCCTTGTCGCCATATGATAGTTAAGTATGAACATGGCATAATCCCTCTAAGCGATATAGATCCATATTGGCAACAATTAAGTTTTGTCCCTCCTCCAAAGGGCGATGTCGGAGAAGAGTTTGGTGACAATGAGATGGGAAGAATCGTTATCGAGATGTACCGGAACATGAACAAACTCGAAAAGCAAATCTTTTGGGATGACATGCGGCCAATCGTTTATCCACACACTTCGGAGAATGTGCACGAACCGAAAAAAGGCAAGGGCAAAGGTAGGCCAATCACCAAAGAAACAAAAAAACAAGTAAGAGAATATGCAAAGGTGTTGGCTAAGAGGAAAAGTGAAATGACCCCTTTTACTAGAGATCCTTGTGGGCATGAGCATACCGCGGCGAAGTACCAAGAAGATTCTAAGAAAAGGTCTAGGAATATTATGGAAAAGGGCGAAACAAGTGAACGGGATATGAAGAAAAAAGGACCGATGTTACGCTCGCAACCAACCCCACCTACTCCATCGGAACCTAGCCAACCAATTCAACGAGACGTGAAGCTTAAGGCTCCAATATGCCGCATCCAAGAAAGAAGTCGACCAATTGATGATACACCACCTTTTGTTGATAAAAGGTACTTGGAAGAGCTACCTCCATACATTAGAAAGTACGTCATATCCACCGATGACGTCCCTCCGGATGGTAATTGCGGATTCCATGTTGTCGTACAACAACTAGGGCCTTTCACTCAAGGTGCAAAGCTGTATAATGATAATCAAATCACTTATGTCCGACAAAGGTTGTTGATGAAGCTAAAGGACAAACCGGAATTTTACAAGAGAATGTTGTCCGATGGGGATGCTAGTCTCAATGTGCAGTTTGTTAGGTATCAAATGCGTCTCCACGGGGGGGGATCCAATCACAAGGGATCATTGGATGGGCATGCCGATATGTGGGCACTTAATCGCCGAAGCATTCAATTGCGTGGTTCACTATTTCTCAAAAGGTGCTAGTTTCACATACACTCCGAAAACAAAAATATGTGTCGAGCAACTTAGACGTAGGAGAGTGGTGATTGCGCTTGTTAACAACAACCATTTTATAGGCCTCCGGTTAGAAGATGATTGTCCACTGCCTCCGATATGCGACACTCTTATTGGCATGGATTTAACGCCGACACAATGTTGGGTTGGTGCATTATGTACGAGCATAACATGGAGATGTGGAAAACTTTGAAGGATTCGGAAAAAATCATACACGAAGGTTCAATTTCCCTTGCGGATGATTAAATGTACCATTAATTAAACTAAGTATGCTTTGAACATCAACATAAGAATCAAAGATTGTGTTTTTTGGAATTAGGTCTTATTTTTGGGTTATGCTTTGAACATTTTCATAAGAATTAGAGATTGTTATTTTTGGAACTTTTTTTTTTTCATATTGGAACTTAATTACATGACATCGCCGAACAATGAGACATCAAGACTTAAGTTCGGTTAGGAAATGAAATTAGAGGACATTGCCGAACTAAAACTAAAGCTACATAACATTTAATATCCGAAACGCGTTATGAAAAAGTCTTTAAGGATGCGGAAATGATCTTCATATTTGAAATCCTTTCTCTTCCATCTTCGCCATTCGTTTTTTGATGTTAAAATGATTTCGGCGAATCCTTCACCCCTAAGTCGATACCGCCTTACAATACGAAATAAAGCCATAAATTCCACAACTCTATCTCTAATCTTTTCGAATCGAATGAACAAAGCTATATGATCACAGTTATGAGGGTTTGTTGTGTCGGAGCAGAATTTCTCATGAATTTTCCCCCAATAACTTTGACTCATAATACCATTCATTCTTCGTTCTTCACCCCTCTTTGGATAGTATAGTATGTAGTTTCTGCAAAGAGAAAGATCTTCATCTAGAGTAAATTTAGGAGTAGTAGCTGCCATTTTTAGAAGATTTTGAGACAAAATGTTAACTATGAGACACATATTTATACCACTGAGGTGTATAACGGCTATAAAATAGCCGTTACTTGAAATTAGTGTCATTCAAATTTCAAAATACATAGTTCGGTTACATAAAAAATGCATCGACAAAACCGAACTCAGAGGTTCGGTTGGTTCTCAGAAATCCAAGGTAACCGAACAAAGGCAAACCACCAAACCGCAAAGTTACAGTGTAATGTTCGATTACCTGTAAATCATAAGAAAATGTAACCGAACTTAGGAAAATTATCTCTCGATTTTTGATCTCCACATTGTAATGTTCTTGTTACTTGCAAAATAATACCAGTAACCGAACATTACACTCAGAACTTTTGAAATTTTGTTGTTGTGAGTTCGGTTAGATTGCAAAATTGCGCCAACCGAACTTGTACACAAAGGCAAGGATTATGAACCCATAATAATACAAGGTAACCAAACATTAACCGTACAACTTTTGAAATTTTTTGTAGCTTGTTGTGATTTCAAATTTGAGAACAAACCGAACTTAAAAACATCCGAGTTCGGTTAGATTTCAAAATCTATGAACAAACCGAACTTGTGGACCACCAAGTTCGGTAATCTGCATAATAATACAAGGTAACCAAACATTACACTGTAACTTTTGAAATTTTCTTGTTGTGAGTTCGGTTAGATTGCAAAATCTGAGAAACAACCGAACACTGGAGTTCGGTTGGCTGCAAAAATTGCAGTTAACCGAACTAAAACTACACTAAGGCTGGATTATGAACCCATAAGTTCGGTTACCAGCCTTTTCTGCAGGTAACCGAACATTGGAGTTCGGTTGCCTGCAAAAAATTGCAAAAACCGAATACAACTCTCAGAACTTCCGAATTTTTTTGTAGCTGAGTTCGGTTAGATTTCAAATTTGAGAACAAACCGAACTTAAGAACATCCGAGTTCGGTTGTTTACGAGATTTAGTCTACTAACCGAACTACCTAATTGTTTCTTAAAAATTTGAATGTAATGAAACACTTAACCGTCAAATAGCCAAACTAATCCCTTAAAACACAAATTAAAAACCAAATTATGAAATTCATTTACTAATCCACATAACTAAATGTTGGAAGCACACGAACATAAGAAAACAAACTACCAAATCCGCAATAAAAAAGTCTTCCAAATATAAGGAAACAAACTACCAAATCCGCAATAAAAAAGTCTTCCAAACATAAGAAAACAAAGTATTAAATCCACAATAAGTTTTCTAAACATAAGAAACCAAAGTACTAATTGTTGCAATCACTCATTTACCACGACCACTACGAGAAACTTTTCTACTCTTGCGTTTAGGAGCTTTAGGTCGTCCTTCGTCACTAGGAGTGTCATCTCCACTGCTTTGTTGTTCAACCATCCGACTTGAACCTTCCCCTTCTCGGCGACTCCTCTTCGACGGCATGGTCTGGCTTGGATCAACCTGGCTTGTATCGACAAGGTTGGGATTAAAAACATTAGTTATTTGGTTGTAGAGGTCTGTTTGTTCTCGAGTATCCATCGGCTCTCCACTCCGGATTTTTGCCATCATTTTCTTCAACAATTTAGCACTTGCCTTCACCTTTTCTCATCAAAAACATAAGTAACTATTATTTTTCAATACTTTATAACATTTTGAAAAACAAAAATAAGAGTAAATATCTTACCGCCGAATTCCACAAGATCAAGGCCTCATCACCACACATAGGGGTATGCTTCATAGTTTTCTTAGCCTCTTTCTCCATTGCCGTCGCTTTTGCTTTATCAAAGACGGCTTGTTGGACACTCGTTTATTACACGAGGATGAGAAAAATGTTCATACCATTCCATATATCCCTCGTCAATGACATTTGTCTCATCAAACGAATCTTGTAACTCTTCAACTGGAACAAGATAATCCACAAAGTTCTTCCAAAGGGTCCACCGATGGAGCAGATCGTATTTGGGGGAGAAATTCTTCTCGGTGTTCTTAGTTCCCTGCTTCTTCACCTTGAAGTTGAAGTTTTCCACTTGTGGGACACTTTGGACACAAGAAACTTGTCTTAATACTCTTCGAGGATTATACATTGTACAACCTCCAGGATGAAACAACGGTCCATTATACGCCGCAACAGGTGAGAAATCAATAACCTCAACATCCTCCTCGTCTTCAACTAATGCAATGGTGTAAGGATGGAAAACCACATCTTCCACTGTTAACTTATCCAATGTCTCCCTCAACTCCAACACCTTTTTTTTCTTATTCTTTTCCCGTGAGTTCAAAAATTCATATTTACCAGCTGTAGGCTTCCCATAAGGCCAAGGAGTGTGAGCATGAGACAATTGCAGTTTAGGGAAGTGGTCGTACACCCAAACCTATAAGAAGAGGCAACAAATAATACATTCGCAATATGATTAGTAACAATACACATTCATTCACTTATATATTGAAACACACAAACGATAATTTAACGGGTACTGAACAAGGGTGTATAAGCCTCCAAAATATAGACTCTTAAGCCTCGAAGCTTTTCTGAGTTCCTCTTGAACGAATGAAAGAACCGCAATGCCCCAAGAGTAGTTGTTCACCTCATTCAGGGGGTCCAATAGCTGGAGGTAATGAGCATTTACCACGTGACCTGAACTGTCAGGGAAGAAAATGGTTCCTAGTTGATATAACAAATAAGCAGTCACATGGTGCTTAATCTTCTCCTCTGTCATCACCAACTTTCCTTCAAAGAACCAAATCTTTCGTCCCTGAAAACTCATCAAACAAGGTTTTGAGCTTGATCTTTTTCAACTTCTTCTTGTACGTGCGGTCTTCCTCAAACTCATTATACTCATCACCTTCCTTAGGCTCTTTGTTAGCTCGTCTAAACTCACATTGTGCCTTTTTATCGCTCCATCCTAGACACCTTTCGACTAGCTTTTCAAGAAGTTCATAACTCATCGAGGGATCGTAGCCATCTCGAACACTTGTTCCCGTAATTGGTAGGGCCGTGATTCTAAAACAATCATCCGGAGTTATTGCCATCTCACCAAAAGGTAGATGAAAGGTATCCGTCTCTGGATAAGACCTCTCGGAAATGCAAAACACGAATAATGATGAAAGCATCAAATTTTTGGTGCGCATGTTGTATCCCGTTCCATAGTACACAAAAATACCGCTAATTAATACCTCATCACACTCATTTTCTATATTCTATATCTTGTTCTTTTGACGTTTCAAAGCACGAACAACATTATTATGATCCTACAAAAGCAACATCATATCTTATATACTAATATATATAGAAAAGAACAATATATGTCAAAATATAATAAAATGACTTGAGAAATCTTGATGGTTAAGATTGAACCATACCTTTGTCGCAAAGATCTAGGCAGCCCATGAGTTTTTGTAGCCCATCAATATCTCCCCTCCATCTCTTGGAGTACCATAAGTTGGCATCTTTGGCGTCAAACACAAATTGTCATCAGGAATGTATGAATATCTAGCACAAGGCTTTTTAGGCGTCTTTCTAGGTTTCTTTCGCACTATTTCTACTTGTGCCTCTTCCTCTTCGTCTTCCTCTTCATCCAAGTCCTCCTCTTATTCATCATCATCCTTATCTCCATCTTCCTCATCTTTGTCACCCTCATTCCCTTCTCCTTCAGCTGGTCCACCATCATCATTGTCACCCTCATTTCCTCCTCCTTCAGCTGGTTCACCATTATTGGCACCCCCATTTCTCCTTCTTCAGTTGGTTCACCATCATTGGAACCCTCATTTCCTCCTCCTTCAGCTGGTTCACCTTCTCCACCTTGATGATGTTCTTGACTGCCCATCTCTTCCACGATCTCTTCATTAACTTGTTGGATTACGTTGTCAACATTATCTCTATTAACACCATCTTGGATGACAACACCCGGTAATGACCCACCTCTATACTTAGCATTTTTGGTTCCACGGTTACCGGCATCACAATGTACTTTGCCTCGAGGCGTGGGAGTTCTAAGATCTTCCAGTAAAGGTTGGTTTGATTTTTTGCCTCTTCCACTAATCAAGAAAACAAAAGATATTAGCTTAACCGCTAAATGATTCACTAAATCAGATGCAACATAAGGGTTCTCAACAAGGTTTGGTTAATAACAAAAGTTCACGAAAAATAGGCCAACTCTAATTTTGTGTTCCATAGTATAGTTCGGTTACCAAAGGTTTTACGAACAAACCGAACTCAACATTGGTCAATATTAATGAAGAGTTCGGTTTGTCAAGGTTTTTTGCGAACAAACCGAACTCAACATGTATGCAACTACTGAAGAGTTCGGTTTGTCAAGGTTTTTTGCGAATAAACCGAACTCAACATGTATGCAACTCAACATAGTTGGACAAGTTCAGTTAAATTGAAACTCAACATATTGGGAAAAATAGCATAGTTCGGTTACATTGATTTGTTTCTCTTTTTTCGGTAAAGTTAGGTTACTAAATAGTTTTAGATTTTTATGCGAACAAACCGAACAAAATAACACAGTTCGGTTACATAAAAACTCAAAATAGCGGGCAAAATAGCATAGAGTTCTACACATGTGGGGAAAAAATTGTTGTAAAAATTGGTTAAGTTCGGTTAGAAAAAAGTCTTAGGCTTCTTTGCGAACTAACCGAACCGGAAGTTCGGTGAGCTAGTTTTGAATCCTATAGAACCGAATCTGTTTCTTCGTGTTCTTCCTTTCGTGAGAAGTTCCTGTTAACAAACTAGGGTTTTTAAAAAAATCGTCCTAACCGAACAATGCACTGTAACTGCCATTTGAACCTTATTTTGATGATTTCTATTCAATTGAAGCAATGAAAATCAAATTCAAAGTTATGGGTTTGTTGGAAAATACCTGCGGATTGGTCCCATGGCAAAATCAAGCTTCGCCATGCCTTTGATACTCGATGATGCCTCTAACTTCCTGGTTCCACTTCTTCCTCAATTTGAACTTGTTTTTGATGTGCTAGATGTCCTAATGGGGGACCTGTTCCTGGGAGTCTTTTGGTTTGCTTTCGAAGAACCATTCTTATAGTCGATTGATTAATCGACGATGAAAATTTTATGAATCGACGATTAATCGATGAAGACGATGTTGAAAGGAAGAAGAAGAAGAAGAAGAAGAAGAGAAGAAAAACTTGTTTGGGAGGCGGTATGGTAGGTCTGATTTTTTTGTTTTTGTTAATAGATTATATTAGGTTAATAATCTAAAACCGTTTTAGTGATAATCTTAATTAGGGTTTGGGGGCAAATTAGTAATGTCCACATTTTAGGACATCCCTTATAAATGTAGGGTAGATGGCCTTATAAAAGAATGGTCCCAAAAAAAAAAGGCTGGTCCCCAAAAAACGGTTCTTGAAAAATCCGCATTACACTACCCATTCCAGAAACTATAATTAGAGATTAAAGTTTATACTTCCAAGATTATTTGAATAAGATGGAATCATAAGACTGTCTATGTCTTTTCGGTAAAGTATTGACATTGGCAAGTTTCGAACTCGGGTCACTGGTATCGTCACCCAGTGACTTTACCGCTGTACTACAATAACACCGGTAAGACTCCATCATTTAAACCATGCCAACATCACACAAACGCATTTAGCTAATTTGTTCCTTTATACAGGTTATTAAACCATACACTGCTAGTATGGAAGTTAATTTGGTTAGCAATTGCCGAGCGTGGTCAGTTCGTTATTTTGACGGATCCCAGAGGCTCAACAAGAAAATCATGATTTTTTTTTTAAATATATATATATATATATATATATATATATATATATATCATTCCTTGTCCTTTTGATATGATACGTGAAACGATACAAACACCATGTTTGTTTACTCCCGACTCATCTGAATCGTCTGAATCTGACTGAAATCATCTAACTCATCTGGATCTGACTCAATATGTTTGTTTTGAGTCAGTTCTGCCTCAACTGACTCAAAAATATGTGAGTCAGTGGTTTGGTTACATGAGTCAGGAGTATCTTGTTACCTGACTCAAATGGGTCCGAGTCAGGGATTATATCTGAGTCAGGTTGAGTCAGATGTGACTCAAAATAGAAAACAAACTGTCTGACTGCTGCCTCGAGACGAGTCATGGTTGACCTAGACTTGGTATGGCAGGAGCCAGGAGGGGACCGACGGGTGTTGATATTCCTTTGGGCTTGGGCCGATAAAAAGTCTAGGTACATTGAGTCCAAGATTTTTTTTTTTTTTATTTTGACAAGGACATTGAGTAAGTTGGTTACAACTTACAACTGACGTGCTCCTCAGTCTTAGGTTGGGTTTGGTAATGCTTTTATTTTTCCAAAAGCACTTTCAAAACCTATATATGTCAATAATTTTTGAAATTGGTGTTTGGTAAAAAAAAATCAAAGTGCTTATTATCTAAAGCGCTTCCCAGATTCCTGAATTTTTAAAAGCTGGGAAGGAGGAGCTTTTGAAAGCTACAAAAGCATAAGTTGTGGTCCCACCAAAATTTAATGCTTGATTTATCTTTTCATGTCCTATTTTATTTTGTAAAATGACAAAAATTACCCTTAAATATATGTACAATCAATTTTTATTTCTTATATTTTATTCTTTAAATATTATTATATTTTATTTTCAACTATTGTATGATACCATTTCATTTAATTTGTCAAAAATAAAAATAAAAATAAAAATAAAAACAAATTTTAAATAATTACTTAATTTTAGTTTATTTTTTGTTTGAAAATTATATATCTTTAAAATTGGTTAAGTAAAAAATAATTTTCTTAACAATCATAATAATAATAATAAATTAGTAAAATTTAATATTTAATCTATTTATATTTAATAGTAAAGAAAATTAATTATTTAACCCCAATAAAATTGAATAAAACTATTTTTAAAGATATGTCTGTTTTTGTCATTTGCCACAACAACAATGGGTGAATCTAGTATTTTACCAAACACACTTTGATTGTTTTTTTAATCAGCTTTAACTTTAATCAATATTTTACCAAACGCCTAATCGCTTTTTTTTTCACAAATATGAAGACAACAACGCACAGCAGAAAAGTGCTTTTACAAAAGCTGCAGCAATACCAAACTAAGCCTTACTCCGAAAATTTTCGGTTTCCTAATTTAATTAAGGAGTCAATATATAAAGTCTAGGCAATTTTGTTTTCTTGGTGCCCAAGTTAAGGAGTCAATTATAAATCTCCGAACTGCTGTTTCAATCTCTCACATTCAATTATATTCACAAAAGTTTTCTTGGTGCCCAAGTTAAGGAGTCAATTATAAATCTCCGAACTGCTGTTTCAATCTCTCACATTCAATTATATTCACAAAAGAAAAAAAAAACATGTCTGCTTAAGTTTTTTTTCTCTGCTCAACCTTTTGATCGTTAAACAACCATGTCTACCTCAATAGTTTACAGCTGGTTCTCAGTTTTCTTAAACGTTTTTGATCAATTAATTAACCATGTCCACCACAAAGATGAAGAGTTCTGTTGGAAAAGGTTTGGAAGTCGAAGAAACTGCTGCTGATCTCCAATCTCAAACCATGACTGGAGACGATTGTGCACCCTTCCCCTCGGAAGGGTCTTCTTCTTTCATTGGTATGAAAAAGAAGAAGAAGAAGGCGCCTAAGGCGCCAGAGGAGGAGAATGGTGATGCAAAACAAAATCTGGACAAGGAAGGAGAAGGAATTGGTGGAGATTATGAATATGAATACCTCCTTGACCGTTTGTACAACCTTGTTCGGGAAAATAATGGTGAGCTTGCAGGCGGAGGCAATCGTAGGACAGTTCTGAGTGCACCACAAGTTTTCCGTGAAGGCACCAAAAGGACTGTCTTGGCTAATTTCATGGAACTCTGCAGAGCCATGCATAGGGAGCCGGAGCATGTTATGAGTTTCTTTCTTGTCGAGTTAGGAACAACTGGATCGTTGGATGGCGAACAGAGGCTGGGTATCAAAGGGAGGTTTCTTCAGAGGAATTTCGAAGTTATTCTGCGAAGATATGCTAATGAATATGTTAGATGCAACGCTTGCAGAACTTCTGATACTATTCTATCCAAGGAGGACAGACTGTTTTTTGTCAGATGCGAGCAGTGTGGTTCTGCTCGTTCTGTTGCTCCTATCAAAGCTGGGTTTGTGGCTCGTGTTGGTCGCCGCTGAGACCTAATCTGATGTTGGACCTTCATCCTTAATTTCGTTATTTTCATGTTTTAGTATTTTGTTTATTTAGAATTCGAGTTATTTTGATTATCTAGTTTAAGTCTATTTAAACAGGCGTGTGGGATTGTCGTAGAGGATCTTATTTTAATATTATTTTTGTTTAATAACACTTCATAATTTTCTTCTATTTGCATCTCCTTTCTTCCCTTCGTATCCCCCCGCAATCCCCTTATTGTGCTAGATTTTTTTTTGTCTGTTTGCGTGTGCGTTTTTAGTATGCAACTTTACGGCAATAAACACTTATTTTACTTTCGACTTAGAGGCCTTGTTTGGTAAAATTTATGATTATAGGTAATCATAAATTGATTTGATATAATCATTTTAGAAATAAATTTTTCCAAACATTTTTTTTTTCAGATAATTGATTATCTTAGAATGATGATTTCAAAAAGGATAGGAAAGAACAATGATCTAGGATATTTTTTGTGGGAATGTTATAAACACCCCTACTATCCATGGATACTTCACAAATACCCTTATGAGTCTTTACAAATACCCTTAATGGCATAATTGAAATTATGAACAAAAAATAATTTACATAATTCCATTTTTAACCTTTATGTAGGCTTTCTTCTTTATTTTCCAGTCGAGGAAAACCAACGCAACTCTCCACCATCTCCATCTCGTCACTGTCATAGCCATGACCAACACCATTTCAGACCAAACCCATTCTTCATACAGACTGAGATAGTTGACAGAAGGAAGCTAAAAGAAATTGAAAATGATCTTTACAATACACAAATTAGGAAGAAAAAGACACATGTCTTATAGAGATTCGAACCCATAAAATGCCCATGCAATCATCATCTGCATCCATCTCAACAACTACATATAATATATAAAACTAGCTAGACAGCCCCATGAATATTTTCTTACCTTTGCTTATTCCAGTTACCTGCTCGCAACTGTGGTTAAAAGGTATAATATTTATGAAAGGAGCTTCTCCGGCTTTCTTGCGACCCTCAGAAACTAAAGGAAAATGGTCATTCCCTTGGAAACTTGACCCTTTCTCGGGCAAGTGTCTTCTGTTTATGATTACAAATTTCAAGAACCCCTTACAAAACCCAAACCAATCACACACTTTCATAAATATAAAAACACAAGGGTGAAATAAGCCCCATCTTCCATGATACTGTCCCAAGAGATGACCTAGAAGACATGAACCCGCCTCATTTTCAAAGGGTTCCTCTACCACCATGCCCATCGAGACTACCAAGATAAAATTTTTGGTTTTATTCGCAACCACCATATTACTCTACATAAGTATAACAAGACAAATACAACATAACTCAGAAAGCTCTCACCATTCACCACCCACATCAGCATCCACCACCACCACCTTCATCACCCCTACCACCAGCATCAACCACCTCTACCCCCACAATCCACCACCACCACACTAATACAATATCACTAAAACCCATATCCTATCATACATACTGTAATCAAGATAATCGAAAATCATTATTACTTACAAAAATTCGATGATTTTAAGTCCTCCTCTTTGTGTTGGTTTCTTGGACATCTTGATAATTTGATTTTATGTGTCAACAAAATATATGAAACACCTATCAATAAATTTTTATAAATCTTCAAATAAATGCAAGAACATACAAATGGAGGTAGTTGAAGGTAGAAGAACATGTTTTTACCTCCATTCCCAGGAGAAAAATTGATTGGTACAACCTCGAATTATCCTATAAAAACACAATGTACATAATCGAAATTAGTGCAAAATCTTTGCAATGTTCGAATCAACGAACAAACAAGGAACCAAAATGCACCGAAAAACACAAAACCATACTAACATTATTCAATTTACCTGAAAAATAATTTGACTGTCTACTGAGTTCCACTTCCCGCAGTAAGTATCAGAAAACATCCATCGATCTTTACCCGTAACAGCATCATCCATCTTCTTCTCTGTATGGGAAATTGCTTCACATGTAAGTTGTTTTAAAGTCTCCGCCATCTTCAAAAAATCAAATAAAATCATTAAAAATTCAATATCAACAAACAAACAAACCCTAGAAAAACAAAAAATGAAAAAAATCAAGGATTTTGATGATTTCGAAGTACTTACTGATTAGATTAGCTACAAACTTCGAAGAAATTGATTGATTGAGAGGAAGGAGGATTGAATAATCTTGGATTGAACAGAAAATATTAGGGAAAATTTCTGAGAGAAGAAGAAAATTAGGGGTTTTTCGTTTTGGGGGGAGATGAGATAATGAAGAGGACGAGGGAAAATTCTTTATTTTTTGTAATCAATTCCACCTACAATCGACTGTTACGGATGAGAGAAAGGGGAAGAGAAAGGGGGAGTTAACGAGAGAGATTGAGAAGATGACGAAGAAGAGGATCGAGAGAAGAATGGGTGAATGAAAATAATGGACGGACGGATTCGTTTGATCCACTCCTACAGTTGAGAAAAGAATCGACGGTTGAGATTGTATTTTCAATGCTCATACGGATTGCGGCATGTGTGTTTTTTCTTTGTGCTAATACGAACTCGTGTTTTCGGCAATTATCAACTTTCGACATGAAAAAAAATCCGGAAAAAAATATTAATAAATTTAGGACATTGTTATCGACATTTTGATATAAAAAAATCCAAAAAATGTATAAGAATGAATCGAGAAATGAAAAATGAATTTGATAATTGGCGTGTTTCTTTGTGCTTTCTCTTTGTGTTTTTGTGCTTTCTCTTTCTGCTTCGGTTTGAATTTCGACTAGTTGCATAGGTCATGAAGTAATTTTTAGAAGTCATACAGGCATGAAGTATCTTTAGTTCACACCGGTAAACTCAGGTTATAAGATTACTAGAGATGGACCACAAAATTCAGGATGGTTCTAACTTCAAACTTAGATGGATACATCATTTACATCGATAAATATGAAGCTCAGTGTTGATTCGAAATGACGAGTCTCTTCATCATCAGACATCAATGGCGTCTGTTGGATTTGAATATTCTGGATATGTTTATGACTGTTGAAACAGTTACGTACCACATACAAATTATGTACCAACATAACAACATACAAATTATGAACTTAGAAGCTTGAGAGTTCTCGACTTCAAACTTAGCATGATACATCATCGAAATCGATAAATATGAATCTCGTTTGATTCGAACTTCAAATGTGGTATAACGACATACAAAATGTGAACCAAGAAGCTTTGGAGGGTTCCGATTTCAAACTTAGCAGATACATCATTGAAATCGATAAATATGAAGCTCAGTGTTGATTCGAACTTCAAATATGGTATAATGGCATACAAAACTCAAACAAGAAGCTCAGAGAGGGTTCGACTTCAAACTTAGCGAGGATACATCATTGAAATCCATATATATGAAGCTTAATGCCGATTCGAACTTCAAATGTGGTATAACACCATACAAACTCTACGAACCAAGAAGCTCCGGAGGGTTCGACTTTAAACTTAGCGAGGATACCTTATTGAAATCGATAAATATGAAGCTTAGTGCCGATTCGAACTCCAAATGTGGTATAACCCCATACACACTATGAACCAAGAAGCTCAGAGGGTTCGGACTTCAAACTTGGTAAGAACGATGAATTCATCCATTTACAGGTAAGATTCCTTGGAATATTCTACGAAACCTTAAACAAACCCTATTCTGGCATATTGTATGCATACCATGGCTCCGAGATCGAAAATTGGCCGGAAGTGGACTAATATAAGTCAGAAACTTGATAAGAATGATGAATCCATCTATTTAGAGGTAAGATTCCTTCGGAATATTCTACGAAACCTTAAACAAACCTATTCTGGCATATTTTATGCATACCCTGGCTCCGAGATCGAAACCTGGCCGTGAAAGGACTACTCTAAGTCGGAAACTTCGTAAGCACGATGAATACATTCATTTACATGTAAGATTCCTTCGGTATATTCCTTGAAACCTTAAACAAACCATATTCTGGCATAAAGTACGCATACCATGGCTCCGAGATCGAAACCTGGCCATGAGTGGACTACTATAAGTCGGATAAATCATCGAAATCGATAGATGTGAAGCTCAGTGTGGATTTGAACTTCAAATGTGGTATAATGGCATACAAACTATGAACCAAGAAGCTCCGGGGAGGGTTCGGACTTCAAACTTAGCATGATACATCATCGAAATCGATAAATATGGAGGGTTCGGACTTCAAACTTAGCATGATACATCATCGAAATTGATAAATATGAAGCTCAATGTCGATTCGAACTTCAAAAGTGGTATAACGGCATAAAAAATATGAACCAAGAAGCTCCGGGAGGGTTCAGACTTCAAATTTAGCATGATACATCATCGAAATAGATAAATATGAAGCTCAATGTCGATTCGAACTTCAAAAGTGGTATAACTGCATAACAGAATATGAACTAAGAAGCTCTGAGAGGGTTAAGACTTCAAACTTAGAAGGATAGATCATTGAAATCGATAAATGCGAAGCTTCTTGGTTCTGAGATCGAAACCTGTCCGGGAGTGGACTACTATAAGTCGGAAACTTGGTAAGAACGATGAATCCGTCCATTTACAGGTAAGATTGCTTCGAAATATTCCTGAAACCTTAAACAAACCCTATTCTGGCATAGTGTACACATACCTTGGGTCCGAGATCAAAACTTGTCCGGGAGTGGACTACTATAAGTCTGAAACTTGGTAAAAACGATGAATCCATCCATTTACAGATAAGATTCCTTCATAATATCCCCGAAACCTTAAACAAACCCTATTCCGCATAATGTACGCATACCTTGGGTATGAGATCGAAAGATGGTAGGAATAGACTACTATAAGTTGGAAACTTGGTAAGAACGATGAATCCATCCATTTACGGTAAGATTGCTTCAAATATTCCCAAAACCTTAAACAAACCCTATTATGACATATTGTATGCATACTCGCTCAGAGATCGAAACACGGTGGCCTGTGGACTACTATAAGAAGAAAAATTGGTAAGAACAATAAATCCATCCATTTACAGGTAAGATTCCTTTAAAATATTCCCTGAAACCTTAAACAAACCATATTCCGGCCCATTGTACGCATACCGTGGCTCCGAGATCGAAACCTGGCAGGGAGTGGACTACAATAAGTCTGAAACTTGGTAAAAATAATGAATCCATCCATTTACAGGTAAGATTCCTTCATAATATCCCCGAAACCTTAAACAAACTCTATTCTGGTATAATGTACGCATACCTTGGGTCCGAGATCGAAACCTGGCCGGGAGTGGACTACTATAGGTCGGAAACTTGTTAAGAACGATGAATCCATCCAGTTACAGGTAAGATTGCTTCGAATATTCCACTAAACCTTAAACTTGGTAAGAATGAATATTATGAAGACCAAAAATGACCATACTACCTTATCGGAAATAAGTAAATTAAGTAAATGTTATAGATCAGTGAAAATGACCATATTACCCTTATTGGAAAAAGTGCAATAAATATTATGGAGACAAAGTGAAAATGACCATACTACCCTTATCTGAAATAAGTAAAGTAATTCTTACCGATTGTGAAAATGACCATATTACTCTTATTTGAAAAAGTGCAATAAATATTATGGAGACCGTGATAATGACCATAGTACCCTTACCTAAATAACTAAATTAATTCTTACAATGTGAAAATGACCATATTACCCTTATTGGAAAAGTGCAATAAATATCATGGAAATTGTGAAAATGACCAAACTACCCTTATCGGAAATAAGTAAAGTAATTCTTCAGATCAAAATGACAATATTACCCTTATTGGAAAAAAAGTGAATAAATATTATGGAGACAATAAAATGACCATACTACCCTTATCTAAATAAGTAAAGTAAATGTTACCGATTGTGAAAATGACCATATTACCCTTATTGGAAAAAGTGCAATAAATATTATGGAGACTGTGAAAATGACCATACTACCCTTATCTCAAAATAAGTATAGTAAAGTTAATCGTGGAAATGACCATATTACCCTTATTGGAAAAAAGTTGAATAAATATTATGGAGACCGTGAAAATGACCATACTACCCTTATCTAAATAAGTAAAGTAATTCTTACAGATCAGAAATTGACCATATTATCCTTATTGGAAAAAGTGCAATAAATATTATGGAGACCGTGAAAATGACCATACTACCCTTATCGAAACAAGTAAAGTAATTCTTACAGACCGTGAAATTGACCATATTACCCTTATTGGAAAAAAAGTGCCATAAATATTATGGAGATTGTGAAAATGACCATACTACCCTTATCAGAAATAAGTAAAGTAATTGTTATAGATTTTGAAAATGACCATATTACCCTTTTTGGAAAAAGTGCAATAAATATTATGGGGACCGTGAAAAATGACCGGACTACCCTTATCGAAAATCGAGAAATTAAATATTACGTACCGTAAAAATGACCATATTACCCTTATTAGAAATAAGTGCAATAAATATTATGGAGAATATGAAAATGACCAAACTATCCTTATTGAAAATAAATAAAGTAAATGTTAATATTCTTCTAAGTTTGGTTTGTTTTGTTATATTGTCACTCTAGAATGTAGATTTAAATCACTCTATATATTACATTCTATACTTTGGTTTGCTATGCTATGTTGTTTAACCGTGTCTATATTTAACAATGCCTTGTATGTTTCCGGGCAAAGTGGCGCATTTGTTGGTCTTTTTTGAGGCTCGGTTTGAAATTTTCTTATATATAAAAGTAGATGTAAAATATAATCATATATTTAAATGTGAAAGGATGGTTGAATACCTCACTCCTCATTTTTATTTCAATTTTTTTTTACAACTCTTATAAGGGTTGTGATAGTAATAATAAAAAAATAGGACAAAACTACCAATATTGAGAGGAAGGAAGGATGGTTCATGGCTTGTGCTAACACCTAGTTGGCTTGTGTTCGAATCTCTCAAACACCATTATTCCAAATGATATTTTTTTATCTTCAACAACCCTTATAAGTGTTGTCGTAAAGTTATTCACTACCTTAACGAGATGAGTTGTTAAACTCTAAAGGTGGTCACTACTCTTTTCACAAAAACGTTGTGATTTTGATTCTCGTCACGACTCTTTGGTCCTAAGAGTTGGATGTTTTTATACTTTGACAACTTTTGTTTGACAAAAGTTGTCAAACATACCACATTTCACAACCTTAAATATACGAGTTGTGAAGTTACGCTTGTAGATTACCTTTTTCCGTAGTGATGAGGTCTTGAACCTTTGCTTATTGAGAAATTAAGGACTACTTGATGGATGTGAACGCGATGTCTTGAACATCCATCGTTTGGTGTAATCCGCGATAATAACCACGAGTGATATCTCTCTAGGTGCCGTCAAGTTCGTGCCCGTTGTGTCCTTTTTGGCCCTGGACAAATCCTGCTTTCTCGAATGATCTAGAGAATCAGCTCTATTCTCATAGGAAGCGACCCACTTCCATATTCGAGGAAGGTGAGTTCCATCAAGAGTGTTTCTCACTACACCCCACTTCAATCTTAAATTGAAACTATAGAACTCATTAAGACTTAGTTAAAAGTCATCCTTCACATGCAGTCACACTATCACGTCTACACCATAGGGAAGGGACAGAGAATGAAATTCTCTGATAGTGTTTACCTTGACCCGCCACAAATTAGTTGTCTCATTCAAAACCTTGATCTTGGGATCTCCAAACAAGCAAGGTTGAGTATCCTTCATGGCAAGTTTATTTAATGAGCCTAAGCCCCATCCCCCTCGATGCATTATTAACTATCTCCTTGGACAAACCTTTCGTCAAAGGGTCTCGATATTCTCCTTAGACTTTACCCAATCAATTGAAATATCGCCTTTTGAGATTAGTTTTTTCGGGTATTATGTCTTCTTTTAATATGTATAGACTTCCCATTATAATAGCTATTTTTAGCCTTAGCTATAGCAGCTTTATTATCACAATGTATAGATATAGTGGCACATGCCTATGCCAGAGAGGAATGTCTTCTAAAAAGCATCTTAGCCAAGCGACTTCCTCTCCGCTTTATCTAACGCAATAAACTCGTATTCCATAATGGATCGAGCTATGCAGGTCTGTTTGGAACTCTTCCAAGAAACAGCCCCACCTACAAAGTTAAAACATATCCACTCGTAGACTTAGTCTCATCTGAGTCGATATCCAGTTGCATCACAAAATCCCTCAAGGACGGCAGGGTACCCTTCATAATTTAAACAAAAGGTCAAAGTGTATTTCAAATACCTCAACACTCTAAAAAGTGCATCCCAGTGTTCCTGCCCTGGATTACAAGTATACCTACTTAACCTACTCACAACATAAGCAATGTCTGGCCTGGTACAGTTCATCAAATACATCAGACTTCCTATAACTCGTGAGTATTCAAGTTGTGACACTCCATTACCCTTATTCTTTTTGAGTCTACAACAAGGATCATAAGGAGTATGAGCAGGTTTACAATAAAAATGATTGAATTTTCTAAGCACATATTCAACATAATGAGATTAACTAAGACTATAACCGTCTTAATTTCTTCTAATTTTCATCCCTAAGATTACATCTCATGGGCCTAAGTCTTTCATGTTAAAGTTCTTATTTAGCATGCTCTTAGTGGAATTAATTACATCCATGTTTGTACCAAGTATAAAACATATCATCAACATACAAGCATACAATCACACATGCATCATTCACAAGTTTAGTGTAGACACACTTGTCGATTCATTAATTTTAAAACCACTAGAAAACATTACATGATCAAATTTTTCATGCCATTGTTTAGGTGCTTGTTTCAATCCATATACTGATTTTTTCAGTTTACAAACTTTGTTTTCACAACCTTTCACTACAAAGCCTCAGGTTGTTCCATGTAAATTTATTCATCTAATTCACCATTTAGAAAAGTCATTTACATCCATTTGATGTATCTCTTGGTTATGAACCGCTGACTATTACAATTAACATCCTAATGGAAGTAATTCTCGTAACGGGTGAGTAAGTATCAAATAAATCTACACCTTCTTGTTGTTTATAGCCTTTAGATACTAACCTAGCCTTGTATTTTTGAACAGTTCCATCTATGTTACGTTTCCTCCCGAAGATCCATCTACATCTTATGGCCTTACACCCGGAGGTAAATCTACCAAACTCCCACGTATCATTTTATTTGATGGATTCCATCTTACTAACAAATGACTCTTTCCACCATGGAGCTTCAAGAAGTCATGGCTTCTCTATAAGTTTGAGGATCGTACTCTTTTAGTGTTACGAAGTCGAGTCCAAAGGAGGTTTTGGTATTAGCCCTTTTACTTCTCCTAGGCTCAATTTCTACTTCGTTTTCCTCTAAAGGTAAAGTCTGACCGGTTGAAGGGACATCTAGGGGATCAAGACCTCTCTTACGAGAGTCGATTTCAAAGGAAAAACATTTTCAAAGAACATAATAGTATTCACACCAATTTCGAAATTTCGAACTCACAACCATAAATCTATATGCGGGAGTATGCTCAGATACCCTATGAAGACACAATCAACGATTTTGGGTCCTATCTTGGATGCTTTAGGTTTAGGCATCTGAACCTTAGCCAAACACCCCCACACTTTGAAGTATGCAAAAGAAGGTTGTCTACCTCTCCGCAATTCATATGGAGTTTTATCTCGATCCTTTAAAGGTACTCTTTTCAGATATAACATGCTTTGAGAGGACAGCTTCCCCCTCACAAGTTAGAAGGTAATCCTGAACTAATTAACATAGCTTTCATCATCTCCTTAAGGGTACGGTTCTTACGTTCAATTTACGCCATTAGACTCGAGGTAAATAAGGAGGGGTAACCTCGTGTATTATGCCATGTTCTACACAAAAATTTCCTATCGAAACTTTGTACTCACCACCACGGCCGAGACCTTACTATTTTAGTGGTAGCATTTAATTGGTTTTCAACTTCTAGTTTATACATCTTAAAGGCTTCTAAGGCATCATCCTTACCTCTAAGCAAATATATATGAGAATACCTCGTACAACAGTATATAAAAGCAACAAACCATTTCTTACCACCTCTAGTTTGAAACGATTTCATGTCAATTAGGTCTCGAGTGAATTAATTCTAAGGGTTTAGAATTTCTATGAACATTTTTGCTAAAAGGTTTTCTAGCATACTTCAATTCTATGCATATTTCACATTTGTGTTCTTTTTCCAAACTAAATTTGGGTATGCAAAACGGTAGTAATTTTATGCATTGACTTATAAGTTTACGGTTCTAAGTCTACCATGCGACACATTCAATGACACACAAAGCACAATAATTAAATATGTTCACTTTATCGGATTTTCCGTTAAGCTTGTAAAGACCCTAAGTCTTATAAATTTTGCCTAGAATTACTGCCCTTAGTTACAACGAGTTTTCCAGATCTAATTACTATCTTAATTAAATCTTTTACCATCTACAACAGAATAAGATACAAGATTCTTGCATAGGTCTGGAACATGAAGAACTTCATTCTACGTGAGAGTCTTTTACCGATATGAGCTTCGATCGACCTTTCCCTTTCATGCAACCTCTATTGAAGATAAGCTACCCATATAGAGTTTCTCGACATCCCCATCCTCTAATAGGAGGTGAACAGGTCTCTGTTTCTACATACATGCTAGGTGGCTCCCAAGTCCACCCGCTGGTCTCTCATATTGTTTATTAAAATAACTTCCGACACCATTGCAAAAACTCGTCCTAGTTTGTTTCAACTAAATTAGCATCAACTTTAAGGTTTTTATGTTCTTTGGAATTTAAAGCCACAATTTTACAAACATAAAAATCATCCTTAATTAAAGTATTGGTATATTCAAAGTTTAGGAAAAATACCATACCTTTCTTG
This sequence comes from Papaver armeniacum, assembly GCA_023531295.1. NCBI lineage: Eukaryota > Viridiplantae > Streptophyta > Magnoliopsida > Ranunculales > Papaveraceae > Papaver > Papaver armeniacum. Next base: position 105,560 of record JAJJWW010012349.1, on the reverse strand, counting down.
TGAGGACTCCGACTCGAGTTGAGTTTGATATTCTCACCTTTGTCGGTTTTGAAAAAATTTGTTCACCCACATGCGCCTTGTTAGCCATGTCACTTGCAGACAACACATCTTTGGCCTCGGTCCAAAAAAATAATCTTCCACTTGAATCATAGATCTTACTCGATTCAACCATACCGACCTCACCGCCTCATGTTACAATCTCCATTTGTACTTTGACTAGGAAGATGGTAATTTATCCATCACGTAAACGCTTGAAACTCGACTAGCAACCCACAAATCATAAGTAGTAAGTTCTTCTTGCATTGTATGGTTACAATGCATCCTCTAAACAATTCAATATATGATTTATAGCCATATAATTCATCCTAACTGAAACATCCAATTGTTTCCGTACAAATTCATCTAGATTATGTTAACCCAGAAATATATCTTAAAGTCCTTCCCCTCTAAATTTTTCAGGTCTTTAAACATCATTTTTAATTGTTACAGAAAAGTCTATCGTGTTAAGATTGTTGCAACTGCAACAATGAAATACTGAAAAATGATGTTAAAATTAAATTTCTGAAAATGAAATAAAACACTCAAATATTTAATTGCACATTGAGGACAGAGTCACTTGATCATCAAGCTGTCCTTAACACGATAGTTCACCGGTACGCCTCAAAAATGAGTGATGCTTATACCATGTGGTGAAGTTGTATCCAGGATAAAACTGCCCGTTACAAGTACTATAAGCACTATAGCACTTGCCCACTTACGAACTCAACATCAAGGATTAGGAGGAGAAATAAACGCACAAGCGCACAACAAAGTGACAAGAGGGGAAAATAGCTACGGATAATAGCTTTCTCTGGTACACATTGAAATGAAGAAATTATTTTTCTTTTATAGGCAGTGAAAATGAATTTGACATAAATTGTATTTGATAACTTCCCTCATTGAATATAAAAATATTTAAGGAATTAAAACCTTGTTTTAATTTTAACAAAAACAAAAGGGACTTAAAATCTTGTTTTAGTTATTCCGTTTAGGAATTAAAACTTCTTTAAATAATCCCTTTAGAAATTTAAAACTTGTTTTGCTTTTAATCCGTTTAGGAATTAAAACTTGTTTTAATTTTATTCTTGGTTTACTTATGCATGTGCATACATGCATTAGGCATGACAAGTGTTTCATGCCCACCCATATTTATATTTCATTCACTCATAGAAAATGAGTAAGCATCCTTAGACCTTTTGGTAATTAGATCAATTCTAACCAAGACCAAAAAATTAAAACATATTAAAAAGACTCATTTTCTCCAACAATCCCCCACATGAATGAAATACCGATACAAAAATCAGAAAACGGAAAGCAAGAAATACCACTTAGGCAAGAGGTGTCCATGAGGTCTTGAACCTTTGCTTAGTGAGAAATTTCCGGGACTACTTGATGGACAGTGAACGCGATGTCTTGAACAACCATCGTTTGGTGTAATCCGCGATAATAACCACGAGTGATATCTCTCTAGGTGCTGTCAAGTTCGTGTCAGTTGTGTCCTTTGATGGTAATAGTATGTGTACTTGTACATCCTGGATAGGAGAAAAAAGTTCGCAATATACCATCATATCCTCCACGAAAGAAGGGAATCCACCAACTGACGCATCCGAGTTAATAATGAAGCTACAAACATAAGCATGGAACCTCTAGCCTGCAAAATTGGGAAACTAGTTTGTGTTACATCATGTATATGGTTAGTTTCAATGTCGTATGAAACTTTAAAGTATGTTCTCTATTTACCTGTATAGAATCAAAATTATGCCCAATGTCATAATATATCATACCGATACAAAAACATAGTGAAATATAGCTTCCAAGACGCAACCAATAGTAACCTAAATCACGATATATGTTCACAAAGGACCTTCTTGTAAGGACATATGCCTGCGTTAAGAAGCTAGATTGACTTGCTTTTACAAGTACGTGCCCTTCCTGTAAATTTTATAGACATTAGTAAGTCTACGTTAGTGTCTGATAAAATTGATAGCCGAAGAGATACAACCATTAATCGCCTATTTCTGCGCAAAAGGGTGAAGCTACACTGCCACGACATTGGCTAAATTCTGATTTACTACCTAAATGCATTTAATTTTTGAGAATTTGGAAAAATCTATTGCTATTGGCTATCCCTTTTAGACTACTTGGCATACCTGATTAGAGATTTCAGATACACGATCTTTTACTTGTTGAAAGATTTGAGAGGAATTGTATGACTCCACTAATATTTGGATTGCTTCCTCTGTAGTTGATATTTTGTTTCCCGCAAAACCTTGTTCACTGTCCTCATCTTCAATAAAACTTAATTTATAAAAGTCTTTGTTGATGATTCTCAGGTAGTGATCTAATTGGTTTCTCATAGTTGGGCAAGGGAATCCATTCAACGTGAAAAACAACAAACAAATGCAAACATCCAACATCTAGTCATAAACATTCATAGGAAGAAGAACGAGTTACTAAAACCACAAGCACAAGAATTTAAGAGGCTTTCGTGTAGATGAAACTGGAAAATGGGTAAGTTACCTCATATGCTGCAGAAGCGAGACCAAAATAAACTGTTCTACCAGAGGAAAGTAGACAAAGATTATGAAATAGAGCAAAGACTTCACTGCTTGGTTGGTGAATGAAAGCAATAATTGTCATTCCACATTGTTGCGCAAGCTTAAGGATTCTCACCATGACATGATATGATGCTGCACCATCGAGACCACTTGTTGGTTCATCTAGAAAGAGTAGCTTTGGACGTGTTAAAATCTCTATACAAATGCTTACTCTTCGCTTTTCTCTTCCGCTAAGTCCTTTACCGCTCCATCCTCCTATTCTTGTGTTCATTGCTTCCTGTAATCCCATTTCCCTTATTGTTGTCTCAGCCCTCTCCTTCTTTTCAGTTCTTGTCATGGATTTAGGAAGTTGGAGCATCGCAGAATAGTAAAACGATTCTTTCACCGTTAACGTTGCTGTCAATGTATCATCTCGAGTAACGTAATCCTGTAAATATCAAATAAAAAGAGTTATGATGGAAGTAACTGAGTTGTGATAACAAATTATCAAACTATACTTTGAGAAATTAAGAAATATAGGCCTATTTGAAACCCTGTTTACAAATATAAACCCATTGTTTCCACTCTTCAATCCATATTCTTTAAGTCCCATTATATTTATACTTATTACCCTTTACTCATTGTCACGTTGACCTTCTTCATCATTTTAAGGTTCGTTCATCTCAGAACATGATCGTTTGACCATTTTCAGCTTCGTTACATTATTTCCCAAAAGGGTTCATCGTTTGCAAGTTAAGGGTTTAGGGTACATGTTTTTTAATTCAGGGTTCATCATTCCCAAGTTCAGGATTCAGGGTTCCCAAGTTTTGTGGTTTAGTTGGTGCGAAATCGACCTTGCACAAAAGAGATGTGGTTCAGGGGTAAACAAAACTTTTTAATGGGTGATATAACTGCCACTTAACTGGATGAAATCCGTTTTTTCCAAAAAAAAAAAAAAAAAAAAAAAGTAGGACCAAGTCAAAACATACATATATTCGGAAAGGTTAAAAAAAAAACTGGTCTATATTCGAAAATGCAGAAAAAAAAAGCATATATCTCCAAATTTTCGTAGTCAAAACTATATCTTGGATACCTTTCATTACTTAACCACATCAGTTCAACTGAGGCATCTTTACTATTTAGTATTGGATTCTCTGAGCTGATTAACATTACGTAGACTATGGGAAAATTAGTAGTCACAAATTATTATTTGGTAATGCTCATGGAAAGTTTGATAGCACCACCAATTTTATGGACTGCTTAAACACTTGCTTTATCTCTGACACTACTAGCAAAAATAGCAGAACTTTTTATACTGCTTGCTGGTTCATCTGGAAGGCTAGATGTGACTTTATCTTCAAGCATACAAGCCCCAATGCGAGAAATACAACAATTGGCATTCATCACCATTTATGCAATTATAATAGAGTGCATCATCTGACTAACCATGTTCTCAATCTGGATCATCAGACTCATACCACCAATATCTCTTGCAATACAAACTATCTCATGACTGATACTCGGAGACCGGACATGGAGTCCAAATTTTAACTGTACTCCTCAGAACTTGAAACTTTAGATTATTTCACTGCTCTTCATCGCTGTAGATTTTGCAGGAAATATTGTTGGGACTATAGGATATCCAGGACACAATGGAGAATCGGGAGAAACAGGAGGAGCTGATCTAGCCTTTGAATGCGCCGAGGAATTGCAAAGACACCAATATTGAAATCAAAGCTGAAACCTATGAAATCCTAGATCGATTCAACATGCTATACCACAAGGATGTTTATGGAAGATATCATCTAAACTATCACACAATCCTCAATCTTCAACCTTATGAGGATATTAATATACCTAAGAAGATTATCTCTTTTATCTTAGTAGGACTTACTCTTATTCATAGGCTTCACAATTTAAACTCTCTTCATTTAGCTATGTATTGTAAGAACTCATCTGTAAGGAAAGGTGGAGATCTTTTTGCCACCAACCCTGGTTTGTACTCCTCTTAGACCCTTTTGTCTAAGTTTTTCTATAAAAAAAGTGTTCGTTTCATTTCGTATGTGGAAATATTTTTTGTCTTTCTACTATGTAAGGTACATGTATTAAGTCCATAACAAAGGAAGCAGTATTTTACTAGGTTAATCAATGATTACGATGACCTCTGGATTGTATAGGGTGGAAGTTCACGTAATTGGAGAGTCTGCATCACTCTATCTAGTTGGTAAGACGAGTGGTACGTATCGTGGCATGCATTAATGCATTTACATCCATGACAACTTCTTTAACGTTTAGTTTTTCCTTTTCATCATTTGATAAAATATCTATAGTACGTTTTGTTGAAGAATATCACTCCATTTCATGGGTGGAAAACATTTTTGGTGTCTCTTGGTCTCTACCAGAAGTCGCTCGACTAGTATGCAAAGATATGCAAGAAAACCGGAAATGATTTGTGGCGCCCAACTCTAGTGCACCCAACCTTAATTAGGTGGCACACACACATGGCAGCTTAGATTGGATATGGTATTCTCCCACTAGTATCAAATCTAGAGAATATATAGCCGAAAACTGAAACGAAATGGTGCGATTCCCTCTTTTCTAACCCCTTGATCATCTTGGATCTGTGTTAAACCATAATTAATTCCACCTTTTTTTTTTTTTTTTTTTTTTTTTTTGTACGATCATTCGAGTAAGGTATCAGAACATCTACTCAGAGGATAAGTTTTAATCATTGGAAACTTATAAACAACATTAGAATAATATTACTAACTTAAAAGACCAATGTCTGTAGTAGCTAGACACCACTTGATAAGGTTCAGTGCATTATTCTCACGCAGAAGAAGAGCTAAATATCAAATTTTGTCGTGTTTGGAACAAGGATTCCCACAATATAGAAACCTCAATCCAAGCAAAGTATTGGAATATTATGGACCGTGTGCACAAGAGATCAAGGTGATCGTACTTGAAGCGAAGACCAAGTAACGGTGCAATCCTTGCAGTCAAACGAAGACCAAGCCAGCTGCAAAATCTAGAGAATATTATGCAATTAGTTTTCCAGACATGCATTAACTATTCAAAGATACGTTGATGAGATATTATCTTCTGGGTTTAATTTACTCTATAAATAAGAGTGAGAGTGTAGCTGTAAAACCATTTCAGAATGTTCTGATGATCATTAATATAATTCACCCTTATGGGTTTCTCTGTGGACGTAGGTTGAAATGACCGAACCACCAATATCGTCTGTCTCCATTATAGTTTTGGTATGTAGGTTAATTTCCTTGCGTGTTCTTTATTTTAGCATTGCTTATTAATTTCGTTGTTTGTCAAATCAATGATATCCATGTTAGTTTTGATCTACATATCAAAATCTAACACAAAGATCACACAACAGGATGAAAATAATCCAATACTTCGTGCAGCGATATCTGAGATCGATTTGCATCTAACTCCATTCCATAATGTCTTAAACAGATTGTACACAGAAGTATCATTTTCGATTCAAAACCCTACTAATTACTTTATCTTTGACCTCTTCTTTAATAATAGATTTATAGATTCATAAGATTTCAGTTCCAATTTGTTATTATGGAGAGGCCCTAATAGATTATAAAACGCAGGATCTTAAATAACCCAACTATGTGGGACTAATAATCTCAACAACATCAATACCGAGGAACCGATGATTCATCAAAAAATCAAAAACAACAATTAAACTTGAGGCATCTAAGGCTTTGACCTTTGGGTGCACTGGAGTTAGCGCCATAAATCATTTTCGAATACTTTATACTGTATGTCCGTTTTCTCAAATTTTCATCGTTGGTGTATCATGTTCGTTTTCTCAAATCTTCGTTGTTGTTGAAGGTTTAGGTAGATGCTGTGAATAAAAGTGATGGATGCGGTTAAAATCTTCACCAATAAACTTCGTATCTTTGATTATTTAGAAGTGCAGCCAGTGAAGATTTTTGATTTTTGGAATGATGACTCCTGGAGTGAAATTGTGATAGGTATGTTTCTAATAACTAGATATCACTAAATTTTAGTTCACGGATTGGGCAGCCAATGAGATCGATTTCCTTCGTGTGCACAAAATTAGACTCTAGACGAGATTGCTTTTTTCGAGTATCGGCGAGATTGCGACTTTTCCGTTTCCCAAACAAATTAAGGAAACAACCAAAAGTATAGCAATCCTTCCTGATTCTAGACGGCTTCTGGGTAGGGATGGCAATTTGCCCCACCCAAACCCATCCCCGTGGGGATCTGCCCCTATGGATTAGGGTTTTACCCGTATAAACGGGGAACGGGGCGGGTACGGGGATCCCCGAAAGTAGTGATGTGGGGATGGGGTGGGGATGGGATTCAAGGTCCCCACCCCATACCCGCCCCATAACATAACCTATTATATATGATCGATGAATTTTTTTAGAAGATAACGAAGAAGATCATGATGAGATGATTAACATGGAGGAAGATGGTTAATAATGAGGAACTAAGATGTAAAAGGAACCATAATACTTGATCGTGGATCAATTGTTTCCTTTACTTTTCAGTTTTAGTTGGTTATTATAAACTTAAAATTTTAAAATGCACTGCTTAGGTTAGTATATCATTGTTTGAACCATTATAATTATTTTTAATTATTATTATTTATAAAATTTTAAATATTTATTGTAACGTTATGGTAACCCATGGGAAACCCATCCCCAAAGGGGATTCCCCATACCCGTCCCCGCCCCATTCTTATGGGGAACGGGTAGGGGATGGGTTTTGATTTTTCGAACGGGGTAGGGGATGGGATTCAAGGTCCCCGCCCCATACCCGCCACATTGCCATCCCTACTTCTGGGTTTTGTCTACCAAGTTAAAACGATCTGTGTGTGTCTATATATATATGCGAACATATGTTCTTGTTTCTCACATTCTTCTTATCAAAATCCAAAAGAAATAAAAATCAATTCGTGTTCTGCTTTTCTTTCACTGATTATTGAATATATATATATATATATATATATATATATATATATATCAAAGCTTTATGCAGCATACGAATATGCTTGAAGACAATTTTGCAGCTAGGGCGTGTTCTTCCCCTTTCCACCCCACCTCCACCTCTTCTGGTCTGAATAAGGAGAAGCCAGTTAAGAAAATATATATGGAAGGAACCCGTGAAAATGCGGAGTTCCGTGATTGGCTGTCAGACTTTCTTAAGGATGGCAAATCAATTCGTGCAGCTGCAAACCAAGACAGATTAAGGTATCATCGCCTCCGTAGGCAGGATGGCTTCGGTCCCGTATGTTAACATGAAGGGTGACAGTCCAGTTGCCTCCCTGCGAGTCGTCCTATATGCCCACAAGACGTTGTAGAGCTCTTCACACCATTCCCCATATTCCCCGTCAAGTTTCTTCTTCATGTTATCGGCGATGGTCTTGTTTGTGATCTCAGCCTGTCCATTGCTTTGGGGGTATAGGGGGCGTGGACTTGCTCTTTCGGATGTTGTAAGTGTTGAATAGCAGTCGATGTTTTTGCCTTGCAATTGTTTCCCGTTGTCAGAGACGATTGCTGCCGGAATCCCAAAGCGGCATATGATGTGTTCCCAGATAAACCGAAAAACATCCTTATCCCGTATGTGCCTTAGCGGAGCGGCCTCAACCCACTTGGTGAAATAGTCGGTGGCTACAATTAAATACTTCCTTTGTCCTGACCCGACGTGTAGTGGTCCTACGATGTCGATTCCCCATTTAGCGAAGGGCCGAGGACTAATGACGGAGTTCAATGTTACACCCCGGCGCATGTATCTTCTTCCCAAATTTCGGCACTCGTCGTAAAAACGGTGGCCATATGCTTCGCGTCCTCATTCATGTACGGCAGTAGTATCCCATGGTTTTAGCTCGTGCCGCTAGGCTGCGGCCCGAGCCGTGGTTTCCCGCACCCCATAATGTAATTCGTTAAGGATCATCTCGCCCTCCTCCTTACTCGTGCACTTTAGCAATGGTCCTAGGTATGATTTTCGGATAGGGTGCCATCCCGAAGTTCGTACGCGGCGGCTTTGCTCTTGATCTTGTTGATCTCAGCCTCCCCTTGGGCAACCTTCCCGTTTCGAGGTATTCATGGATCGGCTTCCTCCAATCATCGGCCCGATATTGATCGGTAGTGGTTGCCGCGACTTGTGCGCCGATATCCACGTTCTCGGCATCAAGGCATTAGGATCCTCATGATTCTAATACCCTCAATGCTTGAGTCTCGTCAACATGGAAGCGAGATATGCCAGGGCATCCGAATGCCGATTGTATTTTCTCGCAGATGTGTCGAATTTGATGCTTGGTATTTGCCCGATGTAGAATTGGGCGAGCTCCCGAATTTTTGCAACAAAGGGTCATGTATGGCATATTGCCCAAGTGATTTGCCGCACAACTAGCTGGGAGTCTCTTGTCACCGTACCTCCCGGATGCCCATCTCCACAATCAAGCGTAGGGCATGTATTATTGCTTCGTACCCGTGACATTGTTGGTTGCTTTAAACTCAAGCCTAAAGGAGTGGATCATTTTCTTGCCCTTTGGTGTCGTGAAGACCAGTCCTAAACCCGATCCGTCTTTATTGGATGACCCGTCGACGAAGACCTCCCATCGTGTCGGGCTGCAGGTCTCGAGTAAATCGGGTGAGTCTTCTCGATCTTCCTCCATTCCTGGGGATGTCTTCTACTTCGTCCTCGTCACTGAGAGGGAAGTATGCCAAAAAACGGCCACTGCCTGCGCTTTCACCGCGTCCTCATTTCATAAAAGATATCGAACTGCTTTATTTGTGCGCTCCATTTCGAGATCCGCCCCGACCTGGCTGCATTGTCAAGTACCGACTCTATGGAGGACTTGGTAAGCACTCGAATCTTGTGAGTTTGGAAATACGTCCGGAGCTTCTGTGTTGCGAATACTAACGCTAGTATGAGTTGCTCGATTCTGGTGTAGTTCTTTTCCGCCTGGTTCATGGTCTTGCTTATGAAATATACCGGTTTTTCCTCTGCTCCCTCGTTCTTGACCAACACGGCGCTGATAGCATGACTGGTTGCCCCGAGATACAAAGTGTTAGTATGTCTTCTGCTCGTGTCTTTGCAGCACCGGTAGGCTCGCCATGTGTTGCTTGATTTTCTGGAATGCTTCCTCACACTCTTCGGTCCATTTAAACTTCTCTCCCTTCCTTAACGTCCCGAAGAAATCCTTGCACTTGTCAGACGATCGAGAGATGAATCATCCTAAAGCCGCCAAGTTCCCGTTCAGCCGCTGCACGTCCTTAATCATGCAATTGATGGCATTTTACATTTACGGCTTTGATTTTATCTGGATCTGCCTCGATCCCTTTGTCGGTGATTATGTATCCTAGAAACTTGCTCAAGGTGACCCAGAAGGTGCACTTGGACGGATTCGCCCTCATCTTGTACTTCCTCATGGTCTGGAAGATGTCTCTAAGGTCGTCGATGTGAGTATCGGCCACTTTACTCTTGACCAGCATGTCGTCCACGTATACTTCGATGGTGTCGTGTATTTTATCTTCAAACATGTCCTCCACCAGCCTCTGATATGTAGCGCCCGCATTTCTCAGCCCGAATGGCATTTTGGTGTAGCAACACAGTCCTCTTGGCGTGAAAAAAGACGTATGCTCCTGATCTTCGGGGGCCAGGGGAATTTGGTTATATCCCGAGTACCCGTCCATGAGTGTTATCGCCTTGTACCCGACAATGGATTCCACTAACTGGTCGATGCTGGGAAGAGGAAAGCTGTCCTTTGGGCATGCCTTGTTCAAATCGCTATAGTCGACGCAAACTCGGACGCCCCCATTCCTCTTGGGGACTATTACCATATTAGATATCCATTGCGGATATTGGGCCTTTCGGATGATTCCTGCCGCGTACAGTTTTTTCAGCTCGGCTTCCACTGCCGGTTGTAGCTCGGGTGCGATTCTTCTCATCTTTTGCCTGATCGGTTTGAACTTGGGGTCTATCCGCAGATGGTGTGAGCAAACTTCTGGGTCGATTCCTTCCATGTCGTGCATTTGCCAAGCGAATACATCCATGTGCTCCTTCAGGAGGGCTATCAGCTGCTGGGATTGTTCGTTCGTTAAGCGTGACCCTATTCTCACTAACCTCGGCTCCTCCTCGGTGCCCAGATTGACTTGCCGGGTTGGTTCTAGGGCCGAAAAGTTTTGCTTTGGCTCGCCGACGGTTGCCGGCTCCTGTGATTGCTACAAGATTTCTGTCTCGCCCGCTTCATAGGTGGCGATGGCTTGTGACATTACCTTTTCCAATTCCTCTCCCGCCTCCATTTCCTTAGACTTCTTCTTTTCTTGGCGTTTCCTCGACCGTCTTTCCTCGTTCTGTTGGATGTCTATCTGCACACACTGTCTTGCCGCTTGGGGGTCGCCTAGCACCTCTACTACTCCGCGATAGGAGGGAAAGCCCAATCTCTGATGGTAGGCCGAGGCGACTCCCTTGATCCCTGCGATCCAAGGTCGTCCCAAGATCGCTTCATACGGTGATGCGACATCGACTACGCAAAAGGTGGTCAATGTGTCAAGGAACCCTTCCCCGTCCGAGACTCTGAGAGTGACTTCTCCCTTTGGCACCGTCCACCGTACCGTTGAAGCCGTAAATTGATAAGTCGACGGGATCGGGATGTCATCAGACAATTCCATCCTCTTGAAAGTGTCATAGAACAGAACTTCGACTGAACTACCACTGTCCATTAATATCCTGCGGACGCCCCATTCCTCGATCATCAGGGTTATTACTAAGGGATCCCCGTGTGCTTGCCCGTTTAATGGGACATCTTTCGCCGAAAAAGTAATCGGCTGCATCATCCATGGCTCCATGGGGAGGGTCTTGGCCACGCTAAAGATTTCTCTGCCCGATCTGTCCCTCTTGTGTATCCTCGAGGTGATACCGGTCCCTAAATCGTATCCTTGTGTTGCCGAGTGTGATATGGTATTACAAGTGAACTGAGCGCCGCGATTGATTCTTATTTGGTGTCTGGGACCTCGGGGCGGGCGTGTCGACGGTGTTTTGACGAAATGCCGTAGGTACCCATCACGGATCAGTCCGGACGATGTCTTTCACTTCTCTACAATCATTGGTTGAATGGCCGCGGCCCGATGATAATGGCGTAACTCCGGGTGGTTCCTTGTCCCGTCGAATTGGATTCCCGAGTCTTGGGATAACGGATGTCATTCCTCTTTTCAACCTCCTTGAACACTTCCTCCAAGGGTGCATTGAGCGGAGTATATGATCTTGGCTCGTGGCGAGGCTTCTTTCCCTCTCGACCCAAACTTTCTTGTTTTCACCCCGGGCCGGGCACCGGGCCTTTTCTGGATCGTTTCGTGGCTTCTCGCGGGGTAGCCTCTTCGCGGTGCTCGCCTCTTGTATTCCCCTATCTTGCGCTCCTTCCCCGAATCTCCTCCAAGGCGATATAGTGCTCCCCGCATCTTCCGGATCTCCCTTAGTGTCTTGGGCTTGTCTCAGTACATTGCCACCCGGATGGGATCCGACTTTCTTAGCGAGTTCTCGAAGCCGAATATCCGTTGGTCGACCTAGGTGCTTTCCCTATATCCGTGCATAACTTCCTCCATCTCGTCCGTTAAGGAACGCATGGCTCCCGAGTCTTCGTGCCGGGTAAATAACTTGTCGACTCGCCCGAGCTATGTCTTTATGCATGTACGTCTCGAGAAAGGTTTCCACCAAAACCGCATAGCTCCCAACGGATTTATCGGGCAGGTGTAGAACCAACTCTTCGCTTCTCCCTCTAGACTAGCGGGAAGAATTTGCACATGACCACATCGTGATTCTTCCACCGTAGTAAGGACATGCCGTATATCTTGATGTGTTCTCCCGCGTCGCCCGTGCCATCGAACCTAGATGGGAAGATTGGCAGCGTGCACTTTGGTGGAAATGGTGTTCGGTCCAATTCCCGGTAAACGGTGTCTTCGGGCTTCATTGATTACTTCGCTAACTTATCATCCTCGCCGTCTCCGCCGCTTTCTTAACCATCCGCCGAGTCGTTCGATCTTTTGTTTGGTGGACGCGTCCGTACTCTCGTTGGTTGCTTCCTCATCGGCCGAAGAATCCTCGGATGGCCCATACCCTTCTCTTGGCCGATTAGGGTCGGTGTACTCGTCCTCGGCTCGGTGAAGGGGTGGGGCGTCCTTGGTGGAGTGTGGCTGCTAGAGGCGCCTCGGCTTGATGATCCTCTCGACCCCGCTCTCCTATTGCGGAGTTGGTAATTCTCGTATTCTAGCGCCAGGTTTCTCCTCTGCAATTCTCTCATTAGGTCCTCCTGTCTTCTTTGGCTTGCCAGGATGGCGAGTAACATCGGGTCGGTGCTCTCGTGACTAGAGGACCGTTCACGTGGTGTCCCGTCGTGTTAGGGGGTGCGGTTGGGGGTCTTGTAGCGGAGCGACAGGGGGGACGACGGTGCCGTCGGGTGATCGATCACTACTGGTGGGACAACCGAAGCCGTGGGGTGGTTGGCCTGCACACGGGGCTTCCCGATTAGGGTTCCCCTTGTCAAGTGTACTTGCCTAAGCCTCTCGGCTTCTCGTTCCAAATCTCTTTGGTGCTCTGCCGGTTGTCTTTCTCTCCTTCGTTCCTCGCCTATCGTTTGAACTTCCTCCTCCTCCTCGGTATCCGATGCAGTCCTCCCGTCTTCCATGCTGCCCTCGTTCCTCGGCCCCATATGACTCGGGTTAATCCTCATCCTCCCGGGTGGGAAGTCGTCATCTCGGCCCAGATCGACTTCCTCGTCGACCGTAGTCATGCCTTTGATCAACGCCTGAGTCTCGCCCCGGTCGTTAGGTCGACGATCTCCGTGGCCGGGAATCCGTAAGTCCCTCTTGCCCGCTAGATCCCGCCGTGACTCGGTTCCTCGGGATTCTCGCTCGTCCTGGAGGTACTTGCCATCGCCTTTGCTATCGTCCTCGTTCCTCGGCTCGCCTATCCGTTCGTTCCTACGTCAACAAAGTAGACAGCACTTACTTCGAACTGCTTTCGAAAAGGTTAAGGATGGAGTACAGCAGTTCAGTGCAGAGTGAAAAGGATTTTTTATAGTACGCTTCCCTTTACGCTAGCGTGTCTGGTCTCAATAGTCAAATCGTTTTTGCCGCAAAGGACAAATTTTGAAAAGCTGTCTTGACACATCGCTTTCGGTACTCTTCCTATGCATTAATCATTATTTGTCCTAACATTCCCAGCGCCAGAAATCATTAATCATTCGTGCGTTGAATCGGAAGATTTCTTTCATGGTGGTGATAGGCGCGACGACGGCCCTTAATGGCCGTCGTGCGATGGCCGCAAGATTCCTACTGCTTTTTGCGATGTTTGTGAGGCTCTTAGCGTAGGATTACGGTGAGACTCGGACCGTTCACTATAATCCCGCCGGCCATGGTTTCCAAGAACTAGACTCAACGATTCTGAGCTAGCCCCGTTTCCACCATTATCGTGCTTCGTTTACCTTGCTAAAAATGAAGGCAGGTGTGAAATGGAGATAAATGCGACAATATCTTTCCCTAGAAGATAGTCCTAGTAACCTACGCGTTGCGCTGGTTAGAGTCTTTCGTTTAGCATCAACTATCTTCACTAGATGTCGATAGGAGCTGTTGAATCTCTCTTACAACGGGGTTTGAAGCCACAGATCACTGTCAGCGAGATGGGGTCCCCTTCCAGCTTCTACCAACATCGAAAGATGCTATTTAGGGAGCTCATGGGTTATCCGATAACTCTCTGAGGCGTCTTAAGCAAACAGCCTATCGTGACGGAGCGGTCTCGACGACTTTGCTTAAGCGGAAAACTTGTTTTGCTTGGGAAATGGAGACTACCAGTTAAAACACAAAACGAACTTATATCAACTCGACAAGGTGTTGCTAAGAAAAACGAAGATAACAAGCAAGAACGCAAAGCTAACTTTTATCAATCTCGACAAGATGTTGCTAAGAAAACGAAGATAACAAGCAAGAACGCAAAGCTAACTTTTATCAACTCAACAAGACGCTACTAAGAAAACAAAGATATGCAGACCGAAAGGGTTTCTCCCTTAGCATCAACCAGCACACAAGGTGTCTTAGGAGCTCGGATTTTCCCCTTTTGGTGTCCGATTTCAAGGTATCCGGAGATGTTATACGGTCCCCTTAGTCGGCGCCAGAATGTAGATGTAGAAAATCCTACCTCTACATCCAAAGGTAACTAAACATATACGCAAGGAAGCAAAACAAACAAGGGAAGTAGTAGAACACGAGATATACGTGGTTCGGCATGATTACCTACGTCCACGGGGTTAAAGGATGATCTTATTACTCGATTCAAGGTTACAAGACGGGTGTTTCTCTCTCAATGCTATGAGTATGCTCTCTTTCCTCACTTCTCACTTAAGTTCTTCCTCTCTACATGGTCTCTATTTATAGTTACAAGTGATGATACATCGGTACTATGATGTTAGGCATGGCGTAGCTTCCTCGATGTTCCTCTCGGGTGATCGGTCGATGTCTCAGCCGATGTTCTTATTTGTTCGGGTCGGGACGTCAAGCCGAGTGATGTCTTCTTCTGCTATCTCGTCACCCGATGTCGCCCACTTGGTGGGGATGATCGATGTCGCCCTTTGGATCTTTGGCCGAGTCTTCCTTGACCGAGCTCTTCTTATCTTCTTACCAACTCTGTCAGCGCATTTATTGCTCCAGCACCCGATGTCCATCGCATCACAACTTTTCCCCTTTTTTCGTCGACTTTTCGAGCTGTCTCTGCTCCTCTTTTCTTGCGCCCATATTCGGAGAGGTGATCCGGTACTCTAGATACATGCTTGCTCTGGTACGCCATGGCTTAGGATCATTCCACCTGTCCCTGTGGATTATTTACACCTACACTGATTTTATTTTATTTTCTTTTCTTCTTTCCTAATATTGCGTAACATTTATCAACAGATTTTTTTTTATAAAGAAATATGTTAATATTATTTAGATTTAAAAAACGAAAAGAAATTGTTAATGAAAGTGTGAAAATTTAGATTCAAACTATTGTTTTTAACAGAAGATCTTATTTTTTGGTTAATCTAGCTGCCATAGTCTTGAGACTTGTAATTTGTTGGCATCTGTGAAAGTATTTAAACTCACCACCAACAACAGCAGTCCAGATGTATCTGCTGGATTACAATCTCAAGCAATTACTAGTATTGATGATCGAAAGATGTATCTGCTTCTATTGATCTTAAAGTCGAAGAAGAAGAAATACCTCCTTGTGTAATTGTTGTCCATGGACCTCGCAGGTAAGGTAATTTTACTTATTAAAGTTGATGACAGATTCGATTAATTTGTGCTTCGAATTGCATTATTGATCATCTCTGTTCTACTAGGTCAAAGTCCAAGCAGTTGATTACTCACTAGTAGAGCATAAAAGTTTTTAGGTATTCTATTGTTGGGTTGGTTTCATAGTCTCATCACGTTGTTTTTTTTTTTTTTTTTTTTTTTTTTAAAAGGGCAAATTTTATAAAAAGAAACTCTTCATCACCGAAAAAGTGACAAAGAGAAAGAGTTACAAGTTACAACGATGCTTGAATAACAGCATCCCAATTACATATCAAAGTTGATAAGCTAAAGCCCTTAAAAATGTCCAAGTTTACTGTCCAGTTGATCAACAAACATTTGACCTCAATAATCAATGGTATGCTGTGATTTTGCTCATTGATGTATATGTTGGGTTTGAAAGGCCAAGTGATGATTACATTCGTGCCTACAGGTAAGATCAGTTTCAAAAGAAGAAGCAAGTTAGAATTAATGAAACTTTTAATTAACTGAAGGAGCAAGACTATTCTGTTTATCTGGACTCGTACATGGGATATTAAGTTCCATAGTATGATTGTATTTTATGCCATTTTGTTAGATTCAAGGTACCAATTCAAAGTAAAATAGATTAAATACAGTCCATTACGGTTTCTTATCCATGCTAACAGGTACCCGAAGCATGAAGTTTCGTTTGTCATGGCGAGCTGCACGACCTTGTTTGTCTTGAAAATGTTACTCGGCTAGAAAGAGTGCTCATGGAAATAATTGACCCCAAAAGAGGTAGCCCCTTAAATCTGTCAAAGGATCCGCCTAGAAAGAGGAAACATAGGGACTAGGCCTGGCCCATTGAAATGGGAAGTCCTAGTCTATCCAAGGACCTTATTTAGAATTGGATGGGCTTTGGCCCAAAGGAAAGGTCTCTTAGGGTTTGGTGTGAACGTAAAGAAAGGGAAATGATAGTTTAGTAATAAGCTAATTTTATGAGCATTTATTCATAAGATGGTTATTATAAAAGGGGAGAGAGGGTACACTTATGAGATCATCATAATCCCACCATTACCACCCATAAGCTCCTTGGGAGTACTTTCTATGATTAGGGCTAGTTTCTCCTTCCCACTTTCTACCCGTCAACATTGCGACCACAGTGGGAGGTTCTTAGCTTATTTTCTAGCATGATACTCCCAGGAGCGAGCCAAGAAGCATTGGACGGTGGAGCCATTCCAAATCCAGGTGAGGTCACAATAAGCAGGAGGAAAGCGATGAAGAAATCCGAGTTAGAACGGTAGTTACCACACCTATTATGCAAGGGTCTGGAGCGTCACAGAAGAACACAGACGCAACACATGATACGAGGATACTACAGAAACAGGCGAATCCCTTAAAAGAGAAGAATGTTACAGAGTCGAGTGAGCAAGAAATGGTCGTGATGCAAAAAGAATTAGACGCATCTGTCAAAAGGAAACAAGAGTTACGCGGACTTCTAAAATGAGCAAGAGAACAGAACGTGACAATGTCTAGAATGGTAAACATGAAGAGCGCAGCACAAGGAATGGCAGAGGATGCGATAGCTAAATTCCTGGAAGCCAATTATCGAGTAACGAAGCATGACGCTTATGATTCACCAGGGTCGCTATATCCTATGGAGGTTGCGGATTATTCATACCCGGAACATTATACGTCGCCAAAGTTCAAAACCTATGGTGGGAAAGGAAATGCGCGAGAACATGTTATCCGCTTTATATCAGCAATGAATGCTTATGCTCAGGATGAAAGCCTTTGTATGCGGGAATTCCCAAAATCACCGACGGATAATGCTTTTACTTGGTACAATAATCTTAAACCTAGAAGTGTTAATTCTTGGCCTGCCATGATACATCTCTTCTTAAAGAAATTTTACTCCGCTCAAAGAAGAGTCACAGCGATAGACTTGGGAAGATGTACCCAAAGAGTTGGTGATTGGAAAATATATCACCTGATCCTAGAGGATACTTTTGTTATTAAGCAAAATAGATGGAAAGTGACGCCAGGTTTACTTATCCTTAATTATTTTTATTTTTTTCTATAAAAAAGTATTATATTAATAGCATTAACGGAATATATGCTTGTCTTTGTCTTGAAAATCAACGAGAAAATTGGGAGGGCTTGTATACCACTCCTCCAAACAAATATATATTTGCTCTAGCATGTTTAGCAAGAACATCAGTAACTTCTATCTTCGTAAAGGAGCACGACGAATTACAAAAGTTCAATAAAAAATTTAAATAATCCTCGATCACACTAGTTGTGATCCAACTTATGTTACCGATAATACCATTTAGTCCTTGTATTACGTTTTTAATATTCCCTTTAATATGTAAAATATTTTTACTCCTTGAGAGTTCGTCCGCTTATTGATTCCCACTTGATTTCCTCTATTTAATATTCCCTTTAAGATGTAAAATATTTTTATTCCTTGAGAGTCTGCCCACTTATTGATTCCCACTTGATTGCCTTCAGTACATCTAGATCCTCAGTTGTTTTATCATTTATTGCGTAAGTACATTCCCCTGTTCCAATGAATTTACCTGTACGATTACAAATTATTAGTTCGATTTTGTTGTGTAACGTAGCTTTAAGAAAAAACTCATCAACATTAACTTTCAAAGATGGAGATATTGCGGGCGACCCACTGTTAATCCTGCACATTCCTATATATGCTCAGAATTGTGAGAGAAATGCAGGAAGATATACTATGTTCATATTCAACAATAAAATTCTCGTAGTTAAGCATTAATTCACTTGATATTACTAGAGCATTATGAAAAATTGCAGCACATTTATGTTTCCAAATATACCACAAATCTAATTTTTTTCTTGCATTGAATCCTTATTGAATTGAGATGAAAGAAATTTGAGTAAAGTTAACACCTCTAGTATTAGCGAAACCAGATCTATCCATTTCAAACCAAATTCTTTGAGTAAAGGGACAATCCACGAACAAGTGTTACATACTCTCATCAGAGTCACCACACAAAGGACAAGTGACAATATCATGGAAAAATCTATTCTATCCCTATTAGGTATAACAGTGTTGTAGATATTTCCATAAGAAATGATGAATCTTTGGAGGTAGTCTGACATTCCATAACCATGAGAAAGATTATCTTTAGTAAAATTTTAACAATCATTTGCAAAAAAATAAATAAGACAAGTGATAAATAGATGGACTAATTTTTGAAACCTTAATGCCTTTATTAAGGTTGTTGTTTTTAGCGTTTATCAGAGCCTTTGAAAACAAGGATCCCCTTGAAAATAACCCTTATATGCCATACAAAATCATATGATAGTTGATAGTAAATACACAAAATTGCTTGAATAACCCTTGAAATTTTATTCTTGGGTCCAATAGACAAAAAAAAAAAAAAAAAAAAAAAAAAAGAAAAAGATATTGTTCTAATATCCTAATCGGGCATTTAATGATATTATTTTACTAAAGCTGACTAAAATATCCCTCTTTATGAATGATTAGTATTTTTTTTATCCTTTACATATCGTCCATCATGTTTCTTTTTGTAATCTTTATCTCTACCATGGTCGCCGCCGCACACCGCCCTCTCAAGTTTCTAAAATTCTTCTCCTCCATTATCATTTTTTCCAAAGATTATTACATAACACAGTAGATAAAGAGATGATAAAGTAATTATAAATCAATCTAACAACTGAAGATAATTAATGCAAAACAAATTAATAAGAACAAAGCAAAGTTGGAAGAATTTAAATCTGATCGAAAGGAAAGAAGAAAAGCAGATTTGAGAGATGATTGTTATTTTATCCATTCATAATTCAAGATATAACCAGTTTTATGGAAACACAAGATGAAACCAGTTTTTATCATTGTTTATATTTAGATGAAACAATTTTAACTCATCCAAAACAGGATGAAACTAGTTTCATCCAAGTATAAGCATGAATGAAATTAAAATAATTTCAACAGACTATATCATTACTGTTCTAGATTTATGATAATAATAAACAACATATCCATATCAATACTTATTTTTTACATATAGTGAGAGTTGGTGCAATACATGGTTGAAAATAATTTCAGCTCAAATAGGACGAAACCAGTTTCCTCCTAGTATAACATAGATGCAAATAATTTCTGCTCAACATGATGAAACCAATTTCATAACATGGATTAAAGTAATTATAGATCAATCCAAAACTTGATGAAACCAGTTTCATCCGAGTGTAACATGGATGAAATCAATGTCAAAATAGACTACACTTTTCAGTACACATATCTTTGTAAAGTCAACATACAAGCAAAGATCTTAATCCATTTAAAACCTGGTTGAAACCAATTTTAAACAAAATCTCATAACCACATTTAAACAAGATTCTATATTAATGAATCAAACAAAATTTCTAACTTAAATTTCATGTATACTTCGACATTTCAATCAATAAACATGTTTTTCCAAAATGAAAATCAAAAACATGATTAGGAAACTTACGGGTATTCGTGTTGAATATTAATGGAAGATAACAACATAATACTATTCATTCAATAAATTAGCGTATTTGAAGAAGATAAATCACAATCGGTAGTGGTTGTGTCGATGATGTTTTTGTTGGAGTTTACGGTGATGGAGAAAGATCTGCGAGTTGATGTTTTTGGTGGCGATTGTGTTTGTGTTTATGATGTTTGTTAATGGTGTGGCTTGTTGGTGTTTGCGTTGGTGGTGGTGATGTCGATGATGGTGATGTTGGAGCTTTTGGTAGGAGGAGAAAAATATGGTGATGGTGGTGGATGGTTTTATGGTTGTGGTGGTGATCAATGTTAGCCATGAAATTGGATTTCTAATTAAACTGAAATTCTAATCGAGTCTGTTTATTTATTTTTTTTTATTTTTTTTTGCTGAATCACACAAATTTTATTAATCAGAGAAAAAAAGAGTTTACATCACCAAATAAGAGAAACAAAAAAGAACTTAAAATTACAATGACACTATGACCAAATATTTTTTCATCTAATACCGATTGAACCTATAATAGTCCACTCCAGGCATTTCAATTCTTGCGAGATGAGATGGTCTTTCAATGAATATTTGTCTTTCACCCGCCTTCAACTTAGCCCCCTTTTTGGAAGTAGCATCTGCTGAAAAATTTGCTTCTCTATAGTTATGACAAAAGCTGATAGAGTCAAGTTTACCAATAGCTTTAAACCATCTGATTTTAATGAACCATATTAAAATTTGCTTCTCTGTAGCAACTAGATAGTAACCCGTGCTCCGCACCGGGTGGTGATTCTTTTGTTTCCCTGTGAGTTTCTAATTTCTTTAACGATTTGATCGTTGCACTGTACCGTATATATTTCCATGGATCGACTTTCAGGTAAGAATAAGCAATAATATATTATATAGCAACTAATATGAACCTGTGAAGATATGATTCAATTATGACACAAATCAATCAAATTAAAGAAATAATGCACTGCATAAGACAGATGTCACTTAACACAAAGATATTGCTTGCCATAGTTATTATAGACTTAAAAGTTAGAACTGTATTACAAAGAAACGACAATTGACAGAACTCCCAGGAAAAGCTTGAATGATTGAATCCGCAACATATATTCGATTACAAATATTTAGTTGGGTCCACATATATGTTTCTTGAGGTTTGAATCCTTTCTACAAAGATCTTTGAATGATACCTTAATTTTTTGCAACATAGATTGCAAATATGATCAGGAAATGGTACTTATATGAAGAGATGCCAAAAGAGTATCAAAGGCCTGCATATGAGATTGTAAGGTATTAATATAAGAAGTAAACTATAATGCTTCTAAAAACAATTGGTTTGAGCAGCCCTTAGATAGCGAACCCCTGCCATTGCCATAATCCACCCTCAAGTAAGCTTCCTAAGCTTCATCTTTGAAAAAATACTTGGTTTTACTCACCCACAATATCTCTCAGAACTACAAATGGACATTAAAAATGATGGAAAAAATATGCATTATACTATTATAGCATTAGCGTAGCACCGAATTATATTTTTCAGTTACCTTGCCGTTGCATTTTTGATTCATTTATTGATGCCAACGCCTCTCTCGTAGCAAACTCGTCACTAATGTTCTACTTTTTTCGAGTAAAATTTTATGACATCTCTTAACAGCTAGCCAAGATGTCTTGCCTTCATTTTCTTGTTTTTCTGGCCTTTACTAATTTGAAGGTGGTTTCTGGATTCATCTAATTCCTGCAAAATATAAATGGAGCAAAGTATAAAGCATAATGTAAATCCAAGGACAACAGATGGACCATTAATTTAAAGCATAAATACAAAAGAATTTAACAAAGTTAACATTACATTCATGAACACAATACCTTCGTAGAACTTATTCGCAGCAACAGCTAGCTCTTGCCTGATGGTATGTGAAAGTATGAGAAGCAATATTTGGAGTAAAACCATACGTGAAGTAGTTTAATTTTCCTTCTTAACAATAACACCACCTTGAGATTCTGCTTGTTCAGTCAACAAAATCATTCACATTAATTAGACCAATAAGTATGAAATGGATATTTTCTCAGCAATATACATGACTACACATCACTAATCATCGAGGCATAACTCGTACTCATCCAACTCAAGCTTCTTCAATATAAATAGCCATAATAGATAAACACCCACATTTAAACACAAAGTTAACATTAGCTTCTTAAGGCATTGGGAAAGTGATAAATTTTTTACGATCTCCAGCTTAACAATCATATCTAATACCTATTTATCTAATCAGATGACGAATCATAAAACAATAAAAGATGATCTTACATGATGAAACAATAAAACTGGAATTTTAGGAACTTTGATATCTGATGTTCCCTTTTTTCGTTCATCGTCGAATACTGAGAATCCTTATTTGGTTTGGTTTGGAATAAAAGATTAAGTTTTACCAAAAATTTAATTAAACTTTCAAATTTCTAATGTAATATTATTCCAACAACACCTAGAAAGTGTTAAATTATGAGAATAAAAGCGTTAAATTAAGAGAATGAGATGAAAAGATTAAGCACGGATATTCGCCAGCGATCAAATTAACCCAAATCACCAAAATCCTTCATCCAAACCCAAAACATCATAGAACAAATAAGGCTTTAATGTTCATAACTTTATTAAATTGCTTCATCTGTTGGGGTCTAATCAAATCTTGTTCCTATAATAATAAGAGATACACAAATAACCAAGAATTAGAAGATACATGGAACAAAAAAGATAGTTGTTTTTGAGTTGAAATTATCAATCACAAAACCTGAAACTCTAACATAATGAAGTTGAAAATCTAAGACAATGATAAAAGCAGGAAAAAAATGAGAATCAAAGTAGATCCATAAGAATTATACCTAACTTGACTTTGAGTTAAGGAATGCTTTGACGATGTTGGTGCTCATGTTCAACTTCTTTCATTTGGTTCGTTGAGAGAAAGAAATTGAGCAGTTGTTTTCTTCTTCTTTTTTTTTGCGGTAGTTTAGAACATCAGAGAAACGGCTGAAAACCACTCGAATCATCCATGAAGTTTTTTTCGTTAATATCGAAGAAGTAGAGACGCACGAACTAAAATCACTGAGAGTGGGGGCAGTTTGATAGATTATGCGTCAGTTATGGACGGTGTAAAGATGGTGTAAAAGGATTTTGTTCAATGCTTGTGTGGGGTTAGAATCAATGAGAGAGCTTTATTTCCTAATACTCTCATGAGAGTTGTCCACATCAGCCTTTTGTAGGGTCAGAATGAATGAGAATTAAGTATTGAGTTTCAATTATCATCTAGTTAGATGAATATTTTAATCGAATCTTCTTATAGAGAAACCAATTTTGTGTTGAGAGGGTATAATAGTCTGTTTCATATTTAATTGTTTCTCATCCATTTGACTCAGATGAAAGTTTATTGGTCCAATCCAACCAGATTTTAACAGTTTCTGGACATCTCACCCCTTTTCTCTACCAACTACCCTTATAAACTATATGATTGGACATGGACTTGGTATACCAAGACTTTTAGTTGTCCCATCATGTATCCAAATAGTAAAAATGGAACCAGAGAAGTTGTTGTGTACTCTAAACCCCGATGTTGCTATCCAAGCCGGGATTTCACTTCATCGCTTAGATCCAAATCAGTTTTGTACGTGTAGTTTTCTTGAAAACTTCTTAGGTTTCTTTCACACCATAAATTCCACGACGCTGCTGCTCGTATTACATTCCAAATTTCCTTTCCCTTAGACACACTATACCAGCACTTAGAGAGAGGATACATGTTCCTAGAGAAACACCATGCCCAATTTTGAAGGCATAAGCAAAGACCAAACTTTGGAAGCCACTTTACAATGGAGAAGTAAGTGGTTTTCAATTTCATTGGCATTTCCTCGTAGAATACAACTACAATAAAACTTTCTGAAAATAATATTCGTTAAATAATAATTTCTCTAAAATAATACAATTATTTAGTCCGAATTAGACTTGCACTGGTTAATTTCTTCTCGCTAAAATAATAATTTCTCTAAAATAATAATTTCTTTCGGTCCCCAAAGTTATTATTTTGTTTTACTGGATCATTCACAATAACTCCCTTTCTCAACAACAAATCAACAGAGTTTAGCTTACTATGAACAAAATACCAAAAGAAGAAAGCTACCTTTGGTGGAATCCAAGAGTTCCGCATATAAAAAAATGTGGGAATGGGAAGTCAGCAACGCCGTCTTTTCCAATGAGTTCAGAGTACAAAGTTTTGACCGAGAAAACTCCTTGATTATCTTGAGACCCACTTTTAGTATCTGTTATACAATCAAGACATGGTGGAGTGGATCCGATTCTGAGTATTAACAAGGCAAATTGATTAGATTCTGCATTATTTAACCTTCCCTTAAAATTAAAGATCCAGTTCCTTTAATCAGTAATATGAGCAGCTACAATGGCATGTTTTGAATTTGAACAATTTAAAAATGTCAGGAAAATCCAACAAAAATGAAAAAACACCAGACCAATTGTCAAACCAGAAAGAAATCATTTCGTCATTATGAACGGTAAGAGTGAAATGAGCATTAATTAATTGCAACAATTTTTTATCAACACACAAGAGATACCACTAGGAGTTGAAACCCTTTTACAAATACTAAAATACAGCAAAGTAGGAATCCTCATTTATCATAAATCTTGTTCTACATATACATTATTTGAGCAAGAAAACTGGAGTAGATAAAAGCCGAATGCACCGATGAGCAATCAAGTCCAGTGATTATCAGGTGTGGAGCTTAAGGTTTCCCGTGATTTGCACTTAAGAAGCTTCTTAAAATAGGTTTAAGCTTTTCTGACATCTTAATAATACCAAAGAACATTAATCTATATAGGACCACCATTCCAAATAAGACAGCTAAATCAATCCATTTTGAATAACCCATTGGCATTTGCCATATATTTTCTATAATTTCTTCACCGGTAATAGTTGATGAGCCATTGCATTGATTTCTAGGAAAACTTAATCCTTCAAACTCATTTTTATAGAGTCCTTCATTCGCATACCTATGGAATGCAATGTAGTACATCGGGTATTTCCAAAACACATTTGGAAGGTCAGCTGGTAGTCGAAAGAAACCAGCGTTTAATGTCATAGTACCTTGAATTCCTGCTCCTATTATTATACCCAGAAGGTAATTAGGAACCATACAAGCGACCACCATCATTAAGCTCTCGACTAACATAACAGATACGAAAATTACTAGAACAAAGAAGAGAAAATGATCAACCCCTTTGTGAAGACCAACTAAGTAATAAGCAATTGCTCCTGGGATTATAGAGATTAGAAGCAAGTATGGTATGGAGGAAAGTGTATTTCCAACTACGAACGCTGCAACACCGTAGTGCCCATTTAATCTCTCTCTACCAAATATCTAATGTTAAAAAACAAACCTAAGATCAGTAAATAATAATATTTATAGGTATTTATATAGCTATGGAGAAAAAAGTCCGCAAAATACCATCATATCCTCCACGAAAGAAGGGAATCCACCGACTGACATGATAGTTAATAATGAAGCTACAAACATAAGCATTGCACCTCTAGCCTGCAAAATTGGGGAACTAGTTTCTCTTACATCATGCATCCATAGTTAGTTTTACGTGAAACTTTCATATGTTGTTCTCTTTACCTGTATTGAACCAAAACTGTGGCCAATGTCATGAAATATCATACCAATACAAAGACATAGTGAAACATAGATTCCAAGACGCAACCAGTAGTAACCTAAATCACGGTTCATGTTCACGAAGGACCTTCTTGTAAGAATAAATGACTGTGTTAAGAAGCTTGCTTGACTTCCTTTCTCAAGTATTCTCCCTTCCTGTAAAATCGGGAAGACGTTAGTACATCCATGTAGTGCATAATTAATAAAAATAATAGTCGCAAAGATGCATTGAACTTTTTTTTTTTTGGAAACCACACTTAGATAAAGGGTGGCACCGACAATCGTTATTTTATGATAAATTTGATGTTGTTGGACAACCTTACAGAGGATGTGTGACTCCGTCGCATACCTTACTAGAAATTTCGGATATTCGATGTTTTACTTGTTGGAAGAACTGAGACGACTTGTATGACTCGACTAAAATGTTGATTGCTTCCTCTGCAGTTGCTGGCTTGTTTTCCACAAAACCTTGTTCAATGTCTTCATCTTCAAAAAGACTTAGCTGATCAAAATCTTTGTTGATTGTTCTCAGGTAATGATCTGATGGGTTTTGTAAAGAGGGACAAGGGAATCCATTAAGTGCGAAAAACTGCAAACAAATGCCAAAAATCAAAAACTACTATAAAAATTTACAGAATATGTTACTAAAACCAAATACGAGAATTTAAGAGGCTTTCACGTATATGAAACCGGATAATCAGTTAGTTACCTCGTGTGCTACTGATGCACGACCAAAGTAAACTGTTTTTCCAGCGGAAAGTAGACAAAGATTATGAAAAAGAGCAAAGACTTCACTGCTTGGTTGGTGAATGGAAGCAATAACAGCCATTCCACATTGTTGCGTAAGCTTCAAAATTCTGGCCATGACATGGTAAGACGCCGCACTATCGAGACCACTAGTGGGTTCGTCTAGAAAAAGAAGTTTCGGACGTGTTAGAATCTCTTTACAAATGCTTACTCTCCGCTTTTGTCCTCCGCTAAGTCCTTTACTGCTCCACCCACCAATGGTTGTGTTCATTGCTTCTTGTAATCCCATATCCCTTATGGTTGTTTCTGCTCGGTCTTTCTTTTCTGAGCTTGTCATGGATTCAGGAAGTTGGAGCATAGCAGAGTAGTAAACAGTTTCTTTTACAGTTAACGTCGTCGTTAATGTATCATCTTGAGTAACGTAAGCCTATAAATGTAAAAAATAAAAAGATTATGATGGAAGTTATCGGATCACGAAATAACACGCTAAAACTTGTACATAACATGGCATAACATATGACCTGGCAAACATATCACGCTAAAATTTGTACGTAAAATGTAGGGTATAAGAAAAAACAGCTCAATCGAGCTCATGGATTTATCTAGGCCATTTATGGTCCAATCTAAGGAAAGGTTTTTTTCTCTTTTAAACCATTTGCAAGGGGCGATGGATAGAGAATCGAACGTAAATGATCGAACTCTCATGTCCTAAGAATGCCGCGAAATTGAAAATGTATTTCTTAGGCCTATTCCTACGGGTATAACAAATTTTTGTAACTTTTGCACCGACAATATGTATGGCGAAGTGGTAAACGTATGTTCTTAAGTATCAAATATACCACTTAGGCACATGAGATGAACACTCTATTGAGCGATAGGGACTCTATTGAGCAATGGAGATTTTATCTTTATCTACGAGTAATTTTATATCTTTTATTTTAATCTCCCTCTTCTCTCTCACTTCACAAAAACTAGAGAAACACCCATCAACTTCTTCTTCTTCCTTCGCTCGGATCTAGTCCTGCAAAGATTTCTTACTTTTAGTTATGCCATGTTATTAGAGCGATTTTTATCTTCGCTATTTGGGCGATTTTAGCTACACTTTTATAGTGTATTTTTCTACTGATTAGTTCGTGTTTGGTTTTCTTGATAAAAGTATATCGGCGATTTGGCACGGCGATGGTTAATTTTTTCTTTATCAGAAAATTTGGATCTAGGGTTCGAGTTAGTAGCTGCACATCAAGAACTTTTGGGCATATCACTCCTCTGCCACAAGAACTTCTCTTTCCCAAGATTAAAATCTATCAAAATGGTCGAATTATAATTTCGAAAAGTATTTCTTCTCCGGTCTCAGAGTACAAGATTTGGATGCTATCGTGGTAGATCACTCTTTCTCTTCGCATTACATTTTATATCTTTATTTATATTTGTTTCGTGTTATGATATACTTGTTGCTCTTGAAAATCATCATGTAAACGTTTCTTGTGGAATGAAATACTTATGATTTGATGATAAAATTAAAATATAATAATAATAATAATAATAATTTAATATCTTTTATACACTTCTCTCTCCAACAGTTTTATTATCTTAATATATTTTCACATATAAAGGATCCACTAAAGATTTTATAATACATAAACTTTCATGGACTCCGCAAAACAGACACAAATATGTTTTGTACTAATTCAGGGCCTGTCTAACACAACTAAATATATTTTTTTAATCATATTTATTACCACATTGTCCATATCGGAGAAGTGCATATGTGGCGTGGCAAACTAAGTTTTATGTTCATGTTGAACTAGTGAATCGGTCGTGGCTAAGTAATAATTTTGAAACATTAGGCAATGAGTAAATTGAAAAAGTAAAAGTAACATTTTTTTCCAGAAACGAAAGTTTAATAGCATGTTTGGATACAAATCTACTTTTAATTTCTGCTTTTCCAGAAGTCGAAGTCGAAGTCGGAAGCAACACTATTTTGCTTTACACAAAGTTAACATTTCGATTTCTAGAAGTCAAATTGACGGCCAAATTGATTTCTGACTTTTCGACTTTTAGAAATCGAAAAACTATTTCTAATATGCTATCCAAACATGCTATAAACTTATTTGTGACATCTCACGGCGGGTCCCACCGCACACAAATCCGTGGGAGTTCCTAAGAGCCGTGTGTTGCAGTTCAATGTGTCGGAAGACTGTGCTAAATTTGGATTAGTCTTGTTAAATTCATATTTATCTCAAAAGTCCATCAAACAACCCGGTGTACTATATACACGAAATAGGAATATATTTAATTTTTTGAAAACATTGAGTCTGCTGTCCAATTGGTTAAATAGGTTACTAGGAAATGGGAAGTTTTAGAGCTCACTTACTAAATGTGTCTCTGTACCTTGCCTGATGTGTGTCTCGCCTCAAGCTGATGTACCAAATTTTTTGGGTAATAGATAAAATGACTACGAGTGAAATTAGACAGAGAAATGGCTTGTTTTTACCGACGTTCCAAAAGCTAATGCTTGTTTACGGCCATTTACTTTGATCGACCCTGACTGTCTTGTGTTGGAGGCTAATCTTCCTGCAATTAACCGAATTAAAGTAAGCTAATTAATTAGTTACTAATATACCAAAGGTAATATCATTCTATTAAGCACTAGTAGAGATTATTTCAAAACTCTTCGATTTTAGTCTCAGTCGTTACGAGACACACCTTAGGTAGAATTTTACAAGTAAATTAATTACCTGCTAATGCGTCAAGAAGAGTTGATTTGCCAGAACCTGAAGGACCCATAATAGCCAAGATCTCACTAGGTTGAGCATACCCATTAAGCCCTTGTAGTAGAGCTCTACCATTGTTATCAGTACTACTACCACTTCCTGATGAAGGTACAGTGACCCATAGATCTTCCCATGTCAATAAAACCCCAGTTTCTGTATAAGAAGAGCCGAACGATCCCCTCTGCCTCCTTTTCCTAAGCTCATTTGGAGTTGGTAATGGTGATTCCATCTCCATTGTTGAACTTATTTCGTTGTTAAGAAGCGGTAACGGTGATTTACTCGGGCTTAGATTTGGTACATACACATTAGTATTTGCTGAAGCCATCTAAACAAAAACTTGTTTTGAGATAATAATGATATGATCAATCTAAGCTATGATGCACTCACCTATCATTTATATAGACGTACAAATGTCATTTTGTCAAGGTAAAAGTTGAAAAATGAGAAGATAAGTGAGATAAAGTATAGAAAGTGAAAGTAATCAGGCACAGTAACCTCGTGGAGAAGTGTTGCCTTTGATCTGAGGATGTGGAACCCTGAGAACCATGCATCATGCATGGCATTTTCGTACCTGTCTATAAACACTCTAACTCACAGCATTATCGTATATTTAATTAATGGTCCGCACGAAAACATAACGTTCATTATGATAACGATTTGCAGGCCGCTAGGCCATATTCTTATTATCGATTGGCGCGATAACTGTGAACGTAGTTAGGTGGTAGTACAGTGAAATGACATAACATGGCAAATTAAGGAAATCTCTGAGTAGTTAGCTGTTGATATTTAAAGCCTGATCCTGCAAATCTAGTGGTGGGTTCCAAAGCTCCATCTTAAGCCACAAACTAACAGTGGAGTTTAGGTTATTAAACGCTACAAAACCGCTAGATTGAGCGCCAAAAGACTTCAATCTTCCACTAAACCTTGGAAGGTGGCTTGAAAAACCCGTACTTGGTTGGAGCTAGTCTTATGGTGGAATTCAAGTGCTATTCGAAGATCGAAAAATGTGTAATGCTAACACTGATGCCTTCCGAGTAGGGCTATTCCCCTCTATCTCTAAACCATCTAATCTCCCAAGGCCTCGTGGAAAAAAAACTTGGAATCCAACTATCCAAGAGAAAATGATACTCCATTTCAGACTGAGCATCAACCGAAATGACGCTACATTGTTCGAAAATGCAAATCCAAACGTTGCCCAACGCAACCCAACAATCATGGTCCCATCCAATAAAGAGGAATTAGTTATACTTTGTTTTCATAGAAGATGAAATTCGGGTCCTCACTCTCTAATTCTGAACAAAGAGGGTAAGGGAGGAAAGAGATAGGCATGTGGAAAACGGTAAACAGGTGGAAGCGTCTGATATCTTTAAACTACATTAATGCAACAATAAAAGAATCGGATGTGTTTGGAACTTTACCCGATCGATAAATAACTGAAGAGTGTGAAACTTGATATGTGGTCGACAACAATTTATCAACAATGTGGTTAAGCAAACAACACATCCCATCACTAATCACCAATCCTTGGTCTTCCATCCGTCGTGGACAACAATGTTAATTCGTACAAGTACAATATATCTTATCCATCCATGTCTGACACCGAGTCATTTGAATGATGAGACTGACTGACTGAGAGAGACTAATAGTTAGTTTGGGGAAGTTGTACTCTCCACACACCTACACACAGAGACAAGGCAAGTCATTGTTTTTTGCTCGATCAAATAAAATCATTACAAAGCAAAAGAGGCACCAAAGGTTACAAAAGACACCCATTACGGGCCATACACAAAAGAGAACAAGGCAAGTGACGTTACCATTATAACCACTGAAAATTTTAGATTTCAACAACCGATCCATTTTTTTTAACGCTTGTTTCATACACTAATTGAACGGAAGATGGTGAGGAATGAGACAGTAAAACTTCTCATTACGGGCCTACTTATTTGAAACGGATAGTGTAGTAGATAATCTGCAGAACCGAAGATGGTGAGGAATGAGACAGTAAAACTTCTTAGACAGGCCTTCACTTTCTTAGACGCTCAGCGATAACCAAGCTTTAAAACTGAACGATGGGAATTCTCTTTCTTAGATATTCATATGCTGCAATACACCTAGTAAAACTGAACGACCAAGCTATAAATTTCTACTCTGAGATTTGCTTAATTTTCTATGTTGTTTCATTTCACTCACGTACCTGAAGACATTCACAATTATTGTTGTCAACCACCATATGTCCCATTAATCGATAATCCATAGCTCCCGAGCCTCATGTTAAAGTATAGCTAGGTCATGATCGACGTTGCGAAAAAAATATCACGGTTGTCGGTTGATAATAGCAGGTTTATTGTCCTCGCACATGTGGAAATTAATTAATAGCTCGATTGGATCGCTAGCCTTTCATCAGTTTTAAGAACACAGCTATTGGTCTGCAGGTCATCATTTCCTGTGGATCATCAAATACGAAAATGCTGTGAGTTAGAGTACTTAAAGATAGGTACAATCGATGAGCAGACGTTTCCTGCAGAAATACTGTTAATCCACTATTCTAATACCATGTCTTCATGGCTATTACTTATTCCTGTTTTGGTTGCGCTTTTCATCCGTAGACTGATAAAGAAAAGAAGCGACAGACAACATGCTTTCCTATATCCACCTGGTCCGTTTAAACTTCCCTTCATAGGAAACTGCTTGCAATTGCTATTCCATGGCTCACCACATCGTTCTCTATGGCAACTCTCGAGAAAACATGGCCCTATCATGCACCTTCAACTAGGCCGGGTACCAATCCTAGTGATCTCTTCATCTGAGTTAGCAAAAGAAGTTTTGAAGACAAACGATCTAAACTTTAGTAATAGGCCTTCTTTAGTATGCCCTGGAAAGTTTTCTTATAATTTCATGGATGTCACGTTTAGTTCTCACAATGAGTATTGGATGGAGATGAGAAAGATTTTTGTTTTCGAGCTTTTAAATCCGAAAAGAGTGTTATCTTTCAGGTCTATAAGAGTAGAAGAGGTTGCGTTTATGATCGACTCCATTTCTCAATCGTCTAATAGGCCTATTGATCTTTCTGAACATTTGTTTTCTAATACTTTTACGATTATTTGCAGGATTGCTTGTGGCAGAGTAATTGATAAAATTAGATTTCAGCATATTGTTTTCGAATGTTTGGAAACTATTGGTAGTTATTTTGTTGCCGATCTTTTTCCGTTTTTCGGGCGTATAGTCGATGTTCTGACTGGACAACATTCAAAGCTAAAGAAGAATTTTCATGAACTCGATAATTTCTTACAACAGGTCATCGACCAGCGCATCAAGTCAGATCAGACGAGGCCTGTATCGCAACAGCAAGACATCATTGATATCTTACTTGGACTAGAAAAAGATGGAGTTTGTCCGGTTCAAGTCACTAAAGATCGTATCAAGGCACTCCTCATGGTTATCTCTCTTTTCTCTCCTTCCCTTTGGAAAAATATGTAGGAACCCTGTGTGCAGTTCGTCGCCTAAGGCGCAATGACAACTAGTATTACAATTGTGGCTTTTCTCACTGAATTTAAGCTATTTTGTGTATTGCAGAATATTTTTGTAGGTGGCATAGTTACAACTAGTATTACAATTGTGTGGGCAATGGCAGAACTTATTAAGAACCCAAGGATAATGAAGAAAGTGCAAGACGAAGTAAGAAATTGCGTAGGAAAGCAAGGGAAAGTCGAAGAAACAGATCTTGACCAGCTTCATTACTTAAAGATGGTGTTCAAGGAGACTTTAAGACTGCATGCTCCAGCTCCAATGTCTATTCCAAGAGAAAGCATGAGACACTGCAAGATCAAAGACTATGATATTCTTCCCAAAACGACAGTTTTAATTAACGCGTGGGCAATTGGACGAGATCCTAGTTCATGGGAGAATCCAGAAGTATTCTTCCCAGATAGGTTCATGACTAACTCCATGGATTTCAGAGGACAACATTTCGACTTTTTACCGTTTGGATCGGGTCGACGAGGTTGTCCAGGGATATCACTGGGAACTACAATAATCGAGCTCACACTTGCAAATCTTCTTTACAGTTTTAATTGGGCATTACCTTATGGATTGAGGCCTGAAGATATGGACATGGATGAGACTGGTACTTTTGCTAATTATAAGAAATCTGCTTTGACACTTGTGCCTGTACGTCATGTATAAATTAATGACTGCTACAGTCTAAGGATATTACTACAAGGAACAAGATGCATAAATAATTAGCTTAAATCATAATTATTGTTCAATAAGTACATTATTGATCAGCAATAAAACTCGAGTAGCCAAAAGCAAACGTACCGATGAACTATCATGTCACGGGGTTTGCAGCTTAAGGTTTTCGATGGTTTGCACTAAAGACACTTCTTAAAATGGGTTTATGCTTTTCAGATATCTTAATGACTTGTATGACTTGACAAGAATGTTAATTGCTTCCTCGGTTGTGTTCGGTTTCCCCCCATAACCTTGTTCAATGTCCTGCACGTAAGGAAAAAAAATCTAATCTGTAAAGTACTTAATTTTTATGCATGTATACTAGTAATTCATCCTATCTTGTTAGCAAAATTAGCATTTCTTACTCACTCGAAGTCTTTGTTGATTGTTCTCAGAAAGTGATCGGATGGGTTTCTCATTGTTGGGCAAGGGAATCCATTCAGTGCAAAAAACTACAAAAGAAAACAATGTCAAAAATCAATAACTGCAAAAAAAACATACAGAAGAATAAGCTGTCATGTCGATGAATCCACTATTGGCTAAGTACCTCATTTGCTGCAGAAGCCGGACCAAAGTAAACAGTTCTACCGGAAGAAAGTAGGCAAAGATTATGAAAGAGATCAAATACTTCACTACTTGGTTGATGAACTGATGCAATTACTGTCATTCCATACTGTTGCGAAAGTTTCATAATTCTATCCAAAACATGATAAGATGCTGCGCTATCAAGACCACTCGTGGGTTCGTCTAGAAAGAGTAGTTTTGGACGTGTTAAAATCTCTATACAAAGGCTCACTCTACGCTTTTGTCCCCCGCTAAGTCCTCGAATACTCCATCCTCCAATTCTTGTGTTCATTGCATCTTGTAATCCCATATCTCTTATTGTTGGCTCTGCTCTCTCTTTCTTTTCCGATCTTGTCATGGAGTTGGGTAATTGTAACAAAGCAGAATAGTAAACACATTCTTTTACCGTCAGTGTCGTGGTTAAAACATTGTCTTGAGTAACATAAGCCTATACCAATGAAAGAACATATGTTTTAAGTATCTCGATAAAACAATTACATACAGATGTAATCAGAGAGACGTGTTTTGCTTTTACCGAATTTCCAAAAGCTAGTGTTTGTTTCCGACCATTTACTTTGATCGACCCGGATTGTCTTGTGTTTGAAGCTCCTCTTCCTGCAATTAATAGATTATTAAAGTATGTTAATCCACGATTATTACATTATATAAATTGATATTGTCATTTTAAGAAGCACTAGCAAAAGAGCCTGCTATTTTGACTCTCTGACATTTCCTTGACTAGACGCAGTAAACAAGTTAAAAACGGCCGTTATAAAGCCACCGACGCCATAACTATCTGCAGACCCTTGAGTTTACAAAAAAAAGTGTAAAAAAATCACCTTGAGTAGATTTTACCTGCTAATGCATCAAGAAGAGTTGATTTGCCAGAACCAGAAGGGCCCATAATAGTCAAGATCTAACTTGGTTGCGCATACCCATTAAGTCCTTGAAGCAAAGCTCTACCATTATTCTTACCAGTACCACTTCCTGAAGAAGGTACAGTGACCCATAAATCATCCCATGTCAATAAAACCCCACCTCCTGTACCAGAACTGGTGCCTCTAAATGATCCCCTCTGCCTCCCATTCCCAAGCTCATTTGGAGTTGGTAATGGTGATTCCATCTCCATTGTTGAACTTGTTTGGTTATCAAGAAGTGGTAATGGTGATTTACTTGGGCTAAGATTTGGTATGTACCTAGGCATATTAGCATTTGTTGAAGCCATCTTAAACAAACACTTACTTTAGAGATAATGATATTGAATCTAAACTATGAATTTTAAATGCAACCATCGTGTCATTTATATAGACATTGCAATGCTCTTTTTGCTGACAAGTTAATAGGTGACGAATTGAAGTGAGAAGATGGAAGTTAGATAAAAGTACAGTGAGTAAAGTAATCACGGCAATTTTGTGCAGTAGACAGTCAAGTGGAGGACAATAATTTCCCAAAAAAAGACATGGACGGAAATAACAGAAGGTACATATAATAAAAACTGAATAGTTGGTTAGATTATGACTACTCGTTAGACAAGGATATAATATCTGGATATATACATGTATTATTGGCATTGGCAACTTGGTTGGCCATACTCTTTGGAGAAATATAGTTGCAAGTTGCAACAGTTTCTATTTTCAGCTGTATCACCCTTTCTACATTAATCATCTTGAGCATAGCTAAAAACAAACGTGGTCTTTTTCTCGTTCAAGATGTGATACTGTGACACAATGGTGATGAATATGTATTTCAGAAAAAATTATCACCGGGGATCGAATTTTCACATTTAAATGCTATGTGCCACTGATATGCTGCTATATCACTATGGGATTTTTTGCAGTGGGTCTAAAATTGTAGTGTTTTCGATTACACTCAACGTTGCCGGCCGTGTATACTGGTTTCATGTCCTTGGAAACGAAACCCTTAGGAGGTGGTGAAAGGGGCATCTCACATCTGTAAAAGTTAGTATTAGACAAAACTTTGTCCATCGAAGTATCTTAATTTTTATCTAAAAGCCGCCTCAACAGTTCAAGAAAAAAAGAGATAAAGCAGCATGTGCCTTCTTTTCCGCATCATTATTAGGCCACTTCCTATGCACATGCCAAAACATGGTATTTGGCATATATGCACCCACTATGGGTATGCCAAACTGCCAAACTCATATGCCAATTTCCTGGCATATAGGCATACACGACAGAGTTTCCAAATGAGCGATAGAGTCTCTGGGCCGCCGATGGTCAAAGAATCGCTCGATGGTCATTCACTCGACAATGACAGTCAAGCTATCGCCGATACTATGATAATCGCCGACCAGATCTTCATCTAACGGCTACAATTTCCCCCTCTATAAATACCCGATTTCAAACTCATATCAACTCATACCAAAAATTCTAAATCTCTAGAATTTCTTAATTTCTCAATCTTTTTCAAATCTAAAACTATCACAACTCCTATACAATTATATTTTCTTGTAAAATGGATTCACAAGCACAAACTCAAGGCAAAGGTAAGAAGAATCGAGTCCGTGGTGCAAAATACACCATGATAGAAGATGAATGTATTTGTCGTAATTATGTTTTTTTTACCCAAGATTGTATCGGTGGTGCACACCAACATGGTAACACCATGTGGGATAATATATTTCAAAAATATGAAGAACAAACCATGAACATCAATGGTCGTGATGCAAAAGGATTGTCGAAACACTTCATTGTAATCAACCTAGAAGTAGCCGCTTATGTTGCATTGATAATGCAAGCCAAGAGAAAGGAAAGGACAAGTGGTCGATGATGTTGATTTTGAAAGAGAGGTTCGTACAGATTGGCAGCGAAAACATGGTAAACAGTTGTTGATGGTGGTTTTTAAACAAGGGGTAAAATCGTAAAACCCCACGACCTAGTGTTACCCGCAACTCATTAACTAAGAGCATTTAACTCAGGTGTAAATAATTAATAGGGGTATTTTTCAAAATACCGATTAGGGGTTCGACGACGTAACCCTAATTCCAAAACTAAGCCGCACACTCGCGCACCATGGCAACAATGCCAAACCAAGCCGCACATCGCGCACCATGGCAATAATGCCAAAACAATCCGCACATCGCGCACCATGGCAACAATGCCAAACAAAGCCGCACACTGCGCACCATGGCAACAATGCCAAACCAAGCCGCACATCACGCACCATGGCAACAATGCCAAACCAAGCCGCACATCTGCGCACCATGGCAACAATGCCAAACCAAGCCGCACACTACGCACCATGGCAACAATGCCAAACCAAGCCGCACACCGCGCGCACCATGGCAACAATGCCAAAACCAAGCCGCACACTGCGCACCATGGCAACAATGCCAAACCAAGCCGCACACTGCGCACCATGGCAACAATGCCAAACCAAGCCGCACACCGCGCACCATGGCAACAATGCCAAACCAAGCCGCACACTGCGCACCATGGCAACAATGCCAAACCAAGCCGCACACGCGCACCATGGCAACAATGCCAAACCAAGCCGCACATCTAGCACCATGGCAACAATGCCAAACCAAGCCGCACACTCGCACCATGGCAACAATGCCAAACCAAGCCGACACTGCGCACCATGGCAACAATGCCAAACCAAGCCGCACATCGCGCACCATGGCAACAATGCCAAACTAAGCCGCACATCGCGCACCATGGCAACAATGCCAAAACCAAGCCGCACACTCGCGCACCATGGAAACAATGCCAAACCAAGCCGCACACCGCGCACCATGGAAACAATGCCAAACCAAGCCGCACACCGCGCACCATGGAAACAATGCCAAACCAAGCCGCACATCGCGCACCATGGCAACAATGCCAAACCAAGCCGCACACCGCGCACCATGGCAACAATGCCAAAACCAAGCCGCACATCTAAGCACCATGGCAACAATGCCAAATTAAGCCGCACACTGCGCACCATGGCAACAATGCCAAACTAAGCCGCACACTGCGCACATGGCAACAATGCCTAACCAAGCCGCACACGGCAACAACGTCAAAACCAAGCCGCACACTGCGCACCATGGCAGCGACGCCAAAACCAAACTACATATCGCATTCATTGACAACCATGCCAAAACTAAGCCGCTATGCCATTGGCACATGCCAAATATAGCGCCCTAGGCTGGAAAACGTGCAACTAGGTCAACATGGCCGTACGTGCCATTGGCACATGCCAACGCGTACCACAAGCCATACTTCCAAGCCGCTATGCCATTGGCGCATGCCAAAGATAGCGCCCTAGGCTTGCAAAACGTGCAACTAGGTCAACATGGCCGTACGTGCCATTGGCACATGCCAACGCATACCACAAGCCATATTTCCAAGCCGCTATGCCATTGGCGCATGCCAAATATAGCGCCCTAGGCTTGCAAAACGTGCAACTAGGTCAACATGGCCGTACGTGCCATTGGCACATGCAAACGCGTACCACAAGCCATATTTCCAAGCCGCTATGCCATTGGCGCATGCCAAATATAGCGCCCTAGGCTTACGAACCATACAACCTAGGCCAAGTCGGCCACGCATGCCATTGGCACATGCCAACATGCTCGCTGGTAGCTTTTCTTACCAAGGCCACGGCTCTAACGGCCACGCATGCCATTGGCACATGCCAACATGCTCGGCGGTAGCTTTTCTTACCAAGGCCACGGCCCTAACGGCCACGCATGCCATTGGCACATGCCAACATGCGCGGGTAGCTTTTCTTACCAAGGCAACGGCCCTAACGGCCACGCATGCCATTGGCACATGCCAACATGCTCGCGGGTAGCTTTTCTTACCAAGGCCACGGCCCTAACGGCCACGCATGCCATTGGCACATGCCAACATGCTCGCTGGTAACTTTTCTTACCAAGGCCACGGCCCTAATGGCCACGCATGCCATTGGCACATGCCAAACACACACGCTGGTAGCCTAACTTGCAAACCGTGCAACCTACCACCAAGGCATTCCGCACATGCCATTGGCACATGCCAAACACACACGCTGGTATCCTAACTTGCAAACCGTGCAACCTACCACCAAGGCATTCCGCACATGCCATTGGCACATGCCACGCACGCCACTAGCAGCTCTGGCATTGCCACTTACACTCAACATACAACCTACCACCAAGGAATTCCGCACATGCCATTGGCACATGCCACGCACGCCACTAGCAGCTCTGGCATTGCCACTTGCGCTCGAAGTACAACCCGCAACAAGGGCATTCCGCACATGCCAATGGCACATGCCACACGCGCCACTAGCGCCGCCACTTTCACTCAAGGTGCAACCAACGAGATATCAACACAAAACTGGGGGATGCTTTCCGGGGTTTTGGTTTGGCGGTCACGACTTACGTACACTACGCTCACATTAAGAAAGCGTGAAAAGGAATAAAGTGGTCAAATAAATGAGGAAATAATGGTGAAAACGTTTTCACCCATTAACACCATGCGGTTACCACCTCCTCCCATTATTTCACCCTTTACTCTCTTCCTTCATGAGGCCAGTGCGTTTCAATCTCGACTTGTATAAATAGGTCTTACCTATTTCCACCGGACAACAAGTCTCGCCAAGAGAAAATACTACACTGTCGAAAAGGCAACTTTGCAAGCTCTCCAAAAAGCTTTCATCTCTTGCAAGCTTCCTAAGCTTTCACTTTCGATACAAGTCGAGACACTACTCTCCCCGAACTATTCCTGGGTCTCAACACCTTTCTTTGCTTCCCTCCCCAAATCAACCCTTCTCCTCCACTTTGTGACCGAAGCAAGTCCGGAACGACCATTTCTTGGTTTAGGCCGGACTTGTGCATTGATCTCCCGAATCTATAAAGTGCTCACGTGCAAGACATTTGTTTAGGGTTTAAACCGTTTCTCACTCACCTACCGAATTTACCGAAATCGGCGGTAAAACGATTTTCACCCATAAATAATTGGCGACCACAATGGGGGATTGATCTATCGGCTACAATGTCGGGACTGTCGATCTCGTTCTTCGACCCAGATATCAAGATGGTAGGGGAAGACGACTCAATTCGACTCAACTGCCAGAAGCCCCAAATACCAGTTGTAAAACTACACCGGAAAACTGGGGACTCGTTGAAGATGCTACCAAAGAATTGGGGACTTGTGACTCGGTCAGACTCAACCGCCCGGACAACCCTAAGTTATCAGTTGTTAAAACTACACCAGAAAACTGGAGACTCGCTGAATACTCTACCAGCAATTGGAGACTCGCTGAATACGTTACCAGCAATTGGGGACTAACTGGCGATGCTACCAGCAAAGCCGCCTTTACATGGAGAGGGGCGTGTTCACAAAAACCGTCATACTACTGCGTCTTGTGCCTATTGCTAGCACACACTTTCATAAAAGCAATATTCCTTTCCCAAAACATAATCAGGGTCATATTATCAAAACCATTCATCCCGTAAATAATCAAATACCCTAAAAGCTACCACCGCCTATCAAAGGTCAAGCTTTGAACCGGACATCCAATATGTCTTTCAAAAAAAAAAAAAGAGAACCTAAATGAAAGTCTAGCAGAGAAACGTTCAAGGAAAATTATCCAATAGAAGTCTGCTCTTCTTGGAGAAAGTCAACTTTGCATTTTCAAGAGCCGCTCTCTTCATAGTCAACATCTTGGAAAGCTCTTCGAGTTCCACCTCCTGTCGTGCAATCTCCTCGGCGGAAAGGCTTTCGATTGCCGCATCTTTCAACTTTTGGATCTCGACAAGGCCCTCGACAAACCACGAAGTGTTGAACTCCTTTTCTACGCACACGTCGCGATGGTGCTCCCAAATCGGCAATAACGTCTTGAAACGGTGTGACCAGTCACCTCACGCATATCCTCGATGGAAGATAAAGCCTCTTCCACACGCTTAACCAGTGCAAATCGACTAGTGACTTTCTTGGTTGTGGCCATATGTCCGTATTTCTCCTAGATTCTAGGTGTACAACGCCTCGTGCTTAGCCAAGACTTGTTTGAAGCCGCCAACCAGCACATGACCTGGATAAGGAACCAAGTACGGAGGATCAAAAATGGCGCCTGCACCTGGCCTCACGACTCGCAGAGGGTCTTCCTCCATGTCTACGACAACAACCATCAGAGAATCATCCGCCGTTTGAGCCACATCTGTGCCTGGCAATTGGCTAACGCCCATCTCCAAGTCACCAGCGGTGGTCACCAAAGGCAAGTTTTCGTGTGCCTCTACCCCGTCATCCTCCGAATCGGATTTCTCCTGCGAACTCGAGTTAGACATTTTTCAAAAGAAGAAACAGAAGAAGAGAGAAAAGAAGCGCGAAACTCACCGAACCACTTCCCGAAAAAGAACCGGTGCAGGAATCACTCTCACTTGTCGAACTTTCTTCTTTCTCTGACTCATCATCGCTATGAGAAGGCTCAGTGCTGCTGGAATTCTTTGAAGAAATTGCTGCCTCCTGGCAACGTGCAAGGGCAGCGAAAGTATTAACACTACCAAAGCCCTGGAGGAAACAAGACACATGTTTTCAGCAGGAATTCACGTGTTTTGAGACAAACCAAAGAAGAGGCGACACATACCTGGTTATTGGAAGAACTGAAAGACACGAGAGTCAGTGGGAGGATCTTTTGAAACCGTCCGAAACCCGGCAACACGATTCTTCGTTCTCCGTTCCTTGGCCTGGGGACTTTCCGAGTTGCTAGGCAACTTTCGCTTGGGATCCCTCAATATTGGATACTTCTTCAAAACTGCTGGGGAAGGTTTACAACGAACGTTCTCCACCACGTTATTCACAAAATCTTGGATCATAATAAACTCGTCGCACCAGAACTCATTATAGCCAAAGGTCGTCGAAGTTACTCTTCCCATTTGTAAGAAGGGAAGGCGGATACCCGGCTCGAGGGCACTGGCATTGAGGGCGGCACGCAATGAATCCTTAGGAAGAACCGACTGGTAAGCAAGAGGTACCCCTTGATCGAAACCCATGTGACGAGCAGTACGGTCAATATTGTAAGCAGCTATCTGGCAAGACCCCATGAAGAAAGATGGCATATAACCGGCAAGCGGCTTTGAATGAACAAGTTTTCACCAACGCTCAAATCGCCATCTAAGACAAAGACATGAGCGGAGCGAGAAGCAAAGGTGTCAATTTGAGACACCGACCTATGGACCTGGCTCCCATGGGCGAAAATTAATTTCATACGACTTATCAAGAAGACTAACCAAGCTCACGCCAACCTTTGGACGCCTTTGTTCACCCATCGAAGAATTCGGGAACCCCCAACTCG
Source organism: Papaver armeniacum (assembly GCA_023531295.1). Classification (NCBI taxonomy): domain Eukaryota; kingdom Viridiplantae; phylum Streptophyta; class Magnoliopsida; order Ranunculales; family Papaveraceae; genus Papaver; species Papaver armeniacum. The sequence goes on along the minus strand of JAJJWW010012349.1, from coordinate 62,871 downwards.
CGGGAATCGAAGGCATCGGTTTGGAGCATACTTCTCAAAGTGCTCCCATAGCCGGACTTGCGGAAAAGCAACGTGCACATATGAATTCACTTTCATGAAACCATTCAAACCCGCGTGTTCGCAACTAGGTGATCCGGATGCACATACGGGGGAACCGAGGAATAACTTGCCAATGGGAAGAACTTCACCTTTTGCTAACTTCACAAAGACATAGCTAGCAACTCGGTCTTATTTCCTTCTTGCCGGCACCGTCATCAAAAATGTCTCTAGACAACCATAGAGCCAAAAATTCTGCAACATGAAGATCACTGCTTTTATTCAGGTTCCAGCTCGTCCGGAAACCACTGAGACATCCACCAGCTATAAAAGCACCTTTCATCCTCTTTCCGGGCAGAATCCTCGACTTCGCAGTGGAGTCTTGATGGACACATTTTTGTGTCTGATATAATCTCAATTGTATATATTGTTAGTGCTCGATTTTGTATTTATTATGGTATTTTATGTCTTTGTAGGTGTTTTTGGAGAAATAAGCTTTTGCGGGAAAATTGGCTTGAAAAGTGGTATTTGCGCTCGTGGGAGAAAATTACTATTCGGATCCCCATTTTGGATAAGGGGTAACCAAATTACTAAGGGCACCCCATTTTCAGGCGACTACTATTCACACCCCATCACACGATAGGGGTGTCCCTTTCTCTTCACCGGTTCGAACAAGTTTTGGCGGGATTTGGTTTTATTTGAAAATGTATTACGAAATTTGGCGAGTTGGTTTTGGCCGAGTTTTACTTGGTTTTAATCACCGATTCGCTGGGGAACAACTTGCCACGATCAAACAGGGGAAGGTAATAGGTCTACTCACGTAAAACAAGAAGATCACGGTTGAGCAGGGAAAGATTTTCTCGGTTTATATTTGGGAAGAGCTGGAGATATTTGCTCGGGCCTGTTTGGATTAGACATGGACTATATGAGGTTTGGTTCGTTTCATGATGAAATATGGAAGGTCTTGGTCTTGCAGACGTAAAAAAGGGAAGAGCTCAATCAATTCTCGGTGAAGAAGAAGAGAAAGGGTTGCAGACGACGCTACAAAACTGTCGTTCTCAAGAACCCTAATTGAAGAACATTGGACCAACGCCTGGCAGTCTTAAATTCAACGATGAGAACCTTAGTATCGTTTAAGAGGCGAGACTTATTCTTTCAGAATCTGTTTGTAACGCCTTTTCAATGTTACAAACTGCCTGAGTTATTATCTTTCTCTTGTTTTTCACACTTTTGAGCTATGAACACCTATTTTGAGCACGTGAATAACTTGAGGATCTAAACCCCAACACTGGGACGATGGAGGAAGCCATTTTTCATGCGTGTGGTAATTTTATTAATTCTTTTATGACTTATTGCATTGATTTTTAATCGTATCTTATGATTTTTATTGAATGATTGTGATTTCAATTGATGGGTCATGCTTTCTTAAGTGTTTTGATGTCTCATGCTTTAGATTTACAGTCATTACTTTCAAAATCTACTTTCGGCAATGAATTAGAGTCAATAAATTTGAGCTATAAATGTCTAGAATTATTAGTTGAACCACATGAATGTAAGAATTGGTGGAATCCTGAGTCTCAGTAATCTCTCGATATTGTGACATCTTGTAAATATATTTTCTTTGTTTTTAGAGTTTTCTGAAACTAAATCTTTACAAGTCTGAGTTGAACTAATTTTACTACCACTTTCTACAACATTATTGAGTCACATCAATTTTTTATGCGCGACGCGGACTTGTATTTAGATTTGTTTTAGGTTTATTTTTCTTTTTATTATTTTTTGTTCTTTTTTACGCCTTTGGTATTTTTTTGATTCTTTTCAGATTTGGAGCGAAGCTACAAGGAAATAAAAAGTGCTATAAAAGGAAAGCATCGCCAAAGAAGGAAAGAAAAAAGGAGTCCAAGGAGTGAAGAAGATTTTGTATATATTTATTTTATTTAGACTTTATTTCTTTTTATTTTTAGAAACTGTAAATAGGGTTTCATTGTTGTAATTTTTTTGTTTTTATTTTTGGACATTTTTTGGACATTATTACTGGACTTGGACATTATTTTTAAAACCCTAAGGAAGGGTTAAAATTAAATATAAACTGTTTGCGAGGAAGGACGACAAGATTACGATCTTTGTCTCGGCCCCTCGGGTTAGACATCGACATAGGAGTCGGTGGCCTGAGTCGACTTCAACGGTTCATCGCCCGTCTGGTACTGGAGGTAAGACTCTATCCACCCACGAATCCCCTGTCAGTGGGTTTTATTTTGTGTGACAACTCACACCCCTGCGAATAGAATGTCGAACTGGTATAATAATAGCCAATACAACGAATATCCGACTGAGTTTCAAACTGGACGTTACTACTTTGACCATAATTTGAATAGTGGTTGGGAACATCAGCCTTTTGAAGGTTATGGTCCATACCATGGTGAGCCCAATTACTATCCTTATTCCCACCGGTCATACGAGCAAAATTCCTCTCTATTAGAGTCCGCACGTAAGTTAGCTGAGTCAGCACAAAAGATACTTAAGTCGACATGTAGTTCAGATGAGATGAATGACTTAGTTATGGACGATAGCAATACAACGTGTGAACCTTCTTTCCTAGAAAAAATCAGGATGTCATGTGAGTCGAATCAGAAAATGTTATTAGAGGCCCAAGAAAGAACTGCTCAAGATAGTCTTAATTTCCAATATAGTGTTTCCAATAGTACCTTTGAAAATGAGGATAGTTATTTGCATAATCAAGATGACGAGGTTAGAATTGGTAACACTACTTTTTTAGACGAGGTTCGACCATTTTCATGTTATTACAATGATGATTATGATGAGGATAGTGTTGATGAAGAATTTGAAATATGTAAGCATAGTGATCAGGAATTTGTTACTCCAATTGAGCTTAATAATGATAATATTTCTAGTTCAAATCCAAATAATTTTAATAATTATTCACCTATTCAAAAGGAAGAGGATTTGACTAGAGATACCACCATTTTAGACGATGTAGTATTTCCTTATGATTACGAAGCCGATGATAGTTTTGAGGAACGAGTCTATTCTGAGAATATTGTTTTAGAGTCTAGCGATTTAGAAACATTAGTCTTAGACAAAGAAGATGAACTCGTAGAGCTTTCAAATATGATAAGTGAGGATGCACCTTCCGATTATAACTTAGAAGAAGCAGTTGACCATTTTCAGGATTCCGATGATCTAGAAATTAGGGAAATTGTAGATAGTCTATCTAGAGACACCCAAAACTCTAAGTTTGGGGGAGATTATCATTCTCCCCGTGCTTTACCTTTAGCTCTTGTAGATATCCCTCACTTGGGACTTGATATATGTGCCTCAACCATTGTGCCAGATTGCCTTCATACTAGTTCTCCAGAACCTAATAATGTCCAAGAAGAAGTTCAGTTGTTAGAAACCCATCCTCTGGTTGATGTGGTTTGCCCAGGCTATGATACCCAGATTGATTTTGTTTTCCCACCAAATATTTTTCAACCAATTGTGGGAATGTATAAGTTTCAGATGTGTCAATTATTTAGTTTTGAGACTAAACCTAAGTACTTTAGGAAATTAGTATCGACACATTTTATTATGATTGACTGCAAGTTTCATCGTGGTCAATTGTGTGAGTCAAAACTGATTGACTTTAAGGATCCGCAATTATTTAGGTTATTATTATGTGCTTCTAAGTTCTTATTTGAGTTTTTCCAGACTTTAAAACCTGAACCGGATCTTGGCTTTGAGGAATTCCAAAGACATGAAAATATTTTATTTGGACCCAGTTATAGAACCTGAACCTCAACCACAGCTAGATGTAGTTGTCTTAAACAGGAAACTAGACAAGGGTGTGCTTCATTTGTTAATTTTCTTGGCATTTTGCAGATTCCTTTTATTTGTGATAGCTCTATTTGGTTTTGATGACCCACAGAAATTTCGGCTATTACTTTATGATTCTATAAGGTGACTAATCCTTTCTTAGTCTGGCTGAAGACATTAAACTTAGCACTTCTTGGGAGGTAACCCAATATTCATGCGACACGGTAATATCTTTCCTTATCTCTTTACTTCAAATGGTAACAGTTTCTCCTTGTTCATGTTTTTAATTTTATCTTTAGAACATTGAGGACAATGTTAGATTTAAGTTTGGGGTATGGGAGAAACATTTTAGTTGCATTGATAAACTCCAGGAACCTAGAAATTTATGCTTATTAAGGATGGCACTAACCAATCTAAGTGGATGGAAGCATTTTGGTTGTAGGAGTTGAGGAACCAATCGATTAGATGGAAACATCTAAAGAGTCTATTCATAAAAGCACAGAGCTCGGGTGTTAGAAATAACATGATAGTTTCACCATATCTCGTTGAGTCCTTTTCACTGTTTTTATTTTGATTTTGTTTTTAAACTATGTTTCTCTAAGTGATTAGGTGGGGCCCACGAATCAAGTTGTTACCGATGCTAGGGTGAATTAGAGTGATTGAGATACAAAAAAAAAAAAAAAAAAAAATTAAAGTGACACCAGACCATCTGACCAAACGGAATAAATTCAATAAAGTCGACCACTGGAACCCTTGTATATGCCAGTTGTGTTGACCTAGAGTTAGGTTTATCGACCACTTGGTTCCCTTGTATATGCCGAGTGTGTTGATATTAGTCGACCGGTATCTCAGTCCATTAGGATAGGTTCATTTTGGCGGAGGCCTTGATTGAGATATGGGAAACATCGATCACTTAGTAAACATCAAAACCATCTATGTTTTTCTCTATTTCCATCTTCTTGATCTATCCATGTGATTAGTTTTGACTTGATTATTGATGTCCATAGTGCAACTATCTCGAGTAGAGCTCTGTGACTTATATATGAATTTTAGTATCTTTGAATGCAAACTTGTGTACAGCAATTGGAATTTTGCATCAGGATACTTCCTCCTGTAGTCAATAAGTATGCCAACCAAGGAGATTCTTTAGTGCCTTCCAAGGTTCTGCGTAGATAGTTAGGGTCTGGAGTGTAAAGGTTTTGTGGGTACACCTCTGGTAAACCCTCCCGAGACTATAACTCGGCCACTAGGGCCACCTAGGGTTTAAAGGCTTATTGCATATGCTAAATGCAATCGACGATGCCTGCGACAGTGAGTCAGGATTTTATTTGATTTGCTCGAGGACTAGCAAATAATAAGTTTGGGGGTATTTGATGGACACATTTTTGTGTCTGATATAATCTCAATTGTATATATTGTTAGTGCTCGATTTTGTATTTATTATGGTATTTTATGTCTTTGTAGGTGTTTTTGGAGAAATAAGCTTTAGCGGGAAAATTGGCTTGAAAAGTGGTATTTGCGCTCGTGGGAGAAAATTACTATTCGGATCCCCATTTTGGATAAGGGTAACCAAATTACTAAGGGCACCCCATTTCCGGGCGACTACTATTCACACCCCATCACACGATAGGGGCTGTCCCTTTCTCTTCACCAGTTCGAACAAGTTTTGGCGGGATTTGGTTTATTTGAAAATGTATTACAGAATTTGGCAGAGTTGGTTTTGGCCGAGTTTTACTTGGTTTTAATCACCGATTCTGCTTGGGAACAACTTGCCACGATCAAACAGGGAAGGTAATAGGTCTACTCACGTAAAACAAGAAGATCACGATTGAACAGGGAAAGATTTTCTCGGATTTATATTTGGGAAGAGCTGGAGATATTTACTCGGGCCTGTTTGGATTAGACATGGACTATAGGAGGTTTGGTTCGTTTCATGATGAAATATGGAAGGTCTTGGTCTTGCAGACGTAAAAAAGGGAAGAGCTCAATCAATTCTCGGTGAAACAGGAAACAGAGATATTCGGGATTTTTGGGATTGAAATAAGAGAATTTACGTGAGATAAAGGCTGTTGGATTGAGTTTATATTTGGAAAGATATTTGGTGAGAAGGGACTCTATTAGGGACGCGTAGAAGAGATAAAGAGGGAAACAAATCCCGTGCTTGGCAAGAAAGAAACGGAGAAGATTAGGAAGAATATATTCGCAAAGATATGGCCTGTGGTGTATAAAAGAAGAGGGGGAGAACCAACAGAGGCTATCGAGGATTTGGGGGTCTATACGGAGGATCGGAGAAGGCTGCAGAGCTCGATTTGGCAGCGACGAGGTGAAGAAGAAGAGAAAGGGTTGCAGACGACGCTACAAAACCTGTCGTTCTCAAGAACCCTAATTGAAGAACATTGGACCAAAACCTGGCAGTCTTAAATTCAACAAACAGAACCTTAGTATCGTTTAAGAGGCGTACTTATTCTTACATGTAACTTGATCTGCTGAGTTATTATCTTTCTCTTGTTTTTCACACTTTTGAGCTATGAACACCTATTTTGAGCACGTGAATAACATGAGGAGCTAAACCCCAACACTGGGACGATGGAGGAAGCCATTTTTCATGCGTGTGGTAATTCTATTAATTCTTTTATGACTTATTGCATTGATTTTTAATCGTATCTTATGATTTTTATTGAATGATTGTGATTTCAATTGATGGGTCATGCTTTCTTAAGTGTTTTGATGTCTCATGCTTTAGATATACAGTCATTACTTTCAAAATCTACTTTCGGCAATGAATTAGAGTCAATAAATTTGAGCTATAAATGTCTAGAATTATTAGTTGAACCACATGAATGTAAAAATTGATAGAATCCTGAGTCTCAGTAATCTCTCGATATTGTGACATCTTGTAAATATATTTTCTTTGTTTTTAGAGTTTTCTGAAACTAAATCTTTACAAGTCTGAGTTGAACGAATTTTACTACCACTTTCTACAACATTATTGAGTCACATCAAGTCTTTTCGAGCATAATCTCCCAACTTAGCGGCAAGGTCATCCCGCATCTTCACCTCACTTTCAGATAATTGGATCCTAAGATTCCCAGTTACCGGAAGATTCAGCAAGAGAGCCACACTCTCCAAGGAGAAAGTTATCTCACCCCATCTGCATATGATTGTATGGGTGTCCGAACACCATCTGGAGATGAAAGCAACCAAGCCCGGGATATCCTTCCTAATCTGGAGGTTTACTGAAGCTCTGACAGCATCAATAATCTGCGCTCGAGTCAGGTTGGTGTTTATGTGCTCCTTACTCACCATGAACTCAACCCATCTACCAAAAGAACGCAATGGGCTTTGACACATCCTGAAATCAATGTTGGAAGAGGAGTATACCCCTTTTGAAGACAGAACCGTATAGTATTCTCTGGGCGAATCGAACGTGTCTTCCCTTCATTTTCACCATTTGGTTAACAAAATTGGCACGAAACACAGGTGATTTTTCCCGCAGAGACGAGTTTTTGGCGAAGAACTCATCATCCGTGTTTGGTTTGGAATTATGGACATCCTTTGAGGAAGCGAAATTTTGTTCAGGTAACATCTTGTCGGATCTTTTAAACAACTTAGTAACAAGATACCTGCACACAAAAAAAAAAAAAAAAACAAAATTATCTCCCTGACACATAACCGCGCCCAACAAAAGGAAAACCCGAAATAATAAAAAAAAAAAAAAGGAGGGCGTATTCTCTACGGTTTCAAAACTATATACTGTGATATTTTCTTCGAGTTCGAGGACTATATACGCAGTATTTTCTTCGGGTTCAAGACTATATACGCAGTATTTTCTTCGGGTTCAAGACTATATACGTAGAATTTTCTTCGGGTTCAAGACTATATACGTAGAATTTTCTTCGGGTTCAAGACTATATACGCAGAATTTTCTTCGGGTTCAAGACTATATACGCAGAATTTTTCTTCGGGTTCAAGACTATATACGCGGTATTTTATATGGGTTCAAGTGTGCCTACAAGTATCCTTCTTCGGGTTCAAAATTATATAGAGCATTTTTCTCACGAGTTCAAAAACCGCACGCGCCTTGTGATATTTCTTTCGTGGCCGAAAAATCATATATACAATATTTCCAGCGGGTTCGAAGTCGTATGGAGCATATATCTGATATTCTTCTTCGGGATTCATGTACGTATTTTCTACGGGTTCAAGACCCACACGCAATATTTTCTTCGAGGTTCAAAATTACATACGCGGTATTTTATACGGGATCAAGTGCGTCTGCAAAGAACCTTCTTCGGGTTCAAAATAATATATGGAGCACTTTCCTACGGGTTCGAATAATATATGCAGTATTTCCCTTGGTTGCATACATACAATATTTCTACAAGAGACACGCCAAGAAATTATATGCGCGCCTACTCTTAGGGTTTACACCTACATAAAAAGGGAAACAAGAGAAGTACTGGAAGACATACCTGGAAGCTGGTTTTTTCTTCGTGACTCTGCCGCTAGTAGGAAAGGATGAAAAGATGAAAGTGCAAGATGGGAGAAAGGGACTTTATATATATATAGGCATGAAGATTCTGAAATAGGGAAGGATTTCCCCTTTTCCAAAATCGTGAGTAAGAACCGGCCCCACCAATTGCGCCGACTTCCCAATGGCTTCACCAAGTCACGCACGCAAGCACGCCTGACAGCCTTCCACACCTTGAGCCGGTCCCACCAGCTAGCACACTCGGTTCCCAATTCACGCAACTTCCCAACGTCGCCCAAGTTGCACCGCCCCACCAATTGCGCCCGACTTCCCAATGGCCGCCCAAGTCACGCCCGCAAGCACGCATGACTTCCACACCTTGCGCCCGGTCCCCACCCGGCTAGCACACACTCGCTTTCCCAAACTTCCCAACGTCGTCCAAGTTGCACCAGGCCCCACCAATTGCGCCAACTTCCCAATGGCCGCCCAAGTCACGCCCGCAAGCACGCACAGCTTCCACACCTTGCGCTGGGTCCCACCAAACTAGCACACTCGGTTCCCAAACTTCCCAACGTCGCCCAAGTTGCACCTACCCACCAATTGCGCCGACTTCCCAATGGCCGCCCAAGTCACGCCTGCAAGCACGCACAGCTTCCACACCTTGCGCCGGTCCCACCAGCTAGCACACTCAGTTTCCCAAATCACGCAACTTCTCAACGTCGCCCAAGTTGCACCGGGCCCACCAGTTGTGCCAGCTTGTGCAAAACTACCAGAGGCAAGGATTCCAAATCCTATTTATAAAAGGTCAGACAAGCCTCCTAAATTCTCTTTACGGTTTTTGCGTTGATAGTTTGTCACCATCTTATGCTTACCCCCATGACAAAGCCCTCTGCTCCGAGCTAAGCAGGACTTAATGTTGATGGTGGTTTTTAAACAAGGGGTAAAATCGTAAAACCCCACGACCTAGTGTTACCCGAACTCATTAACTAAGAGCATTTAACTCAAAAATAAATAATTAATAGGGGTATTTTTTCAAAATACCGCATTAGGTTTTCGACACGTAACCCTAATTCCAAAACTAAGCCGCACACTCGCGCACCATGGCAACAATGCCAAACCAAGCCGCACACTGCACACCATGGCAACAATGACAAACCAAGCCGCACATGCTGCGCACCATGGCAACAATGCCAAACCAAGCCGCACACCATGCGCACCATGGCAACAATGCCAAACCAATCCGCACATCACAGCACCATGGCAACAATGCCAAACCAAGCCGCACACACTCGCACCATGGCAACAATGCCAAACCAAGCCGCACATCGCACCATGTCAACAATGCCAAACCAAGCCGCACACTACGCACCATGGCAACAATGCCAAACCAAGCCGCAGACTGCTCACCATGGCAACAATGCCAAACCAATCCGCACACTGCGCACCATGGCAACAATGCCAAACCAATCCGCACACTGCGCACCATGGAAACAATGCCAAATGAAGCCGCACACTGCGCACCATGGCAACAATGCCAAACTAAGCCGCACCCTGCGCACCATGGCAACAATGCCAAACCAAGCCGCACACTGCGCACCATGGCAACAATGCCAAACCAAGCCGCACACTGCGCACCATGGCAACAATGACAAACCAAGCCGCATACTGCGCACCATGGCAACAATGCCAAACCAAGCCGCACACTGCGCACCATGGCAACAATGCCAAATTAAGCCGCACACTGCGCACCATGGCAACAATGCCAAACTAAGCCGCACACTGCGCACATGGCAACAATGCCAAACCAAGCCGCACACGGCAACAACGCCAAAACCAAGCCGCACACTGCGCAACATGGCAACACGCCAAAACCAAACTACATATCGCACTCATTGACAACCATGCCAAAACTAAGCCGCTATGCCATTGGCACATGCCAAATATAGCGCCCTAGGCTTGCAAAACGTGCAACTAGGTCAACATGGTCGTACGTGCCATTGGCACATGGCAACGCGTACCACAGGCCATACTTCCAAGCCGCTATGCCATTGGCGCATGCCAAAGATAGCGCCTAGGCTTGCAAAACGTGCAACTAGGTCAACATGGCCGTACGTGCCATTGGCACATGCCAACGCGTACCACAAGCCATATTTCCAAGCCGCTATGCCATTGGCGCATGCCAAATATAGCGCCCTAGGCTTGCTAAACGTGCAACTAGGTCAACATGGCCGTCGTGCCATTGGCACATGTCAACGCGTACCACAAGCCATATTCCCAAGCCGCTATGCCATTGGCGCATGCCAAATATAGCGCCCTAGGCTTACGAACCATACAACCTAGGCCAAGTCGGCCACGCATGCCATTGGCACATGCCAACATGCTCGCTGGTAGCTTTTCTTACCAAGGCCACGGCCTAACGGCCACGCATGCCATTGGCACATGCCAACATGCTCGCTGGTAGCTTTTCTTACCAAGGCCACGGCCCTAACGGCCACGCATGCCATTGGCACATGCCAACATGCTCGCTGGTAGCTTTTTCTTACCAAGGCCACGGCCCTAATGGCCACGCATGCCATTGGCACATGCCAACATGCTCGCTGGTAGCTTTTCTTACCCAGGCCACGGCCCTAACGGCCACGCATGCCATTGGCACATGCCAACATGCTCGCTGGTAACTAATCTTACCAAGGCCACGGCCCTAATGGCCACGCATGCCATTGGCACATGCCAAACACACACGCTGGTAGCCTAACTTGCAAACTGTGCAACCTACCACCAAGGCATTCCGCACATGCCATTGGCACATGCCAAACACACACGCTGGTAGCCTAACTCGCAAACCGTGCAACCTACCACCAAGGCATTCCGCACATGCCATTGGCACATTCCAAACACACACACGCCGGTAGCCTAACTTGCAAACCGTGCAACCTACCACCAAGGCATTCCGCACATGCCATTGGCACATGCCACGCACGCCACTAGCATCTCCTGGCATTGCCAATTACACTCAACATACAACCTACCACCAAGGCATTCCGCACATGCCATTGGCACATGCCACGCACGCCACTAGCAGACTCTGGCATTGCCACTTGCGCTCAAGTACAACCCGCAACAAGGGCATTCCGCACATGCCAATGGCACATGCCACACGCGCCACTAGCGGCGCCACTTGCACTCAAGGTGCAACCAACGAGATATCAACACAAAATCTGGGGATGCTTTTCAGGGTTTTGGTTTGGCGGTCACAGCTTGCAGCGTACACTACGCTCACATTAAGAAAGCGTGAAAAGGAATAAAGCAGTCAAATAAATGAGGAAATAATGGTGAAAACGTTTTCACCCATTAACACCATGCGGTTACCACCTCCTCCCATTATTTCACCCTTTACTCTCTTCCTTCATGAGGCCAGGGTACGTTTCAATCTCGACTTGTATAAATAGGTCTTACCTATTTCCACCAGACAACAAGTCTCGGTCAAGAGAAAAATACTACACTCTCAGAAAAGGAAACTTTGCAAGCTCTCCAAAAAAGATTTCATCTCTTGCAAGCTTCCTAAGATTTCACTTTCTGATACAAGTCGAGACACTACTCTCCCAGAACTATTCCTCGTCTCAACACCTTTCTTTGCTTCCCTCCCCAAATCAACCCTTCTCCTCCACTTTGTGACCGAAGCAAGTCCGGAACGGCCATTTCTTGGTTTAGGCCGGACTTGTACAGATTGATCTCTCGAATCTATAAAGTGCTCACGTGCAGCACATTTGTTTAGGGTTTAAACCAGTTTCTCACTCACCTAGCGAATTTAATGAAATCGGCAGAAACGATTTTCACCCATAAACAACAGTTTTCTTTCGAAAGTTGTTATCATATTTTGAAGGGTTTGAACAAATTTAATCCCGATTACTTAGTAAATAATCAAATAGTACCTGCAAAGTCACCATATAATTCTTCTCCCTCAACACCAAATTCTTCACCATTTTCACAAGGTCCATCAAATTCTTCACCAGATACCCCTACAAGCTCAAATTCCAACGTAGTTTTCAATAATTATGTTGATGGTAATAATAAGGGAAAACTTCCAGGGAGGAATCGGGCAAAACTGGCTAGAAAATTAGCTCAAGAAGGAGGGAGTTCCGGAGGATTTAACATGGCGGAGTTTATGGAACATCAAAAGACCGTCGAGAAGCAAAGATCAATTGAAAGGAAATTTCAAAACCGGGAGAGTAAGAAAAGTCGTCTTTCTCAAGAAAAATTCCAGTTTGACTATGACAAGCATAACATTCTTCAAGCTAACACCTCAATTATGAATGCCCAACAACTGCATGTATGGCAAACCGAATTTGACAGGATTCAAGCACAGATTGAAAAGCAAGCTGGATTTACTAACAACCGTGATGAAGAAGATGATGATGATGGAACTGATGATGAGTTTGATGAAATAATTCCTCTAAATGATTAATGTACTAGTTTAGTACTAGTTTAATGTAGCAGTTTAAGTTTTAATGTTCTAGTTTAAGTTTTAATTTGATATGTTGTTATGCATTCCAATTAATATTATTTTGAAATGAAATGTTGAAGCTTACTAATTAGAAAAATAACAATACATAACATAACTTAAACTGAAGCTAAAACATTAAGAAAAAATACATAAAATCATCTTCCATGCTCTGCCCAAAGATTCAATCTCAGATCATCTCTTAACTGGTCATACAAATTACGGTTCTGAATGTAGTTAGTCATTTGACCATAATTCCTTGCAGGGAGGCCTCTTTCAGGTCGAATCTCCGGCCTCAAATCTTCATCATCATAGTTAATCCAATCTGAATCACGTCTGGTTTCCTGAATTACCATGTTATGAACAATTATGCAAGTGAGCATAGTCTTGTGCATTTCACGAGGACTCAACCCACGATATGGGCCACAAATGATAGCGAACTTCCTCTTCAAAATTCCAAAAGCGCTGTTCCACATCCTTCCTCGCCATTTGGGCATCGTTAAAATATCGGTATGAACGGCCCAATGCACCGGGGAGAGGCCGACGGTAGCATTGAACCAGGGTACACTACGCTCACATTAAGAAAGCGTGAAAAGGAATAAAGCGGTCAAATAAATGAGGAAATAATGGTGAAAACGTTTTCACCCATAAACACCTTGCGGTTACCACCTCCTCCCATTATTTCACCCTTTACTCTCTTCCTTCATGAGGCCAGGGTACGTTTCAATTAGGGGTGCACATATCCTACCCTTACCCGCCACCCTATCCTACCCGCAAGAATTTTTACCCGTATCCTATCCTATCCGCCATTGACGGGTAGGGTGACGGGTAACAATTATTTTATCCGCCATCAAATGGGTAGGGTGACGGGTAAACATCGAAATTATCCTACCCTACCCGCCTACCCGCCTAATACTAAAAAGACAAAATAATCCTTCTATTGTTTTTTATTCTCCCCATTATTTGGTTATTTTAAATCATATTGGGGGTAAAATCGAAACTTAGTTTTTCCTCGACTTATCTCTCATCCAATTCCGATTGATGACTTGTATGCCCCGCTTTAACTGAAGAAATTGCTTGCCGCTATTAGTGCTGAAGCTTGTGCGTGTATAATGCCGTCGTCTCCGATGAAAGCATAGTCTTTGTCCCACATTCGAGATATCATATTTCGGTTCTCGGATTAACTTGGGAATCTCCGGACCTCACTGTTTGCTGACCATATAAACTATACTCATCCAATCTGAACACCCTTCCATCATCGATTCCAGTCTAACAAACAAAAAGAGTTTTTCAAAGAGCTTTTTCTCAAAATCGTCATCTTTCTTGTGGAGATCCTTGTAACCATACCTGGCCACGCAGCGGAACATGTGGAATTCCTTGGGCCCAATTCGCTTTACAAGGAACCGTTCTTCTTGAGGTACAGTGTAGACAGGGAGATACTTCACGCAGACAAAAATTACAACCGAGTGAATTGCAGGGAGATTTGTGATGAAGTGAGAGAAGATGTGAGGAACTCCACTTGCTAATTCATTGTACACTAGTCCGATACCTGGTACCCGTACTAATCCTAAGCTCGGTCCCAAACCGAGTATCCAAGCCATGGATACTTTACTGTGCAACTCAACTTCGTAACGCTTAACAGTTCCGTAATGCCACACATACATGATGATAAAAAGAAACGGTTATACCCGCCACCCACCCTACCGGACCCGCCATTTAATAGGTCGGGGTAGATCCTACCCGTTTAATGGCGGGTAGGGTGGCGGGTAAACTTTTTCTTACCCGCCATCCAGCGGGTAGGGTGGCGAAATAGGCCATATCCTACCCACCCTACCCGTTGTGCAGCCCTAGTTTCAATCTCGACTTGTATAAATAGGTCTTACCCATTTCCACCAGACAACAAGTCTCGGTCAGGAAAAAAATACTACACTTTCAGAAAAGGCAACTTTGCAAGCTCTCCAAAAAGATTTCATCTCTTGCAAGCTTCCTAAGCTTTCACTTTCTGATATAAGTCGAGACACTACTCTCCCAGAACTATTCTGGTCTCAACACCTTTCTTTGCTTCCCTCCCCAAATCAACCCTTCTCCTCCACTTTGTGACCGAAGCAAGTCTGGAACGGCCATTTCTTGGTTTAGTCCGGACTTGTACAGATTGATCTCTCGAATCTATAAAGTGCTCACGTGCAGCACATTTGTTTAGGGTTTAAACCAGTTTCTCACTCACCTACCGAATTTACCAAATCGCGAAAACGATTTTTACCCATAAACACTAACATCTTCGTCGGTTGGTTTTCGTAAATATGTTGGACCAAAATGATTAATCATTACTTCACAGAACAATGAAAGGTAAGTGTAAGAAGTTGTTTTACCCATACGAAGGTACTCATCATTCGCATCCGCTGGAGTGCCATAACCTAGAATCCTTAAAGCCGAAGTAACTTTTTTGTTCTAGACTATGACCTCTAATATTCGATGCATCAAACTGATAATTGAATTGAGGTTCCACTCGACAAAGCTCTTCAATAATCTTTTCACCGGATGACGAGGCATGCGGAATCAACCTTGAAAATCTCGATCGTAGTACACACAATTGGGAAGAAAATAATCGTGCATGAGCCTCGATGGTAAAATTCCCTCCCTCGATACGTATATCTTCTTGATAATACTTCTTTGGGCTCTAGAACTTTTGGTATTTAACCCGTATGTACAAACATCAAAGTTTCAGTTAGTTTCTCATCTTCAGCTTCCTCTTCGTCAATTTCTTGCAACCCCATACGATAACTTTCTTGCTGTAACCTGAACCTATTCATAATAATATCCCTTTCTTCATTGGATCTCGACATTGTGAAGCTTAAAATTGAGAATAAAGGAGTAATATCTTTAGAAGCGGTTGTGAGTTTTACTGTCGAGGTAAAATGGCGTATATAGGAACCATATGGGGAACTAGCCGTTTGCAGAATAACTACTTGGCGATAACAATTGTATCGCCAGCGTTATTATTTTTATCGAGCGATATTGACACATCGCCAAACGATAAAGTCTTTATCATTGGAGATATTATGATTATCGCCGCTAGGGATTCGATCGCTCGGTGGTTTCCGCATAGTGGCGCAAATGGTTTGTCATGCCACCTGGCATGCCAAACACCATTTTTTTGGCATGTGCATATGAAGAGGCCTTAGTGACAGTATTATAGCCCCGTTTGGGATTGTTTTTTTTTCAACCAAAAGCACTTTGTAACAAACTTTTACCAAAAATTGTGTATGGTAAAAACATTTCAAAGTGCTTTTGGAGAGAAGCACTTTCATTTTAGGCACCTTTTAAAAGCTACTCAAAGACTAGCTTTTAAAAGATGAAAAAAGCAGTTGTGGACCCACATAATTCGATTTAACCGATTCTTATTTTAACCTTGTTAATTTATTATAAAGACAAGTTTTACCTCAAATATTGTATATTTAACATTATAATTCTAATTTCATTTTATTTCTCTATTTTTTTCATTTTTTATTTAAGAACGGGCGCCTAGCTCAGCTGGTCATCCCCGTTCCCCAAAGTTTAATGCGCTCCAGGAGGTCTCAGGTTCGAGTCCCCAATGGCGTAATATTGCGGGAATTAACATGGAAGGTAGTGTTGGCGTGCCCCCCTTGTGACACAATCTCGCCCCCCAGTCCAGCTTCGGCTCCCCTTGGCAAGGTTTCCCATGAGGCCCGCTGGTGTGCTAACACAGCAACCTGTTCAATTAATGTAGTAGTATGTCGTTGGAGCTTCCAACTAGTTAATGTAATACTCTTTAAAATAATAAATACAATAATTATTAAAATTATTATATAAAATAATAAAAAATTTAATAAATATTAAAATAAGAACGGCCCCTAGCTCAGCTGGTCATCCCCGTTCCCCAAAGTTTAATGCGCTCCAGGAGGTCCCAGGTTCGAGTCCCCAATGACGTGATATTGCAGGAATTAACATGGAAGGTAGTGTTAGTTTGCCCCCTTGTGACACAATCTCGCCCCCCCTCCCGCCGTTTCGGCTCCCCTGGCAAGGTTCCCCATGAGGCCCGTTGGTAGGCTAGCACAGCAACCTGTTCAATTAATGTAGTAGTATGTCGTTGGAGCTTAGCTTGTTAGGCTTCCAACTAGTTTCATGTAATAATCGTTATCCAATAATATAATAATATTTTATAAAAAAATTAATAAAAAAATTTTTGATTTTTTTTTAAAATAATAATATTTTCTAAGCAAACCATAATCATAAATTTTTTAATTAAATAATAAAAACAATTTAAAAAAATATTACTTATATTTTATTAAATATATTAAAATTAGAAATATAATTTATTATAATAAAATTGTATTAAAAATAATTTTTGAAATATGTCTATTTTCACATTAACTACATCACCAAAGACTTTTAAATACCATTTTACCAAATAGAATTTACAGTTTGTTAATTGCACAGTGCTTTTTAAATTATAGTTTACCAAACGTCATGCAGATTTATTTCCACAAAGACAAAGACAAAGAACGCACAAAGACAAAGACAAATGAAAAGCGCTTTTCTAAAATTCACAAAGCAATACCAAACTAGCCTTATAGCTGCTGGTGCCAATAAGTCAAGCACTTGATTGATCAAGTCTTCTGCTAACTCAAAGGAAGAGTACCCGGCAGGCAAAATCCGCCCTTTTCTCTTATTTTGACAGAGGACCTAAAGCTGATTCCTTAATAATTATATCTTCTGCAACAAATCATGGACAAAAAGTAGCTCTACGTATAATTGGCAACTTGGCCTTTTGTGTTAATTCTTTTTGTGGTAATGTAGTTGCAACAGTTTTTATGTTGGGCATACAAAATGGTAAAAACGGACGTGTTTCCTTTTCTGATTCGAGATATGGAAACAAGTCACACAACTGCCAAGAATTGGTGTAACCGGCGCGGTTGAATTTTTTACCTATCTGTAACAGTCGTGATACCAACAACTACTTATAAGCAGTATAAGTAATTAGTATCCAGAGAATAAATTAGACTGTCTACTGACTCCGAACCTTCAAATCAAACTCCAAAAAAATTCGTCCATAGCTTTTACCAAAACCAAAAAAAAATAAATAAATCCATAAGAAACTCTATGGGAAAGACATGCGAACAAGTTAACAGAAACTAGTAATTACATTAATAGAAATATAAATTATCCATTTATCATGTTTTTTTTTTTTTTACTTAAAAGGTTAAAATTTTATTAAAAAGAAAAAATAGATACAACAAAGGAATGCACCAGACAGTGCAGCAACAAGAGCAACAAGAGAGGTTACAAAAAACCAAGCTCAAACCTCAAAGCTAAAGAAAGAAAAACTACGTAATCAAAGCCTACACGTTCGGCAGCCATAAAAAATATTCACAAACACACTTGAAGAACATCCTAGTATAATCATGTTGATGAGTATACAATTGTGATACATTGCTATCATGTAATAATATTGAAACCTGGAACTAGGAGCTAAGGTACGCTGTGATTAGATTGTTCTGTTGGTTTAGAATGTGCAACTAAGAAACTTCTTAAAATGGGTTTAATTTTTTTCAGACGTCTTAATAATAACAAAGAACATTAGTCTGTATAAAACCACCATACCAAACAGAAATAAACAAATCAATCCATTTCGAATAACTCATCGGCATTTGCCATATGTTTTCTATAATTTCTTCGCTAGGTAATAGTTGATGATCCTTCTCCTTGACTCCTAGGAAAACTTAATCCTTCAAACTCATTTTTGTAGAGTCCTTCAATCGCGTATCTATGGAAGGAAATGTAGTACATTGGATATTTCCAAAAAGGATTTGGAAGTGCATCTGGTAGTCTATAGAAACCAGCATTTAGCATCATAACACCTTGAATTCCTGATCCTATAATTATGCCCATAAGATAGTTAGGAACCATACTTGCCACGATCATCATTAAGCTCTCGACTAATATCACAGATACGAAAATGACTAGAAAAAAGAAAAGAAAATAGTCGAATCCTTTGTGAAGACCAGCTAAGTAATAAGCAATGGCTCCTGGGATTAAGGTGTTCATAAGCAAGTAAGGTATAGAGGAAAGAGTGTTTCCAATTATAAAAGCTGTAACACCGTAATGCCCATTTAATCTTTCTCGGCCAAAAATCTGATATTAAGAAGATGAAAAAAAAACTAAGATCAGTGATGGTATCAGTGTAGAACTATTGAGAAAAATATTTGCAAGATAATGAAATTTGTAGAAAGTTAAAAATGTAGTACCATCATATCCTGTGCAAAAGAAGGAAATCCACCAATAGACATGAAAGTAAGTAATGTAGCTACAAACATAAGCATTGAACCTCTAGCCTGCAAAATTGGGGTACCAACATTGTGTTACATTATTGTACATGCTTAGTTTCAGTTTTATGCGAAATTTTAGAGATTGTTATTTATCTACCTGTATAGAATCAAAAGTGTGGCCAATGTCATAAAATATTGTACCAAGACAAACACATATCGAGATATATATTCCAAGACGCAGCCAGTAGTAACCTAGATCACGATTCATGTTCACGAAGGACCTTCTTGTAAGGACAATTGACTGCGTTAAGAAGCTAGCTTGACTTCCTTTCTCAAGTATTCTCCCTTCCTGCAAAATATGAAAACCTTTGTTCTCAAATTTCTGTCTAACAAAATTTATAGTCTTGAAGAAGCATATTAATAATCCTTGTTAGATAACTGTATTTTCTGACTTACTACCAAAAAAACGTTTCGTTATAGATAATTTATACAAACGTGTTGTTATAAACTACCATTGCAAAAACAAAACATGTTTGACATTGTCGCATACCTTATTAGATATTTCGGATACTCGAAATTTTACTTCTTGGGAGAACCGGGATAACTTGTATGACTCCACTAAAATATTGGTTGCTTCCTCTGTAGATACTTGTTCACAATTGTTCCCTTCCAGACCTTGTTCAGTTTCCTCATTTTGAATTAGACTTACTTTATCAAAGTCTTTGTTGATTGTTCTCAGATAGTGGTCCGATGGGTTTCTCATAGTTGGGCAAGGGAATCCATTTAATGTGAAAAACTACAAAGAAATATCAATAATCAACCACTACCATAAACATTTATGATGACAAGAACGGGTTAACACTAAACCATGAAAACGGATTGGTTAGTTACCTCATATGCAGCGAGGTCTGGACCAAAGTAAACTGTTCTACCAGAGGAAAGTAGATAAAGATTATGAAAGAGGTCAAAACTTCACTTTGCTCGGTTGGTGGATGGAAGCAATGACAGTCATTCCACATTGTTGTGTAAGCTTCATAATTCTGTCCATGACATGATAAGATGCTGCACTATCTAGACCACTTGTGGGTTCGTCCCGTAAAGAGTAGCTTTGGACGTGTTAAGATCTCTATACAAATGCTTACTCTTCGCTTTTGTCCTCCACTAAGTCCTTTCTTTGCTCCATCCTCCAATTCTTGTGTCCATCGCTTCTTCTAGTCCCATTTCCAAAATCGTTATCTCAACTCTCTTTTCTTTTCAAAGATTTGTCATGGATTCGGTGTAGTTGGAGCATAGCGAGTAGTAAAATGACTCTTTCACTTGTTAATGTCGTTGTGAGTGCATCATCCTGGGTAACATAAGCCTACAAATAGTAGATAAAAAGAATTATTAGTATAATAAACAAAAATCTCATAACAATGACAGTATGATACAAATATTGTAAAAGTGTGTTTCTAAAGTTCATTCGACAACAAAATTGATATTCGTGCAATTTTTAAGTGAAAACTCTAAACCTACCACGGATTGGGCGGTTTGTATTACAAGACACAATAGGGCGGGCCCCACCTTAACCCGCCCCTGCAAAACCATCCGGTTGGGCGGGGCCACCCTGCTATGTCTTGCGGTATACATCGCAGGATGAGTGTAGACTTTTCCATTTTTAGGTCATTCGTTTATTGTTGGATTCCAATCCGCGGTGAGTGCAGACTTTTCTATTTTTAAGTCGTTCGTTTATTGTTAAGGTAAAAAGTATAGTTTTGAAATATTAGGTAATGGGTATGGATAGTAGTATCACTGCAAGTGTTAAACAGGAAAGTGTTTTCTTTTTACCGACGTTCCAAAATCCAACGATTGTTTTCGACCATTTACTTTAATCGACCCAGACTGTTTTGTGTTCGATCCTAATCTTCCTGCAATTAACCGAATTAAATCAGTCAATTAACTTTCCAGACCCTTGAGTTGGCAAGAAAAAAAGAAAACCCTGATCTAGAATTTTTAGTGTATAAAATTACCTGCTAATGCGTCAAGAAGAGTTGATTTGCCAGAACCAGAAGGACCCATAATAGCCAAGATCTCACCTGGCTGAGCATATCCATTAAGCCCTTGAAGTATAGCTTTACCATTGTTCTTACCCCTAGTACTACCACTTACTGATGATGAAGGTACAGTGACCCACAAATCATCCCATGTCAATAAAACCCCACCTCCTGTACAAGAACTAGTGTCTCTAAATGATCCCCTCTGCCTCCCATTCCCAAGCTCATTTTGAGTTGGTAATGGTGATTCCATCTCCATTGTTGAACTTGTTCGGTTATTGAGAAGTGGTAATGGTGATTTACTTGGGCTTAGATTTGGAATGTATCTTGGAACATTATCATTTGCTGAAGCCATCTATGCAAGAACTTGTTTTGAGATGATGATATGAATCCAAGCTGTGAATTGTACATGCAATGTCGACCCAACTATTGTTTATATAGTTGGTGTAATGAAGGAAAAGTCTTACCGTATGGTAATTAATGAGAGGATAGCAAACAGTTGATTACTTGATTAATTTCTCGGGTGTAGAATACGATTGAATTAATTTTAAGGTGCAAGTACATATTAAAAACAAGATAACTACTAAGTGAGATATACATACCCTTCACCTGTCAATTATTTTTTAGGGTTTTTGATCATCACATTTCCAATGTGAAGGTATAGTTAATAAGAATTATAATCTATGAATTGCAAATTTGCAAATAAAATTAGTGCTCTTCCTTTCTTATACTGCTCTTGATTTTGACTGATAAACTTTCTCATAATTTTTACTGTGCTGTCTTTGTTTTGATTTAAATTTCAATTACAGGGTCTAAATGGTGAGACATTGGAGAACAAGTACAAGGAAAAAGAATGAAGAACTGGTCCATGATTTGACTACTACTTGCCGATTTGTCTGATACATACTAGTAAGATGTTTCAACTCGCAATTTGTAATTCATGATTTGACTACTACTTGCAGATTTGTCTGATACATGTGACGCCATACTTATACTACCCAACAATTTATTGTTGCAAAGAAACATTGGAAAGATGTCAATATCATGCGCAATGGCAAGCCGGAATAGCACCATTAGAAACTTCTAAAACTACTCATCTTCTGAAAATCCCTATATTACCTCTTTCACTCTCTCTCGCTGAATTTTTTCTGGTTTTCTAGGGTTTTTGATTTTCACATTTTGGATTTGAAGTTATAACTCACTAGAAAAATGACCTATGAATTGCAAAAAATAGTAGTATTCTTCCTTTTCATGATTTCGACTCGTAATATTTTTCAACTTTACTGTCTTTGTTTCAATCGAAACTTCAATTACAGGGTCCAAATGGTGAAAGATTGGTGTATACGTACAATAGTTGGCGAGAATGGTCCATGAATCTGAGTCCTACTACCTGCTGATTTGTCTTAGACAAGTAAGATTTATTATCCTTTCTGTATATCACTTGTGTTAATTGGCATGTGATTCATTAATTATCCGTCCTGTCTTACATCCAGTTATTAAGATTTTGGTCCTAGTTGGTAATTTAGTCATTACGTACAGAACATGGCATGGTTCTCAGTCTTGATAGCTTGCTGAGTCATTACAGTTTTGGATTGTTTTAATGCATAGAAAGTTGAGCGACGGGATTGTCTACTTGACATCGAGTCAATTTACGGCATCATTTGAATCCATTTCGAGCAGCATTAGAGAGTAATCATTTTTAAGTGCGAAACACTAAGCCCCCGAGAGAGACATACATAATAGCTTTTGTTGGAATACAATTTTGCAACTAGCTTAAACAAAATTTTGCATGTAGCTTAAAATTTTGCATGTAGCTAAGAACTTAACATTATTCACTCGGCAGTGATTTTACACTGCCGGATTTTTCATGACAAGTAATAGTTTGTTAATTATCTCGTCAATATTAGTGTAAGAAGAGCCACCGGGTGATGTGGCCTCTTTGGCTTTCTTCTTCCACTCCGTGGCTTTGCTCTTCATCTCATTTCCCTTTTATCCTTCCATTAACTCTCTCACTAGCTTTTCAATTTCATCTCTCTTCACCTCATTATCAATCTCCATTCCAACTCCCCAATGCATGGTTTAAAAAGGCGTTTGTGGGGCATGCTTTTGGGCGCTTTTTTGCGCTTCAGGTCCTAGAGCGCCGCTTTACGAATTGGCATACTGATACCATGATATGAATGATGCAGAGATTCCTGGTTTGTCTATTAAAATAGCTCTTGGGTAGAGTAGGAAGTATCAGTATGCCATATGCTTAGTTGGTCCAATTGTTTCTTTATTATGTCTGAACTACTTTGTAGTTTTCTTTTATTTGGTTGACAACTTCTTATTTATATATTTTAAAAATCTCGCTTTCGCTCTACGTTTTCGCAGCTAGCGGTTTACGCTTTAGTATGAGAGCGTTTCGCCCCACGCTTTGGCTTTTTAAAACCTTGCCACAATGGTTACATGAGTAGCTGCAATTCGTTTGTTGATCTGTGAAGAATGGCCAACAGATCATAGGAACTCCACTGGATAAGCTTTCTAAAATTGAATTCCAACCACAGTGCGTTAAGAAACCAGCTATGCATGGGTGATTTAGTACGTATTCTTGTGGACACCAACTTGCAAGCAGACCTCTTTCTTTGGTTTATTCTAAGAATTCAGGGGGCAGCATTGCTGACTCACCAACTACCAGATCGGGTCGGATGATCCATAAGAAAGTGTGTTTAGTATTATCCAGTCCCCAAGCAAATTCTACTAGTTGTTGAGCGGTCATAACGGCTATGCTGCCAAAATTAAAGTACACAACTGATTCACTGAATCAGGTTTCTTGGAATCCAGTCTTTCTAGACATTTGATATCTTCTTTCCATAGATTTGATCCGATAGACTGCAATTCATGATTTGGAATTTGATTGTGGAGATTGTGAATAGGACCAACGGTGTAAACTGGAGGCAGTGATAGCTGAGACTTGAATGCATCCAATAACTCTATTTCTAAATCATCAAAAGTATTGAAAATCAATGCTGTAGCTTCATAGGTTCGGGCAACTTCTTTTAAAGCATAATTCAACATGGCGTCATTAGGATCTGTTGTTCGAACGAAAGTAGGAATATCTATTTTTAATTCCAATCAATTTGGGTGGTTCATATACCCATTTGTGAAACAACTTTCATCTGCAATAGGTGTAAGATGTATAAACAAAACAAAAAGTTAGTCTTGCGCAAGTAAATCATGATTCATATTAAATAATGGAGAATGTCAATAATGGTCATCTCCCTTATGTACGCGTACCTTTGAGTGGAACAAGACCTCTTTCAATGAGATGAGGATAATGCGTGAAACAAGCAAAGCTACAGAAGCTAAAAGTCCAAAACAATAGTTCTGGGATCTCCAGCTCTTTTGCTACTTGAGAGTAAAACTCATGCATGCGTCAGAAACTATGCAGGTCACAGGAGGGACGTTCGACAATGAAGTGTTGTTGAGTTTGGAGACAAGGTTCCGAAAAGGTTCTAAGCAAGTGTTTTGGGTGGATATGCAGAGTGATACGATGTCTTGGGTGGCATTTAGATCGGTTGGTGGTGGAAGACCATCAGGGATTGTTTCGAAATGAAAATCAGGCAAGCCTTCAGGTGAATCTGTTCCTCTTGAATTGAGTAAGCGTTGATGATTGAATTCTGTATTCACGAAGGTTACATGAAATCCTCTGAAATGAAGAAGTTTTGCTAGCTTCATCATGGGACTTATGTGACCCTGAGCTGGATATGGGATGCAGACTACATGAGGCTTCTTCATCATCCTCAAATTTGTGATGTTTCTTTTTATAGGAAAAAACAGTAGGCTTAAAATCAAAGCAGGGGTTGTAGATAAGAAGAAAAATGAATGATTTTTAGAGTTAATATGAGTAGTTGAGTTCTTGGGGTTTGGTAAATGTAGTTGCCTAATAGCAGTGAATTGTTTGTACGGATAACTGAGTGCTGGTATAACTATAACAGTTATAGGTGTAACGATGTTAGTATAGTAGTTCAACCATAAGCCCTTGGATTGTTACCGAGAAAATCATACTCATTAAATATTGTTCCATTGGATAAACTGACAAGCATGGCTATCATGGTAGCTAAATGTACAGAATTCCGTTAACTAGTCAACTATTTTAGGCTGCTTGTTGCTCATCCCTATTTCTGCCAACAAGTACGTCGTTTACAATCTTGTTGATATTAACGTAAGAAGAACCACCAGGTGAACTGGATTCTTCAGCTTTTTTCTTCCACTCTAAAGCTTTGCTTTTCATTTTCTTACCCTTTTCGCTTTCCATTAATTGTCTTACTAATTTTTCAACTTCATTTCTCTGAACAGCACTATCGATCTCAATGCCAACTCCCCAATTCTTGCATGAGTACCTAGAATTTGTCTGTTGGTCCCCATGAAAAGGCCAACAAATTAAAGGAACCCCACTGGACAAGCTTTCGAGAGTGTGTCAAGAATCCAGCTACCGATGGGTGGTTCAGGACATCTTCTTGTGGGCACCAACTTGTTAGAAGCCCTCTTTCTTTTGTTTCTTCCACGAACTCCGGTGGCAGCATCGCCGACTCACCAGCTACCAGGTCAGGTCTGACGATCCATAAGAACTTGTGCTTACTGTTTGCTATTCCCCATGCGAATTCGACAAGCTGTTGAATGGTAATAATGGTGGTGCTGCCGAAGTTTACGTACACACGACGGAGTTGGGTTCTTTTGAATCAAGCCATTTCAGACACTTGGTATCTTCTTTCCACATATTAGATCCAAGCGACTGCAGCTCATTTTGCGAGATCTGCTTGAGGAGTAGCGGAAGAGGACCAATGGTGTAAATAGGGGGCAGGGACAACTGAGACTTGAATGCAGTTAAAACCTCCATCTCCAGAGCATCAAAGGTATTGAAGAGCATGGCTGTAGCTTCATAAGCTCTTCCAGTGACTTGCAACGAAAATTCAATCATGGCATCATTGGGATCTGTTATTAAGAAGGAACTTGGAAGATCTCTAATCCGGATATCTTTCATTCCTGGTATCCACTCAACTGGGGTATCCAGGTACTCGTCGGTTATGTTCTCATCTGCAGTACAAACATAATATGGAAAAGCATAAAACTCTATTATTGGCTTAAATGCAGAGAAATTCTCCTTACCAGTAATCAACTTGTGGATTATATCACAATTATGCTTACCTTTGAGTGGGACCAGTCCTCTTTTGGCGAACTCAGGATAGTGCAGAAAACTACCGAAGAAACAGAAGCTATTTGCCCAGTATGATATTACCGGGATTCCAAGATCTTTACCTGCTTGTAAAGTGAAGCTCATGCAAGCATCAGAAATTATATAGCTTACTGGAGGGACATTTGAATATGTATTACTGTTTTTGAGCTTGTTGATAAGGTTTCGGAAAGGTTCTAAGCAATTCTGTTGGGTTGCACTGACAAGAGCTAAGATATCCTGGCCAGCATTCGGATCTGTTGGTGGAAGACCATCAGGGATTGTTTCGAAACGGAAATCAGGTAAGCCTTTTAGTGAATCTGGTCCTCTCGAATTTAATATACGTTGATGATTGAATTCTGTGTTGACAAAAGTTATATGAAAACCTTGAAAATGAAGGATTTTTGCTAGCTTCATCATGGCACTGATGTGACTCTGAAGTGGGTATGGGATGCAAACCACGTGAACTTTCTCCATATCTGTTCACTCGGGTTTTCTCTGTATCTGTAACTGTAGGTTACTGTGTCTAATCTTTGTTAACACAAAATTGGTTAAAAAGATCAAAATCAAAATTTCCTGGGTGAAAAGGACAATTGATTTAGATATCAAGTTTAAATGGACAAATATTTAAAAATGGACAGGATGTAACCGGTTTCATCCTGTCAATTTTCAAATATTTTTTCTTATTTTTATTTTACACAGGATGCATCCAGTTTCATCCTTGTTATTTTTTAAGTTTAAGCCAGGATGAATCCAGTTTCATCCTTGTTATTTTTTTTTTTTGTCCATTTCACCCATTGTTTATGGGTAGGTGAGTGAGAAGCTAGTTTAAACCCTAAACAAATGTGTTGCACGTGAGCACTTTATAGATTCGAGAGATCAATCTGTACAAGTCCGGCCTAAACCAAGAAATGGCCGTTCCAGACTTGCTTCGGTCACAAAGTGGAGAGAAGGGTTGATTTGGGGAGGGAAGCAAAGAAAGGTGTTGAGACCAGAATAATTCTGAGAGAGTAGCATCTCGACTTGTATCGAAAGTGAAAGCTTCGGAAGCTTGCAAGAGATGAAAGCTTTTTGGAGAGCTTGCAAAGTTGCCTTTTCGAGAGTGTTGTGTTTTTCTCCCGACCGAGACTTGTTGTCTGGTGGAAATAGGTAAGACCTATTTATACGAGTCGAGATTGAAACGTACCCTGGCCTCATGAAGGAAGAGAATAAAGGGTGAAATAATGGGAGGAGGTGGTAACCGCATGGTGTTTATGGGTGAAAACCTTTTCACCATTATTTCCTCATTTATTTGCACTAGTACAAAAATGCACATAGGTGACAGTTGAAAACTGTCAACATATATGTACCATAACGGTTCAAGGGAAATTTTTAAGCGTCACCAAAGCCAGTGTCATGGTAAGTAGTCCTCTTTAGCTGACGCTTCTAAACTGTCACATAAGCGTCATAGGATATTCATAAAGTGTCATGTTGAATATCCAAAACTTGTCACCATAACCATCTTCAACGACACTATTGGATCAAAACCGTCAAGTTCTTTGTTTAGGCTGACACTTCACTTGAGAAAATGTCATCTAAAAGGGGGTATGCTAACAGTTTTTCCAAAAAACTGCCATGATTTTGGACCTGTACGGTGACAGATTTTGAGGTGAATTATTTATTTTTACAGGATTTAGTTTAGATCAGATTTTGTCCAACGCTTTAAAATCATGCAACGAATTGTATGTATAAAGTAAAAACATAGAATCAAGTGATCTCAAAGAATCTACGCATCATAAAATTGACTTTCTATACATTAACTTTATCGATTCACAAACATAATTTACAATTCATTTATTCGAAACTAAAATGTAATTACAATTATTTTACGAAAATAATCTAAAACCCGTAATTCATTAACCAAGATGTACTTCAGTAAACCCATCATGATAATGAGAATTCCCACAGTGCTCTCTGTTCACGTATATCACTTACTCCAATCCATCAATCAAATGGAGTACCTGCCCAAATATTCATACCTGAATAAAAATAAATTCGCGTAATTTGATTATTAACAACAAACCAATCTATTACAGATCTTTCAAATTTTGATAGATAAATTACTTGGTTTCCAATGGATTTTAGCGCACCTTACACCGATCCATGCGAATCTGCACAAAAATAAATTCTTATTAAATTGATCAACTCCGCTCTGTTCACTTTCAGATGATGAAATAAATCCGAGTTAAAAACAAACCCTTTATTTATCTTTTTGGTCGGGGGAAGAATCAACCTGATTTGGGGGTTTCAATTGTTTCTTTTCATCTGCTTAGGATAATAATCTAAATTATCTAATTGGGTTTGCTATGACATCCCTGTGCATAGAATAAACAAAATTCTCAAAGATGAAAAGCAATAACGGAGGAAAGGCTAATTAAACATAGAGCCATGGTAGATGCGCCGCCAAGTAGTGGAAAAGACCGAGAGAGGAGAAGAAAGAAATATAAAAGGGAGGCAGTTATGATTAGTGGGATGGTATTCTAGGGTTTATATTTAAGCCTTTGGATTAAAGAATCCTAATTAGTCTTAACCGTTGGATCAACAAAATGCGTAGGCATATACTGAAAACCGAAAAGAGGAAAACAAAAAGTGGGATTCTATACTTTGGAAATGAAAGTTTCATAATAGTACATCAAAAACTCGAAAAAGAGCATTTCTATGTCTACGAGTGGAAGATACAATACAACTACTCATGTATACATAATCTTCAAAAAGATGCACTTATAATTAAATTAGCTAGGCAAAAAACTTCAAATTAAATTAAATTAAATAATCAGTGATATAGAATATGTTAGACCTGTAGCTGTAAATAAGTGATGAATTAAATTTAACCACTTCCGAATAAAAAATAAAAGAACAAATAATTTTGATTGCAATTGTGTATTTTTAAGCGGCGACGGTTCTGATTATAAACCGCCATTGTATATGATAACAGTTGTCAAGCTTAACCACTACATATGGGAGCCCTCTTGACAGTCATAATATAATATGTTTCCGTAACTGTTAACAAACGTCACTATATGAGATCTATGATGACGTTTCTTGAGGTACCACCGTCACTATATGGAGTTACAATGACATTTTAATTAACCGTCATGGTATTGGATTGAATTAATGACGGTTGTCTTTAAGCGCCGTCACCAATAATATATTGTGACGCTTTTTTCTAAAACCGTCATGGTATAAAATTTCAAACCGTCACCAAATCTCACATTTGGCCTAGTGTTGACCGCTTTATTCCTATTCACGCTTTCTTAATGTGAGCGTAGTGTACGCTGCATGCTGTGACCGCCAAACCAAAACCCTAGAAAGCATCCCCCAGTTTGTGTTGATGTCTCGAGTGTTGGTTGCACCTTGAGTGGAAGTGGCGCTGCTAGTGGCACGTGTGGCATGTGCAGAATGCCTTTGTTGCGGGTTGCACCTCGAGCGCAAGTGGCAATGCATAGAGCTGCTAGTCGCGTGTGTGGAATGTGCCAATGGAATGTGCGGAATTCCTTGGTGGTAGGTTGCACGGTTTTGCAAGTTAGGCTACCAAAGAAAAGTGTTGGCGTGTGCCAATGGCATGCTCACCATTAGGGCCACGGCACGGTAAGAAGAGCTACCAGTGATGCGTGTTGGCATGTGCCAATGGCATGCATGGCCAATTTGGGTCACGGCCTGGTAGGAAAAGCTACCAGCGAGCGTGTTGGCATGTGCCAATGGCATGCGTGGCCAATTTGGGTCGCGTCCTGGTAGGAAAAGCTACCAGCGAGCATGTTGGCATGTGCCAATGGCATGCGTGGCCAATTTGGTCGCGTCCTGGTAGGAAAAGCTACCGGAGCGTGTTGGCATGTGCCAATGGCATGCGTGGCCAACTGGGCCCGTCCTGGTAGGAAAAGTTACCAATGAGCGTGTTGGCATGTGACAATGGCATGCGTAACCAATTTGGGTCGCGTCCTGGTAGGAAAAGCTACCAGCGAGCGTGTTGGCATGTGCCAATGGCATGCGTGGCCAATTTGGGTCGCGTCCTAGTAGGAAAAGCTACCAGCGAGCGTGTTGGCATGTGCCAATGGCATGCGTGGCCAATTTGGGTCGCGTCCTGGTAGGAAAAGCTACCAACGAGCGTGTTGGCATGTGCCAATGGCATGCGTGGCCAATCTGGGCCGCGTCCCGGTAGGGAAAAGTTACCCAATGAGCGTGTTGGCATGTGCCAATGGCATGCGTGGCCAATTTGGGTCGCGTCCTGGTAGGAAAAGCTACCAGCGAGCGTGTTGTCATGTGCCAATGGCATGCGTGGCCAATTTGGCCTAGGTTGCATGGTTTGCAAGCCTAGGCGCGGGCGCCATTTTGGCATGGCGTGGCTAGGGCCAAGGTAAGGGTGCTTGGCTTGGCGTGGCATGACTAGCGTAGCTAGGGCCAAGGCAGAGTGCGTTTGGCATGGCGCGGCTAGCTCGGGCTAAGTGTGGCTGGCATGATTTGCCATTGGCACGGAGGTGCGGATAGCATGGTTGGCATGCTTTGGCGCGTTTGGTGTGGCTGGCATGATTTGCCATTGGCACGGAGGTGCGGCTAGCTTGGGCTAGGTGTGGCTGGCATGATTTTCCATTGGCACGCAGGTGCGGCTAGCATGGTTGGCATGCTTTGGCGCGTTTGGTGTGCATAGCTAGGGCCAAGGCAGAGTGCGTTTGGCATGGCGCGGCTAGCTTGGTCTAGGTGTGGCTGGCATGATTTGCCATTGGCACGGAGGGGAATTAGGGTTTTGTTCATTGTAACCCTAATTTGAAAAAATACCCCATATTGATTACTGACTACATGCATTAAATGTTCTAATAAATGTGTCATCAGTGACATTAGGTTATTTGGGGTTTTACGATTTTACCCTTTGTTTAAAATCCACCATCAACATTAAGTCCCCTGCTTAGCTCGGAATAGGAGCTTTGTTGCGAGGTAAGCATAAGATGGCGACAAACTATCAACAGCAAATCGTAAAGAGAATTGAAGAGGCTTGTCTGACCTTTTTATAAACAGGATTTGGAATCCTTTCCTATGGCAGTTTTGCACAAATCGGGAGGCTGGCACAATTGGGAAGTCAGCGTCATTGAGAGGTAGGAAGCTGGGCGACATTGAGAAGTTGACACGAGTTGGGAAACTGAGCGTGCTAGCTGGCGGGACCGGTGCAAAATGGGAAGCTGATCGTGCTAGCTGGCGTGACTTGAGTTGGAAAACTGAGCGTGCTAGCTGGCGGGACCGGCGCAAAATGGGAAGCTGATCGTGCTAGCTGGCGTGACTTGGGCGGCGTTGGGAAGTTGGGCGCAATTGGTGGGACCGGTGCAACTTGGGAGACGTTGGGAAGTTGGGCGCAATTGGTGGGACCGGTGCTACTTGGGCAACGTCGGGAAGTTGGTAGGTCAACCACCATATGTCCCTGTTTATGGGTAAAAATCGTTTCTGCCGATTTCGGTAAATGCGGTAGGTGAGTGAGAAACTGGTTTAAACCCTAAACAAATGTGCTGCACGTGAGCACTTTATAGATTCGAGAGATCAATCTGCATAAGTCCGGCCTAAACCAAGAAATGGCCGTTCCCGGACTTGCTTCGGTCACAAAGTGGAGGAGAAGGGTTGATTTGGGGAGGGAAGCAGAGAAAGGTGTTGAGGAGAGTAGTATCTCGACTTGTATCAGAAAGTGAGAGCTTAGGAAGCTTGCAAGAGATGAAAGCTTTTGGGAGAGCTTGCAAAGTTGCCTTTCGAGAGTGTAAGTGTAGTATATTTCTCCCGACCGAGACCATTTTGTCCGGCGAAAATAGGTAAGACCTATTTATACAAGTCGAGATGAAAACGTACCTGGCCTCATGAAGGAAGAGAGTAAAGGGTGAAATAATGGGAGGAGGTGGTAACCGCATGGTTTAATGGGTGAAAACGTTTTTCACCATTATTTCCTCTTTTATTTGACCGCTTTATTCCTATTCACGCTTTCTTAATGTGAGCATAGTGTACGTCCGCATGTCAGACCGCCAAACCAAAACCCTAAAGAAGCATCCCCCAGTTTGTGTTGATATCTCGAGTGTTGGTTGCATCTTGAGTGCAAGTGGCGCGTGTGGCATGTGCCAATGGCATGTGCGGAATGCCTTGGTGGTAGTTTGCACGGTTTTGCAAGTTGGGCTACCAGCGTGTGTGCTTGGCATGTGCCAATGGCATGTGCGGGATGCCTTGGTGGTAGGTTGCACGGTTTGCAAGTTAGGCTACCAGCGTGTGTGTTTGGCATGTGCCAATGGCATGTGCGGAATGCCTTGGTGGTAGGTTGCACGGTTTGCAAGTTAGGCTACCAGCGCGTGTGTTTGGCATGTGCCAATGGCATGCGTGGCCATTAGGGCCGTGACCTTGATAGGGAAACTAGCTAGCGAGCATGTTGGCATGTGCCAATGGCATGCGTGGCCGTTAGGGCCGCGATTTTGCTAGGGAAACTAGCTAGCGAGCATGTTGGCATGTGCCAATGGCATGCGTGGCCGTTAGGGACGCGATTTTGCTAGGGAAACTAGCTAGCGAGCATGTTGGCATGTGCCAATGGCATGCGTGGCCGTTAGGGCCGTGATTTTGCTAGGGAAACTAGCTAGCGAGCATGTTGGCATGTGTCAATGGCATGCATGGCCGTTAGGGCCGTGATTTTGCTAGGGAAACTAGCTAGCGAGCATGTTGGCATGTGCCAATGGCATGCATGGCCGTTAGGGCCGTGATTTTGCTAGGGAAACTAGCTAGCGAGCATGTTGGCATGTGCTAATGGCATGCGTGGCCGTTAGGGCCGTGATTTTGCTAGGGAAACTAGCTAGCGAGCATGTTGGCATGTGCCATTGGGCGCGTGGCGGCCATGTTGACCTAGTTGCATGTTTTGCAAGCCTAGGGCGCTATGTTTGGCGTGGGCCAAAGGCATAGCGGCTTGGAAGTATGGCTTGCGACACGATGTTGGCATGTGCCAATGGCACATGCGGCCATGTTGACCTAGTTGCAAGTCTTGCAAGCCTAGGGGCGCTATGTTTGGCGTGGGCCAAAGGCATAGCGGCTTAGAAATATGGCTTGCGGCACGTGTTGGCATGTGCCAATGGCACGTGCGGCCATGTTGACCTAGTTGCAAGTCTTGCAAGCCTAGGGCGCTATGTTTGGCGTGGGCCAAAGGCATAGCGGCTTGCGGCACGTGTTGGCATGTGCCAATGGCACGTGCGGCCATGTTGACCTAGTTGCAAGTCTTGCAAACCTAGGGCGCTATGTTTGGGGTGGGACAAAGGCATAGCGGCTTGGAATTTGGCGTTGTTGCCATGGTGCGCGAGGTGCGACTTGGTTTGGCATGGTTGCCATGGTGCGCAGAGTGCGGCTTGGCTTGGCATAGTTGCCATGGTGCGCATGATGCGCTTGGTTTGGCATGGTTGCCATGGTGCGCGATATGCGGCTTGGTTTGGCATGGTTGCCATGGTGCGCAAGATGCTGGCTTGGTTTGGCATGGTTGCCATGGTGCGCGATATGCGGCTTGGTTTGGCATGGTTGCCATGGTGCGCAGTATGCAGCTTGTTTTGGCATGGTTGCCATGGTGCGCAGAGTGCGGCTTGGTTTGGCATTGTTGCCATGGTGCTAGCAGATATGCGGCTTGGTTTGGCATTGTTGCCATGGTGCGCAGAGTGCGGCTTGGCTTGGCATTGTTGCCACGGTGCGCAGTATGCGGCTTGGCTTGGCATTGTTGCCATGGTGCGCAGTATGCGGCTTGGCTTGGCATTGTTGCCATGGTGCGCAGAGTGCGGCTTGGCTTGGCATTGTTGCCATGGTGCGCAGAGTGCGGCTTGGCTTGGCATTGTTGCCATGGTGCGCAGTTTGCGGCTGGGTTTTGAAATTAGGGTTCTGTGTTGAAAACCCTAATCTGGTATTTTGAAAAAATACCCCTATTAATTATTTACACCTGAGTTAAATGCTCTTAGTTAATGTGTTGCGGGTAACACTAGGTCATGGGGTTTTACGATTTTACCCTTGTTTAAAAACCACCATCAACATTAAGTCCCCCGCTTAGCTCGGAACAGGGGCTTTGTTGCGAGGTAAGCATAAGATGGTGATAAACTATTAACAAGAAACCGTAAAGAAAATTGAAAGAGGCTTGTCGACCTTTTATAAATAGGATTTGGAATCCTTGCCTCTGTAGTTTTGCACAAATCGGAGGTCGGCACAATTGGTGGGCCCGGTGCAGCTTGGGCGACGTTGGGAAGTTGGCGTGAGTTGGGAAACCGAGTGGGCTAGTTGGGTGGGACCAGGCGCAATTGGTGGGGCGGTCCAACTTGGAAACCATGCTTGCAGGCGTGACTTGGGCGGCATTGAGAAGTCGCAATTGGTGGGGCCGGGTCCAATATTGGAAACCATGCTTGCGTGGCGTGACTTGGGCGGCATTGGGAAGTCGCAATTGGTGGGGCCGGTCCAATCTTGGAAACCATGCTTGCAAGCGTGATTTTGGTAAAAAGGAAATCCTTCCTATTTCAAAGTCTTTCACGCCTATATATATATATATATATATATAAAGCCCCTTTTTTCCCATTATGCGCTTTATTCTTTCTTCTTTTCATACTAGCGGCAAAGAGAGACCGGCTTCCAAGTATGTCTTCGAGTACTCTTCTTTCTCTATTTTTTTTTATTTTTTTTATTTTTTTATATATAGGTATAAACCTTAAAAGTAAGCGCTTCCACAATCTTTGCATATGATTCCTTGGCGTGCCTCTGAAGAAAATACTGCGTGTGTATTTCGAACCCGTAGAGAAACCTGTATGGATCCCGAAGAAGAATACTGTGTATATGCTTCATATGACTTCGAACCCGCAGGAAATACTGTATATATGATTTTGCTTTTTGAAAGAAGTATCACGCGCGTAGTTTTGGACCAATAGAAAAATGCTCCATATATATTTTTGAACCCGAAGAAGGATACTGTAGACACACTTGTACCCGTATAGAATGTCGCGTACATAGTTTCGAACCCGAAGAAAAATACCGCGTATATAGTCTTGAACCCGAATAAAATACTCGTGTATATAGTCTCGAAACCGAATTTGTTGGGTACGATTATGTGTCGTGAGATAACTTCGTCTTTCTCCATTTGTTTTGTGCGTATATCTTATTACCAAATTGTTATGAAGGAATTCGACAAGATGTTACCCGAACCACATTTCACTTCGTCGAAGGATGCTCATAATTCCAAACCGGACACGGATGATGAATTCTTCACTAGAGCCCTCGCCCACGCTCGGAAGAATCACCTGTGTTTCGTGCCAATTTTGCTTACCGGTAGTGAGGATGACAGGAAGACACGTTCGGTTCGCCCAGAGAGCACCATTCGGTTTTGTCTACATAAAGGGGTATATTCCTCTTCCAACATTGACTTTAGGATGTGTCAAAGTCCATTGCGTTCTTTTGACAGATGGGTTGAGTTCATGGTGAGCGAGGAGCGTATAAATACCATCTTGACTCAAGCGCAGTCATTGATGCTTTGTCAAGACTTCAAGAAATCTTCGATTAGGAAAGACATCCCAGTGCTTAGTTGCTTTCATCTCCGTATGGTGTTCGGACACCCATACAATCATATGTAGATGGGGTGAGATAACTTTCTCCTTGGAGAGTGTGGCTCTCTTGCCTGAATCTTCCGTGAATCGGGAATCTCGAGAATCCAATTATCTGAAAGTGAGGCGAAGATGCGGGATGACTTGGCCGCTAAGTTGGGGGATTTCGCTCGGAAAGATTCCATTGCTAAGTCGAAGGACTCTGCCCGGAAAGAGGATGAAAGGTGCCCTTACGGTTGGTGGATATCTCAATGGTTTCCGGACGAGTTGGAGCCTAGAACGTAAAAGCAAATGATCTTCATGTCGCAACATTTTTGGCTCTCTGGTTGTCTAGAGACATTTTTGATGACGGTTCTGGCAAGAAGGGAATAAGACCAGAGTTGTTGGCGATTGCTGTGAAATTGGCAAAGGGTGAAGTTCTTCCCATTGGCAGGCTGTTCCTTGGTTCCCTGTATGTGCATCTGGATCACCTGGTTGCGAACATGCGAGTTTCGAATGGTTTCATGAAGGTGGATTCATATGTGCACGTTGCTTTTCCGCAAGTCCTGGCTATGGGAGCACTTTGAGAAGTATGCTCCAAACCGTTGCCTTCGCTTCCCGTGAGTTGGGGTGGCTCCCGAATTCTTCGATGGGTGAACAGGCGTCCAAGAGTTGGCGTGAGCTTGGTTAGTTCTCTGATAAGTTGCATGAAATCAATTTTCGGCCATGGGGCCAGTCCATAATTCAAAGGCTCAAATTGGCACTTTTACTTCGCTCCGCTCATGTCTTAGTCTTCCGATGACGATTTGAGCGTTGGAAAACCTCGTTCATTCAAAGCCGCTGCCCTGCTATATGCCGTCTTTTCTTC
This sequence comes from Papaver armeniacum, assembly GCA_023531295.1. Classification (NCBI taxonomy): domain Eukaryota; kingdom Viridiplantae; phylum Streptophyta; class Magnoliopsida; order Ranunculales; family Papaveraceae; genus Papaver; species Papaver armeniacum. The sequence continues at coordinate 26,081 of JAJJWW010012349.1, read as the reverse complement.
GTGGGGTCTTTCCAGATAGCCGCTTACAATATTGACCGTGCCGCTCGTCACATGGGTTTCGATCAAGGGGTGCCTCGTTTACCGCCGTGATCCCTAAGGATTCGTTGCGTGTCGCCCTTGACGCCTTTGTCCTTAAGCCGGTATCCGTCTTTCCTTTTTCAAATGGGAAGAGTAACTTCGACGACCTTCGGCTATAATGATTTTTGGTGCGACGAGTTTATTATGATCCGAGATTTCGTGAATAACGTGGTGGAAAACGTTCGTTGCAAACCTTCTCCAGTGCTCAAGGAGTATCCAATGTTGAGAGATCCCAAGCGAAAGTTGCCCAAAGAATTCTGAAAGCCCCTGGCCAAGGAACTGAGAACGAAGAATCGTGGCCGGCGGTTCCGGACGGTTCCGCAAGATCCTCCCATGGCTCTTGTGTCTTTCGGCCTTCCAATAACTGGTATGTGTCGCCTCTTCACAGTTTGTCTCAAAACACACGTAAATTTCTACTGAGAATATGTGTCTTGTTTCCTTCAGTGGCTTCGGTAGTGTTAATGCTTTCGCCGCCATTGCATGTTGCCAGAGACGCAGCTTCTTCAAGGGATTCCTAAGACCGAGCCTACTCATAGCGGTGATGAGTCGAGAAAGAAGAAAGTTCAACAAGCGAGAGTGATTCCTCCGGCAAAGACTGGTTCTTCTTCTGGAAGCGGTTCGGTGAGTTTCGCGCTTCTTTCTTTCTTCTTCTTCTGTTTCTTCTTTTGAAAAATGTCTAACTAAAGTTTGCAGGAGGAATCGGAGTTCGGAGGATGATTCTGGGATGGAGTCACACGAAAACTTGCCTTTGGTGACTACCGCCGTGACTTGAGATGGGAGTTAGCCAATTGCCGGCACAAACGTGGTTCGGACGGTGGATGATTCTCGATGGTTGTTGTCGTAGACATGGAAGAAAACCCTTTGCGAGTCGTGGAGGCCACTTGCAGGGCGCCATTTTTGATCCCCCGTACTTGGTTCCTCATCCGTGTCATGTGTCAAGTTGGCGGCTTTAGCGTGCTTGGCTAAGCATGAGGCGTTGTACACCGAATCCTGGAGAAGCACGGACATATGGCTACAACCAAGAAAGTCACTAGTCGATTTGCGCCGGTTAAGCGTGTGGAAGAAGCTTTGTCTTCCATCGAGGATATGCGTGAGGTGACCGGTCACACCGTTTCAAGACGTTATTGCCGACCGGGAGCACCATCGCGACGTGTGCGTAGAAAATGAGTTCAACACTTCGTGGTTTGTCGAAGGCCTTGCTTTGAGATCCAAAAGTTGAAAGATGCAAAGAATCGAAAGCCTTTCCGCCGAGGAGTCACCCGACAGAGATGGAACTCGAAAAGCTTTCCAAGATGTTGACTATGAAGAGAGCGGCTCTTGAAGACGCAAAGCCGACTTTCTCCAAGAAGAGCAGACTTCATGGACGATTTTCCTTGAACGTTTCTCGTTAAACTTTCATTTAGGTTCTTTTTTTTTTTTTTTTTGAAAGACATATTGATGTCCGGGTTCAAAACTTAACCTTTGATAGATAGTCGGTAGCTTTTTAGGGTGTTGGATTATTTCTGGGATGAATGGTTTTGATAACATAACTCTGATTATGTTTTGGGAAAGGAATATTGCTTTTATGAAAGTGTGTGCTAGCAATAGGCACAAGACGCAATAGTATGGCGGTTTTATTAAGAACCCTAAAAACAGATCGTATGTCTTGCCCAATCTAAATTTACTCACTTGCAAACACGCCTCTTTCCAAGTAAAAGGCGACTTTGCTGGTAGCAAGGCGGCTTTGCTGGTAGCATCGCCAGTTAGTCCCCAATTGCTGGTAGCGTCTTCAGCCGAGTCCCCGCTTTTCGGTATAGTTTTAACAACCGATAACCGGTTGTTGTCTGGAAGTTGAGTTGACCGAGCCGCAAGTCCTCAATCGCCGGTGGAATCTTCAACGAGTCCCCAGCTTTCTCGTGTAGTTTTTGCAACCGGTAACCGAGTCGCCCGGTAGTTGAGTCGGATCGAGTTTCCTTCCCTACCATCTTGACATCCGGGTCGAAGAACGAGATCGACAGTCGACATTGTAGCCGATAGATCAATCCTCCCGCCGTGGTCGCCAATTGTTTATGGGTAAAAATCGTTTCGCCGATTTCGGTAAATGCGGTAGGTGAGTGAGAAACCGGTTTAAACACTAAACAAATGTGCTTGCACGTGAGCACTTTATAGATTCGAGAGATCAACTGCACAAGTCCGGCCTAAACCAAGAAATGGCCGTTCCAGACTTGCTTCTACTCACAAAGTGGAGGAGAAGGGTTGATTTGGGGAGGGAAGCAGAGAAAGGTGTTGAGGAGAGTAGTATCTCGACTTGTATCAGAAAGTGAGAGCTTAGGAAGCTTGCAAGAGATGAAAGCTTTTGGGAGAGCTTGCAAAGTTGCCTTTCTGAGAGTGTAAGTGTAGTATATTTCTCCTGACCGAGACCTGTTGTCTGGCGAAAATAGGTAAGACCTATTTATACAAGTCGAGATTGAAACGTACCCTGGCCTCATGAAGGAAGAGAGTAAAGGGTGAAATAATGGGAGGAGGTGGTAACCGCATGGTTTAATGGGTGAAAACGTTTTTCACCATTATTTCCTCTTTTATTTGACCGCTTTATTCCTATTCACGCTTTCTTAATGTGAGCGTAGAGTACGCCGCATGCCAGTGACCGCCAAACCAAAACCCTAAAGAAGCATCCCCCAGTTTGTGTTGATATCTCGACTGTTGGTTGCATCTTGAGTGCAAGTGGCGCTGCAAGTGGCGCGTGTGGCATGTGCCAATGGCATGTGCGGAATGCCTTGGTGGTAGTTTGCACGGTTTTGCAAGTTGGGCTACCAGCGTGTGTGCTTGGCATGTGCCAATGGCATGTGCGGATGCCTTGGTGGTAGGTTGCACGGTTTGCAAGTTAGGCTACCAGCGTGTGTGTTTGGCATGTGCCAATGGCATGTGCTGGAATGCCTTGTAATGCCTTGGTGGTAGGTTGCACGGTTTGTGCAAGTTAGGCTACCAAAAACAGTGTGTTTGGCATGTGCCAATGGCATGCGTGGCCATTAGGGCCGTGACCTTGATAGGAAACTAACTAGCGAGCATGTTGGCATGTGCCAATGGCATGCGTGGCCGTTAGGGCCGCGATTTTGCTAGGGAAACTAGCTAGCGAGCATGTTGGCATGTGCCAATGGCATGCATGGCCGTTAGGGCCGTGATTTTGCTAGGGAAACTAGCTAGCGAGCATGTTGGCATGTGCCAATGGCATGCGTGGCCGTTAGGGCCGTGATTTTTGCTAGGGAAACTAGCTAGCGAGCATGTTGGCATGTGCCAATGGCATGCATGGCCGTTAGGGCCGTGATTTTGCTAGGGAAACTAGCTAGCGAGCATGTTGGCATGTGCCAATGGCATGCATGGCCGTTAGGGCCGTGATTTTGCTAGGGAAACTAGCTAGCGAGCATGTTGGCATGTGCCAATGGCATGCATGGCCGTTAGGGCCGTGATTTTGCTAGGGAAACTAGCTAGCGAGCATGTTGGCATGTGCCATTGGCGCGTACAGCCATGTTGACCTAGTTGCATGTTTTGCAAGCCTAGGGCGCTATGTTTGGCGTGGGCCAAAGGCATAGCGGCTGGAAGTATGGCTTGCGACACGTGTTGGCATGTGCCAATGGCACGTGCGGCCATGTTGACCTAGTTGCAAGTCTTGCAAGCCTAGGGCGCTATGTTTGGCGTGGGCCAAAGGCATAGCGGCTTAGAAATATGGCTTGCGACACGTGTTGGCATGTGACAATGGCACGTTTGGCATGTTGACCTAGTTGCAAGTCTTGCAAGCCTAGGGCGCTATGTTTGGCGTGGGCCAAAGGCATAGCGGCTTAGAAATATGGCTTGCGGCACGTGTTGGCATGTGCCAATGGCACGTGCGACCATGTTGACCTAGTTGCAAGTCTTGCAAACCTAGGGCGCTATGTTTGGCGTGGGCCAAAGGCATAGCGGCTGGGAATTTGGCGTTGTTGCCATGTTGCGCAGGTGCGGCTTGGCTTGGCATGGTTGCCATGGTGCGCAGAGATGCGGCTTGGTTTGGCATGGTTGCCATGGTGCGCAAGAGATGGTTTGCATTGTTGCCATGGTGCCAAGATGCGCTTGGTTTGGCATGGTTGCCATGGTGCGCAAAGATGCGCTTGGTTTGGCATGGTTGCCATGGTGCGCAAGATGATGCGGCTTGTTTTGGCATGGTTGCCATGGTGCGCAGAGAAAGGCTTGGTTTGGCATGGTTGCCATGGTGCGCAGATGCGGCTTGGTTTGGCATTGTTGCCATGGTGCGCAGATGCGGCTTGGTTTGGCATTGTTGCCATGGTGCGCAGAGTTCGGCTTGGCTTGGCATTGTTGCCACGGTGCGCAGTATGCGGCTTGGCTTGGCATTGTTGCCATCAGTATGCGGCTTGGCTTGGCATTGTTGCCATGGTGCGCAGAGTGCGGCTTGGTTTGGCATTGTTGCCATGGTGCGCAGAGTGCGGCTTGGCTTGGCATTGTTGCCATGGTCGCAGATGATCTTCTGGGTTTTGAAATTAGGGTTATGTGTTGAAAACCCTAATCTGGTATTTTGAAAAAATACCCCTATTAATTATTTACACCTGAGTTAAATGCTCTTAGTTAATGTGTTGCGGGTAACACTAGGTAATGGGGTTTTACGATTTTACCCCTTGTTTAAAAACCACCATCAACAGTCCCATTAATGGATAATCCATAGCTCCCGAGCCTCATGCCAGAGTATAGGTAGGTCATGATCGACGTTGTCAAAAAATATCACGGTTGTCGGTTGATAATAGCAGGCTCGATTGGATCGCTAGCCTTTCATCAATTGGAAGAACACAGCTATTGGTCTGCAGGTCATCATTTCCTGTGGATCATCAAATACGAAAATGCTATGAGTTAGAGTACTTAAAGATAGGTACAATCGATGAGCGACGTTTCCCGCAGTAAATACCGTTAATCCACTATTCTAATACCATGTCTTCATCGCTATTACTTATTCCTGTTTTGGTTGCGCTTTTCATCCGTATACCGATAAAGAATAGAAGCTGACGTAAAACATGCTTTACTATACCTACCTCGGTCCGTTTAAACTTCCCTTCATAGGAAACCGCTTGCACTTGCTATTCCATGGCTCACCACATCGTTCTCTATGGAAACTCTCAAAAACATGGCCCTATCATGCACCTTCAACTAGGCCGAGTACCAATCCTAGTGAAAATGGATGAGACCGGTACTTTTGCTAATTATAAGAAATCGCTTTAAAACTTGTGCCTCGTACGTCATGTATAAATGACTGCCACAAAGCCTAAGGATATTACTACAAGGAACAAGATGCATAAATAATTAGCTAAAATCACAATTTTTGTTCAATATGTATATTATTGACCAAAGAATAAAACTCGAGTAGACAAAAGCAAACGTCTCGATGAACTATCATGTCATGGGGTTTGGCGGCTTAAGGTTTTCCATGGTTTGCACTAAAGACACTTCTTAAAATGGGTTTAAGCTTTTCTTTATCTTAATAATACCAAAAAATATTAGTCTATATAAAACCCATTTGAGTATCCCATTGGTAACTCGCCATATATTTTCAAAATTTCTTCGCCTCTAATAGTTGACGATGAGGATCCTCCAAGTACTTGATTATTAGGAAACTTAATCCTTCAAATTCATTGCGTAAAGCCTTCATTTGCATACCTATGGAATGCAATGTAGTATATTGGGTATCTCCGTAATGGCTTTGGTAGATCATTTGGTAGTCTAAGGAAACCACCATTTGACATAAAAACACCTTGGATTCCAGCTCTGTTATAATACCCATAAGAAAATCGGGTACTATACTTGCAACTATCATCATTAAGCTCTCGACTAACATCATACACACGAAAAGCAATAGGATGAAGAATAGAAAATGTTCAAATCCTTTTTGGAGACCAACCAGGTAATAAGCAATGACTCCCCAGGATTAATGAGATTAAAAGCGAGTAAGGAATAGAAGAGAGCGTGTTTCCAACTACGAAAGTTTGCAACTCTGTAATGGCCATTGAATCTTTCTCGGCGAAGATCTAAATTAGCAGAGGCAAATTAAAAAAGGAAAAATGTAGAATTAGTACTCATACATATAATAATAATCTACTACGAAAATAGTTGAGAGGAAGATAGGTACCTTCATGTCCTCAACAAAAGAAGGGAATCCACCAATTGCCATGAAAGTGAAGAATGAACCAATAAACATAAGCATTGCGCCTCTAGTCTGCGAAACAAGGAAATGGTATGTTAGGGTTAATTTCATTTTGGTTGAAGTATCATTTGAACTTGAGAGCAAGCAAAAATAATGTGGTTACCTGGATTGAACCAAAACTACCACCAACTTGGTAAAATATTGTGCCAATACAAAGGGCTAGCGATATATAGATTCCGAGACGCAACCAAAGTAACCGAGATCACGGTACATGTTCACAAATGATCTTCTTGTGAGAACAAATGATTGTGTTAAGAAACTAGCTTGGTTTCCTTTCTCTAGTAATCTCCCTTCCGTTTTACATATTTCGAAATACGGAATTTGACTTGGTTTGGAAGGACCGAGATGACTTGTATGACTTGACAAGAATGTTAATTGCTTCCTCGGTTGTATTCGGTTTTCCTCCATAATTCAATGTCCCGTACGTAAGAATCACAAAAACAAATCTTTAAATCTCTTTTTATGCATGTATACTAGTAAATCTTCCTATCCAATTAGCGAAACTAATTAGCATTTCTTACTCAGTCAAGTCTTTGTTGATTGTTCTCGAGAAAGTGATCGGATGGGTTTCTCATTGTTGGTTATGAAAACAAAGTTCAAAGTAAACAGTTCTACCGGAGGAAAGTAGGCAAAGAATAATGATCTCTGGGAAACAATATTATATCAAAACCAATAATATCTCTGGAGAATACCAGAGTTAAGTCGGAGATAATTCTCCTTGGTCTAAAAAAGGTAAACAGGATAATATGCATTCTATTAAACCCCCTTAGTCTGAGCGGGAGAGGAGCAAACACTAAGACTAGACCGAAAACGAATGAATAGCTGACGAGGTAGTCCCTTGGTGAAGATGTCAGCATACTGGTTTTCAGAGGGGACGTGTAGAACTTGAATGTCACCAATACGAACGCGTTCACGTACAAAGTGTATATCAATTTCCACATGCTTGGTGCGCGATGTTGAACAGGGTCTCCATACATATAAATCGCACTCACATTATCACAGTATACAATAGTAGCACGTCGTAGAGGAAGATGAAGCTCTAGAAGAAGGTTGCGAAGCCATGTAGTTTCAGCAACATCATTTGCTACCCCCCGGTATTCAGCTTCAGCACTGGATCGAGAAACTGTCGCCTGACGTTTGGATGACCAGGAGATGAGGTTGTCACCAAGAAAGACGCAGTAACCCGAAGTCGATCGACGAGAATCAGGACATCCCGCCCAGTCAGCATCAGAGTATGCCATTAATCCCATAAGTAGCAAAGACCGAGATAAATAAACCATGATGAATTGTGCCCTGAAGATATCGAATGATTCACTTAAGGGCCTGCATGTGAGGCTCTCGTGGGTCGTGCATGAATAAACATACATGTTGAACTGCATATGAAATATCTGGCCGGGTGAAGGTGAGGTACTGTAAATCTCCAGCCAGGCTTCTGTATAGAGTGGGATCCTTAATCGCATGACCAGAAGTAGCACTGAGCTTGGAGTTGGTGTCAACCGGAGTAGTCACTAGGTTACATTGTTTCATGGAGGCACGAGCAATGATGTCCTGAGCATATAATGACTGAGACAAATATAATCCCGAAGATGACCGAGTGACAGTAATACCCAGAAAATGATGTAGTGGTCCAAGGTCAGACATGGAAAATTCCCGTTTCATTAAATCAATGAAGCGGTGTAGGAGAGTATTGTTAGATGCAGTCAAAACAATATCATCTACATATAGCAGTAAATATGCCATATCTCGAGCTAGGATTGATAAACAAAGAGTTATGGATCACACACACTACTACGAAAACCACAATTAGTAATATACTTTGCAAACCTCTGAAACCACGCCCGAGGAGCCTGCTTGAGACCATATAGGGATCTACATAGTCGACATACGTAATCAGGGTTAGCAGAATCAACAAATACCGGAGGATGATGCATATAAACTGTCTCGGTCAGATCACCATGGAGAAAAGCATTCTTAACATCTAGCTGATGAATCGGCCAAGAACGCGAAGTAGCAATAGTAAGAACAGTATGAATAGTAGCAGGTTTGACAACCGGACTAAACGTTTAAAAACAATCAACCCCAACCTGCTGAGATTTACCATTAGCAACAAGACGAGCCTTGTATCGCTGCAAGGAACCATCAGCATTATATTTGTGACGAAATAGCCACATGGAACGAACAACATGAGCATCACGTGGTCGTGGCACAAGTTCCCACGTATTGGTTTTCAACATAGCATTGTACTCATATTTCATGGCGGCATTCCAATTTATATCCCTAAGAGCATACAAGTGAGAGCGAGGAATTGGGGAGATATGTGGTAAAGTTTGGACATGGAGATTGAGACGGTGGATTGGTTTGTGAATACCACGGGAAGCTCGAGTCACAGGTCGTGAAGGAGAAGGTGGTGAGGGTGGAGAGGCAGTTGAGGGTGGGGAGTCTGTAGTGGGTGAAGGGGTGGTAGTGGGTGGAGGGGCAGGTGGTGAGGTTGGATAGACTGAAGTGGGTCGATTATGTGCTGCAGCTTTTGAAACAGTGCAGTTAGGTACAAGCGTCAGTCCCGGAGAGGTGGGTGGAGTGAGAACAGGTGTGGGGATGGATTTACGCAGAGAGGGGATGGATTGACGTAGAGAGGGGGAGTTGGACTGACGTGGGGGTTTTGTTTGGACTGACGTGGAGGGAAGGTGAGACTGACGCAGAGAAGAGAAGTTGGAGCGATGTGGAGAACTTCGTTGGACTGACATGGAGGGAAGGTGGGACTGATGAGAGTGTTGGAGATTCTGATCTGTAGTGTCAGAAGGTAAGTCAGACCAACGATGAGGAGGAGTGTACATGCCTGGGAGAGTGACAGTGGGTTGGGAGACAGCAGGGGGAGTGACAGTGGGTTAGGTGACAGCAGGGGGAGTCCGAGAAGATGGGTATGAGAGATTATACGATGGATGAGTGAGATAAGGGGGAGACTCGACATTAGAAGGAGTATTTGTAGGGGGAGTTGTGAAGGGGAAGACATTTTCATCAAAAGTTACATGACGAGAGATAATAATCTTGTTTGTCTCAAGATCAAGGCATCGGTATCCATGGTGGTTGGGAGGAAAACCAAGAAATACACACTTAGTGGAACGAGGGGCAAGTTTGTGAGGAGTTGTGGATGAAAGATTTGGATAGCAAAGACAACCAAAAGTACGAAGATGTTCATACGTTGGTTGTCGTTGATAAAGAATAGACACAGGTGAGTGAAAATTAAGGACTTTGGTGGGTAGAAGATTGTGTAGATAGACTGCCATATGAAGAGAGTAGACCCAATAGTTTGGGGGAACGGAAGCGTGAGACATAAGAGTACGGGTGATATCATTGACACGGCGTATCATGCGTTCGGCCTTGCCATTTTGGGATGAAGTTTGGGGACAAGAGAAACGAAAAACAAGACCATTGTCACGAGCAAAGGTATGGAAGGAAGAGTTGTCAAATTCACGGCCCATGTCACATTGAAAACATTTTATTTTTCGTTCGAATTGAGTTTGAACGAAAGAACGAAATTCCAAAAATTTTCTATAAACTTGGGACTTGAATTTAGAGGGTAGACCCATAGATAGTTGGTAAAATCATCAAGTAATATAAGATAATAGCGAAAACCGGTATCGATATGTAATGGGGAGGTCCATAAATCGCTATGTATAATATCAAAAGGTGCAAAAGTAATGGAATTTGATTCATAAAATGGCAATCGAACATGTTTACTAACTTGACATGAGTGACAAAGTTGAGAAGAATTAATCTTATTACAATGAATAGAATTATTTTTGCGTAAGACATCTAAAATGGCCTTGCCAGGGTGGCCAAGGCGTCTATGCCAAATATCTGGCGAAAAAACAGCAAGAGAAATGAGAGAGGACTGGGACGATTTTTTAGGTGGCACGGCAGAGTTGGTGATAGGGTAGAGCTCCCCAGAACTCTCACATCGAAGAATAATCTTCCTCGAACTTAGATCCTTCACGTAAAAACCTAAGGATCAAACTCAACAGATACACGATTATCGGTGGTGAACTTACGAGCAGAAATTAAGTTTTTAATGATACCGAACAACGAGAGTATTTTTGAGTTGAAGAGTGCGAGAAGGAAGGGTTATAAGCTTGGTACCACAAGCCAGAATCGGAATGCTATTGCCATTGCCAACTAAGATGGATCGTACATTGCTAGAATTGAAAACGTTATGTAAAGTACCTGAATCAGCGGTAAGATGCGAAGTGGCACCGGTGTCCATGTAGAAGGCATCATCAGGTTGTTGGAGATGCATGGAGCTATACGCCTCGGCAATGTCCGCTGGTTGAAATGATTCAGTTGTCAGAGCAATGTATGCTTGTCCACGACCACATCCAGGGGAACGACCACGTTGGTTGTTGCAAAAGTTGGTATTAGGTGTCTGCGTTGGTGCTCAAATGGCTGCCAGGGAGACTGAGTAGGATAGGGGAAGGGTGGGACGGTCCAAAATGGTGGCCGTGACAAAGTGGATATCCCGGCATGGAGGGGGCGTATACCGGTTGGAGTCGGCGCAGCTGGTGGGCTTGCAATGAAGCCGTACTTGGGCTTGGTCTAGCTCGCTTGTCACCAGACTGGGCCTTTTGACCACGTTTGCTGGAGTGCTGATGAGAACGAGAGTTGGTCTTGTTCGTTGGAGAAGAAGCAGTAGCTAGGGCAATTGGAGATGCTGCGATTGAATGCTGTGCTCGTCTGATTTCTTCAGTACGGAGTTGAGATCGAGCACCATCAAAGGTAGGCATGGACTGCTGTATAAACGAGGCTATGGTGTTGTACTCCTCCGGAAGACCGTTAACCAATTGGATAACAAGCCGTTTGTCGTTCATTGGAAAATCAAGATCACTCAAGCGATCGGACAGTGATTTTAGTTTGTCACAATAATCATCAAAACTAGCACAATCAGAAAATTTAAGATTGAAAAACTTACTTTCGAGATGTGCAGCACGGCTGCCTTTGTTTTCTTGAAAAAGAGTCTTAAGGTGATCCCAAATCTCCTTTGCAGTTTTTACTTTCTTGAGAACGGTAAGCATCAAATCCTTGGTCATGGTGGCGAACATCCATTGACGACATAGAGCATCTAGTTGTTTTTTCGGTGACGGCATCAATATCCGCAGGTTTTGCTGAACCATCAATGAGAAAAAGTAATCCGTATGCTTGGAGATGGAGCTCAAAGAGAAAAACCCAAGACAAAAATTCATATTGTTTGATATCAAGGATAACAGGGATTAGGTTTTTGATGTTTGTGATGGCAAAAGCCGGGTGAAGAGATTCTTTTCTCCTGCCATTGTTTAAGGTTTTTAGATGAGGAAACGATAGTTGCTCTGATACCATGTCGGAATGGGGATAATTTCCCTTAGAGAATAATGATCTCTGGGAAACAATATTATATCAAAACCAATAATATCTCTGGAGAATACCAGAGTTAAGTCGGAGATAATTCTCCTTAGTCTAAAAAAGGTAAACAGCATAATATGCATTCTATAATATATGTTCACCAGAATTACACGTGTAGAACGCACAGCTGGAAACATCAAGGCGCGATGCCACGTACCGACACCCAAGAAGCATCCGACGATAATATATGTTCATCTTCAAACTGATCCAACGGCCAGGGATCAGGGAGCACTAAAGGAACGAGCCATCGCGAAGCACCGAGGAACACCAAAGGATTCACTTTATTCCATCCCGAGAAGGATCTAAGTTCAACGGCGAGGATTAGCCTAGCTGACACGGATGTGATGGGAGCCGCAAACAGTTGTCTGGCATGGGCAGACAGCCCAACCACCCGCATTAAGTACTCTAACCATAAGGTACGTGTCAACTAATCTGTGGAAGAGAAAGCATCGACCCATCGTCATCAAGAATAGTCGCTGGGAGCATCGGTTCAGAGCGAAGACACCAGCTGGAACAGCACAGAGAATAAGAAGATAAGATTCAAACGGCCTCTGATGGTGGACCCCACGTATCTTCCCTATAAATACCCCTCTCCACTAAGAGAAAAAGGGTCGACCAATGGCTAGTAACTAGAGAAGAATATAGGATAGAGAGATAGGAAGTGTAAGTACGAATCATATTTCCCCTTTAAGCATCGTTATTCACTTAAAGTCATTCGACTATTTCTGTAACTACTGAATACATAGTGAAACACCAATCCCGTGGATGTAAGCCTTAGTGCTGAACCACGTAAATTACTGTGTATTTTACATTTCAGCACCGTATTTTCTGTTAGTAGTATTATACTTTACGATATGTGCATCGTAGCCACGTAGAATCGCCGAATTGATCCTTCCTTGACTAGACAATGACAAGTCCGAAGACTTTGAGTCGATGAGTCATCGTATTCAGTATCATTTCATTTCTGTTTTAGGTCTTACAAAGTTTGTATTTACAAATGCGAATCTTGTTCGTGAACACGTGGATGCCATCGTAATTCATGTGTTCACAATCTGGCGCTAGAAACAGGGACTCTGTCCCGGTAAAAGATTTATCTTATCCTGTGATTGCTTATTTTCTGGCTCCCCATATTATCCTCTAAATGATAGTGTTCGGATTTAAGCTGATCTTCGAAATCAATCTTTTAAAACAATCTTCTGCGTAGAGTTTAAAGTTTATTATTCAGGGATGATTTAAAACCACTTGATTTATACTTCTCTTAAAAATGTATTTATGCCTTCGAGGCACGAAACCCACAGATCGGAGCACTTTCTGAAGTTTTCTATGTCTACCTAAGGCGAATTTTACAGATCTGTGTTTTATTTAGTATGTTGCATATCCTCCATGCTTAAAATTTTAAGACTCGCGGTCTTCGTAGAAATCTCTGTATTTTTCGCTTTAAATGATTTTCCCGCGAAAGAATTTCCCAAATCTATGAGAAAGTCCGTGTTTTTAATTATTGGATCTGTCCCTCCAAGTTATCCGTCTAAATTCATAATCTCTTAAACAACTTTCTGTTGAGTCATACCTTTGGTCTTCGTGCTTAGATTAACTTTGCTAACAGGATCCACATGGATATTGGATCTTCGACGATGTTTGAACTGTGCAGGCGAAAAAAAGCGAAGATGGAAAACACGATGGATGCGGGAAAATCCAAAGCGTCGTCCAAAGAAACACCAAGGACAAAACCAGTCATAACACGCAGCAAGAAGAAGAGCTTTAAATTTCTACAAATACTCTGAGATTTGCTTAATTTGCCATGTTTTGTCATTTCACTCATTTACCTGACGACATTCACAATTATTGTTGCCAACCACCATATGTTTGATTAATCGATAATCCATAGCTTTCGAGCCTCATGTCAAAATATAGGTAGGTTATGATCGACGTTTTCAAAAATATCATGGTTGTCGGTTGATCATAGCAGGTTAATTTATTATCCTACATGTGGAAAATTAATTAATAGCTCGATCGATTGGATCGCTAGCCTTTCATCAGTTTTACGAAAACACTGTGAGTTAGAGTATTTATAGATAGGAACGATCGATGAGCAGAAGTTCCCTGCAGAAATACTATTAAATCCACTATTCTACTACCATGTCTTCATGGTTATTACTTATTCCTGTTTTGGTTGTTCTTTTCATCTGTATATTGATAAAGAAAAGAAGCGACAAAAAACATGCTATACTACATGTTGGAAAACCACCGGTTTTTATGTGAATAAAAATTTTATTATAAAACGGTTTTTCAAAATAATTAAAATACCTTCCAAAATTATCTCTTAGTTTTGGGTAAGTTTTTATCTTACATATATATATGGAATTGCACTAGGATTTTTACATGTAGAGAAAACCTATCTCTTGTATCCATCGGTGTTGTGAACTTCTTCTTCGTTTTCTATGTTTAATATGAGGGTTTTAAGTGCTAACGAATCGTGAGTTTTTCCGCTGCCAAGTTCTAAAAGGACAAATTTGAATGTGCTATTCAAACTTGTTAAGATTGTTGTATCTTGGAGGCAGATGTATCCGTAGGGCTATAGCATCATCTTTTCAGAGTGTAGTCGGGCATTCTTGTCTTAAGGACAGTATGTTGAACATGCGCCTCAATCTACCATTACAAGTTTTTTGTCTCTATGTTGTTTAACAGGGATGTTCAATACATCAAGAATTGCAGGACACGACACAAAAATCAGATAAGTGCCTCTTATATTAATTACTTGTTTGATTTGTTGAATTTTAATTGTTATTCTCCAACAATCTTAAGACAAGAATTTATTTCACGATGACAATTAAGAAAATCAAACTTAGACAAATAACATAGTCTCTGTGGTCGGAATCTAAAGAGTAAACACCGTTAATCCCTAACTGATTGGTTTGTGCACATGTTTAGGGAAACATAGAATCAAGCTAGATTTTAAGCTTTATTACCTACGTGTTGTAACTTGACTATGGAAAGTTTAGTTCGTAACCACAACTGATATCTCCAAGCATGTGATGCAAAGTTGTTTAGAGATTGTTTATCTCTCAGTCTCCCTTTTTAAACCAAATCTATCAAACGTGTTAGTAGGTGATAAGATAGAAACAAAATTTTATGTCAAGTAGCTGTCTGATACCTTGCCTGTGAGCGTAATCCCCCCTAGACAATAAAATATGTTGACATGAGGAGGAACATATTTACTAGTTATATCATCTGCAATCGCTTGAATCTCGAGACGCTCTTCGAACCAATCATATACTTTATTGAGATAGGTAAACCAAGGGGACTCCCCCTCATAGAACCGTATATGAGAATTTCATCTCGTACAGCTCAAGCCCAAACACACAAATACTAGCTGCAAGGGAAAGGGATATTGTATTGTAATAGAAATTTGTAAAACTCCTCTTTATCCCGGATTCCATCGTCTCTCTGAAGATACGAAGGACCAAAAAGCCCGAAGCTCTTCTTTAGCTCTTCTTTGTGATGATAATGCCAAAAAATCAAGTTGGCTCATTCGTCTTTATGTTGATCGTTGTAGGCCTCTTGAATCTTCTCTTTCCCTATTTTCTTTATTTTTTTGCTGTGTGTAATGTAAATTTTTTTGTTGATAGAAATTATCTTGTTGAGACCCTATGGATTTATTGAAACCTCAGATTCATACTAGAACCACGATGATTCAATAAAGCTCCCAAGCTAAGTCCAAAGGTTCTCTGAGTAAGAACCTGTGGATCATCACTTATTCAATGAATAGATGTAATGACAAAAAATCCTTTGGTTGATAATTATGCCCCTTAAAAAAATTTTTTGAGTCCGGTCGCGAGGTCTAAATAGTAGGTATGAATCATAGTTCAAATTTTTCTTGATCTATGGATTCCGTGCTCCAGATATTAGAATAAATATCCGACGGGGTAGAACCATCTCTGTCGAGATGACAGACCTATTCTCTGTATTATCAATAGGATCAATTATAACAAGTCACACACTCATATTCCGAAAATACCGAAACAAAGAAATTCCGCGGTCGAACTACCAGAATGCCCTATAAAAAAAATCCTAAGTAATTCATTTTCTATTGAAAAGCCAGGACTTCATGGTTCTTATGGACCTAATTCATTGAAATCCCGTCCAGTAAAACGGAAGAATTATAAATCTCTAAAATAATACATAGGAATACCGCAAATAAAGCCATTGCGACACCCATCAAAGGGGTAGTTCCCCATCCAGGAGCTACTTTACCATATTCCGAATTCAACGGTTTCAATAAAGCTCCTACATTTGTTCGTCTTGGACCAGATCTAGAACTACCCTCAACGGTTTGTGTAGCCATAAATACTCTTGAATTGGTTGAGATCTGTTGACTTTGTATACCATTCCGTTGTAAATAAACGATCTTATCATAGATCCATTGTGGTCTTGAAATTATATAATAATGGAAACAGCAACCCTAGTCGCCATCTTTATATCTGGTTCACTTGTAAGTTTTACCGGGTACGCCTTATATACCGCTTTTGGGCAGCCCTCTCAACAACTAAGAGATCCATTCGAGGAACACGGGGACTAGTTGAAGTAATGTAATGAGCCTCCCTATAGGTATAGGGAGGCTCATTACATTACTTCAATTGAGATAATGAAAAATTATTTCTTAGTCGGAACCTTAGGTGGTTCTCGAAAAAAGATAGCGAAAAAAATAATCCCTAGAGTCGAGACTAAGAGGAATGTATAAACCAATGCTTCCATAGATTCGATCGTGGTTTACAATTATAGCTTCCACACCTGTTCATTTGGGATCAGCTCCCAGATAAGATAAAGAAAGGACAAGAATCAAAGAAAAAACGGTGATTCAAATCAAGATTTCTCCAGTACCTTATGTTATGTTAAATCACAAAAAGAAAAGAAAATAGAGTCGAAAGAAACCATAGCAATGTTGTCTCAGACTACCTGTCTCTTTGTAGTTGGATCTCCAAGTTTTTGGAATGCTCCAAATTCCACTTGAGAATCCAAATCTGGGTCAATACCAGCAAAAACATCTCTGAACAAAGTTCTAGCACCATGCCAAATGTGTCCGAAAAAGAAGAGCAAAGCAAATGAGGCATGCCCAAAAGTGAACCAACCCCTTGGACTGCTACGAAAAACACCGTCGGATTTCAAAGTAGCACGATCTAATTCAAAAATCTCGCCCAATTGAGCACGTCTAGCATATTTTTTCACAGTAGCAGGATCGCTATAACTGACTCCATTCAGTTCACCGCCATAGAACTCAACAGTTACACCTACCTGTTCGACACTATACTTGGATTCTGCCCTTCTAAAAGGAACATCGGCTCTCACAATTCCGTCTCCGTCTACCAAAACTACTGGAAATGTTTCAAAAAAAGTAGGCATGCGACGTACAAAAAGCTCATGGCCTTCTTTATCTCTAAAGATAGGATGTCCTAACCACCCAACGGCTATTCCATCCCCGCTGTCCATTGAACCCGCTCGGAATAATCCCCCTTTGGCTGGATTATTACCAATGTAATCATAAAAAGCCAATTTTTCGGGAATTTTAGACCAAGCTTCTGATACACTCTGATTTTCGACTAGCCCGGCGCTAACCCTGCGATATATTTCTTGCTGGAAATATCCTTGGTCCCATTGATAACGAGTAGGACCAAATAATTCGATCGGGGTTGTTGCTGAACCATACCACATAGTTCCAGCAACAACGAAAGCTGCAAAAAAGACAGCAGCGATACTACTGGAAAGGACAGTTTCAATATTACCCATACGTAATCCTTTGTATAGACGTTGAGGCGGGCGGACACTAAGATGGAAGAGACCCGCTAATATGCCTAAGGTACCTGCTGCAATATGATGAGAGGCTATTCCTCCCGGAACAAAAGGATCAAAACCTTCTACACCCCACGCGGGATTTACAGATTGTACTTTTCCAGTCAGTCCATAAGGATCGGACACCCATATTCCAGGACCATACAAGCCTGTTACATGAAATGCGCCAAACCCAAAACAAGCGACCCCTGAGAGGAATAAATGAATTCCAAAGATCTTGGGCAAATCCAAAGAAGGTTTTCCTGTACGTTCATCACAGAAAATTTCTAGATCCCAATATACCCAATGCCAGATAGCTGCCAAGAAGCACAAGCCAGAAAACAGAATATGTGCCCCGGCCACACCTTCGTAACTCCAAATACCCGGATTCGTTATAGTCCCTCCTGTGATACTCCAACCACCCCAGGAATTCGTTATTCCTAAACGAGTCATGAAAGGTATAACGAACATACCTTGTCTCCACATTGGATCAAGAACTGGGTCAGAGGGATCAAAAACGGCTAATTCGTATAGAGCCATCGAACCGGCCCAACCAGAAACTAGAGCTGTATGCATTATATGGACAGAAAGTAACCGGCCGGGATCATTCAATACAACGGTATGAACACGATACCAAGGCAAACCCATGGAAATACCCCTTTATCAAAGAAAAATAGATACTATGTTACTTTATCGCATTGGAAAAGACTCTGCTTATGCTATGGACTTCTCCTTTTCAATGGATTATCTCGGAGCAAGGGTGCATTTATATTGCATTCCGTTGGTAATAACAGAAAAATTCTGTTCGTAGGAACAAAGAGAAGCAAATCTATTCTATACCCGATAAGTACCAATACGCAATGGGGGGATGGGTCCCATTTTAGATGAGTGAATTAGAGATACTTGTTCATGATTTGAACATCGCAGCTCCATTCATAATAAATTTTTTATGCATTACGTCTTCTTCGATGAACTTTACAATCTAGGGATAAAACCCGAAAACATAAATATTCTGAAAAAAAGAAAACTCATTGTTACGTTTCCACATCAAAGTGAAATTTTAGTACTTAAAAACCTTTTTCTTTCATTTAATGCCTATTGGTGTTCCAAAAGTACCTTTTCGGATTCCTGGAGAGGAAGATTCGGTTTGGGTTGACGTATAGTGCGACTTGTCAGACATATTGGGTCATATGGGATTTCCCCGTTTTCTCCCCCGATCGAGATATCCTCTGTTTCACCCAAGAAAGATTGATTGAACCATCAATAATTTGAAGCGTGAAGTGCAATTAGAGCAATTTATTTGGGGGATCAATATGCATTTTTCAATTAGAAGAATTTATGGTTGGCTTGGGTGGACCAATAAAATGAAGTATCCAGGCTCCGTTCAAAAAAACCCAATCGGTAAAATATGTATGATTACCTTTTGTATCATAAAGAATTCCTATATTATACCAGCGACCTCAAACCGCCAATCAATCGACGGAGTCATCATACTATTCCAGTGATTGGCGGAAGCGGAAGACATAAAATGAATAAAAAAGTATTATCAAACAAAAGAAGCGGTATTGGGATCATTTGTCCTATATGTGCAAATAGAGGTCGGGTAAATCTTTCCCCGGAGTAGAGCATAAACCTAAACGAATTGAAGAGGCCCATTCCGGAACAAGAAAATTACATCGTAATTTGAATTGGATTTCGATGAAACAATATATCAATGAGGGTAAATTTAGTGAGCTCATTTTTAGGGGTAAGTGAGTCAAAACCCTGCTTTCTTGAAAAATAGAAGAATAAAGGCCCTTCATTCATTAGGAGTTAGAAAAATCCTCCTATGAAAAAAAGGGAAAATAAAAAGGGCTGGAATCGACACATTGATTCTTTTTTTTTGAACCGTATGCATCTAAAGGTGCGTGTACGGTCCCTAAGGGATACAATTTTGTCCTAATCAACCGACTTCATCGAGAAAGAATACTTTTTTAGGCCAACAAGTTGATAGCGAGATCGCAAATCAACTTATGGGTCTCATGATATATCTCACTATAGAGGATGATACAAAAGATGTTTATTTGTTTATAAACTCCCCCGGTGGGTGGGTAACACCCGGAATAGCTATGTATGATACTATGCAATTTGTACAACCAGATGTACATACAATATGCATGGGATTAGCCGCTTCAATGGGGTCTTTCGTCCTGGTCGGAGGAGAAATTACCAAACGTCTAGCATTCCCTCACGCTTGGCGCCAATGAGTTTTTTATTTGAGAGAAAAAAGAAGACTATGCCTTCGCCAGATAAAATATGAATAATAAAGTAATAATAGCATGGCACTTCGAGTTCGATATCAGCAAACCATCATTGTTCTTTTATAACATGAGATTCCGTATCGAGAGAGTAGTATGAGACAAAAGGAATTTCTGATTTGATTTTATCTATCAGGGTTCGATTTCAGCGTCACAAACTTTTTTGTTTTCACATCACACATCAGAGGGCTCTTTCCAATATTTCTGTTACGAAAGAGTATTAAAATGAAAAAACATACACAAGATTATCCTTTCCCTATTTGATCGGATCAAAAAGAAACTTTGGGATTGCTGAATTACAGACGAGATAAATATAGAAAGCAACGGAACCATCATAGTATTTTTTAACTCTTCCGAAAGAAAGGGTGGTAAATGGATTATTTACCGATCTGGGTTTGATAGATCCTCCACTTGAGGTAAAAGTAGATTCCATTCTAGAGCCGTATGCAACGCGCAAAAAATGCCTGTACGGTTCTTCAATTCGATTTTTTCTTGTCTCTTTCGATCATTGAGATAGAGGAAGCATTCATTATGTTATATCATCAGGGTAATGATCCACCAACCTGCTAGCTCTTTTTACGAGGCACAAACAGGAGAATTTGTCCTGGAAGCGGAAGAACTGCTGAAACTTCGCGAAACCCTCACAAGGGTTTATGTACAAAGAACGGGCAATCCGTTATGGGTTGTATCCGAAGACATGGAAAGGGACGTTTTTATGTCAGCAACAGAAGCCCAAGCTCATGGAATTGTTGATCTTGTAGCGGTCGAAAATACCGGGGACTTCACGTAAATCTGTGATTCCATTCCATTTCGAACCATAATTGACTGAGCTATGTTATTTCCTATTTTATTTTCTTACCGAGGTTAATCTCTATCAATAGACCTGCTAAAGACCCGAACCATAGAGTACTTAGCACAGGTGCCACAGAGAGATATGTTTTTATATCTCGCATTGCAAACTCTCCTTCTTTATTGTAATACATATATGATCAGATGTATATGTAGTTAAGGATCACTTGTATTAGTACGTGAAATCCCTAACAAAAATGGATATATACAACGACCCGGTAGATAAGATTTCCCTTTCCTTAAAACAGAAAAAGACGCCCTCCTCTTCCTGAGTATTACCGACAAATATTCATTTCTCTATCCGACGGATTTCATATGTAAATAATTCTTTTATTATATGTTATATGAGACC
Source organism: Papaver armeniacum (assembly GCA_023531295.1). Classification (NCBI taxonomy): domain Eukaryota; kingdom Viridiplantae; phylum Streptophyta; class Magnoliopsida; order Ranunculales; family Papaveraceae; genus Papaver; species Papaver armeniacum. The sequence goes on along the minus strand of JAJJWW010012349.1, from coordinate 5,035 downwards.
AAAAAGAACAAATTGCAAGCGAAATTTTTTATTATAGGGGAGAAATAATGATGTGGAAAACAAGACAGGGATTCTCTACAATGACACTGTATACCAATTGAAAGGGATGTAGCGCAGCTTGGTAGCGCGTTTGTTTTGGGTACAAAATGTCACGGGTTCAAATCCTGTCATCCCTACCTATTACTTTTCCCGCGGACAGTAATTGAGATCGATCCTAATTGTACATACATTATGATACTATAGACATGCAAAGTTTATTGGGCCTACAAAGATAATACTTTTTTATGGTCTTATATATTGTGAAAAGAAGGCGCTCTTAGTTCAGTTCGGTAGAACGTGGGTCTCAAAACCCGATGTCGTAGGTTCAAATCCTACAGAGCGTGATTCTGTTCTCGAATTACAATGAAATAACTCCACCAACTTAAACAGAAACCTTAATTTGACCTCCTGTGAATTAAAAAAAAGGAGGAGGTCAATCAAAAACGAGATGTTACTTAATCAAAGGTCTAACTGATCACCGCGTCTGTATTGTAAATATGCAGTTACGAATAATCCAGCCAAAGTAATAGGAATTAGACCTAACACGATTCCAAATAGTAAAACTTCAATCATTTCGGTTTGTTTGAAAGGGGAAAAAAGAGAGGTAATATCTATTCTTAAATATAAATCCGAATCGATAAATGAATCTGAATGATCAAGAATTGACAATTGACACGGGAAGTCACTATAGAATACCTAGAACTAGAATATCACAGAAAAAGTTTTTTTCTGAGTTGTTCATTCAATTCATTTCAAATAAGTCGTATCTTGCTCAGACCAATAAAAAGAGCGGGAGTTATAGTTGAAGCCGCCAGTAGAAAACCGAAATAACTAGTTAGAGTAGGCATAAAGGAGCTAAATAAGATACGTTCTTTTTATACATATGGTGATAAAACATTTACCTAAGTTTACATTACATAAAAAAAGAAACTGACAAAATCTGCTCCAATTAAAAGTTTTTGATTCATCAACATCAATCATTATAGACGGCACTAACAAAGATAGGGTGACAGAAGTAGAAAAAAGATTGATCTAGTGATCCATCATCTGTCACATCTACCGATTCCGTTATTTTGAATCAACAGATTCGTTGAACAACTATTGAGTAAAGTAATATTGAGTAAAGTAAAAAGAACAAACTTTGTAGTGGAATTTCGTTCATTTCATAAAGTAAACTCTTTTTGAATCACTATGGAATCAAATCGAAAATCTTTTCCTTTTTGATCATTTCTTTATAAATTGTATATAATAAAGTTTCCTTTTTGGGGCAAAGGACCTTATCACAACACCTTTCACCTCATAAAATGAAGTCGTAGGCTCTTAAATTGTACATAATATCTCACAAATGCTAAGAAAAAAGTATCGCACGATCGCTGGACGAAATAAGAGCTTTATTTAGGGACAACTCAATTCTAAGACTAGTCATTCTATTATCTTTTCCTTTTAGGTTCTACATGCCGCCTTTCCATATTAGGGAATCCCTCTCTTGTATCTAGGTCAAGAAGGACTGAAAGGATTCGAAGAAAAACCCGTTCTATACAACCAAGACAAAGTGTTATTCAGCTAGGAGCATGAGGTTCCTTGTACAATAATTTGTACGTAGATAACCAAAAGATACATTATGGTATAAGTACATTATCTACAATAAAGCATGAGGTGCCTTGTAAATATGTATCTTATTGTTGTGATCACTAACCTTTGCTGTGAGTATAAATTGGTCAGGTAATTTATGCAAAGATGAGGTGATGGATGCGGGAGCTGGAACACTAGATTGTGCGAATCAAAGTACATTCTCTATCGACAAAAGCATCCGCGACGGTACTAGTAAGTATTGTGCAGCAATTCGTCTCATTCAATATCATGCAAAGGTACAGTGGATTTCACGTCAGGTACTCACCCCATCTAGAAAGATGGTTTTGGTTGCATGTTTATTTTGAGTTATTTAAATCTCTTCCTGGAGTAAGAGTTGATGAATTATGGTAAACAGTCCAAACATGGTTCGTCTATGTGATTGTCATTGGGAAACTATTTAGGTTGTCACCTTTATAATGATACTTACTTTAGAATAAAAACATTCTAAAATATGCTGAAAATTTCAACCAGGGGAGACTAGGGTCGGTTTATCATGTTGATTAACAGTACTAGTTGCCAAATTGAACTTATTGAAAGTAAGAACTAAGCTTAAATATTTTTAAGGCAATTACTAAAATGTGGGGACCTTTAGCCATAGTTATACTTAGACATGTTCAAGGCATTTTGGCCAGTGGGGTTGTTTATGTATCTGTAGTCTTTGATGAACATCGATGCATATGCTTAGACCGTTGGATATTTTTTCAAATCCTTAGAGTGTTGTTTACAAACACCACTCACGAGTTAAAGGGCTGTTGAGTTGTTTAAGATATATTATGTAGGGATATTATTTTCATAAGATAAATCAAGACTCCATTTTATTTCTGTGGCTAATGCATCTCAGTGTTCCCTAAAGGAACACTTGACTTGGGCTAATTTGAGTCTTCTCATAGAATCTCTTGTTGGAGTTCTAGAAATAAGCTGAAATATGTGGTTTAGAGGTAATTCAAAGATTATTTTGGCATATAATTTCACATGTCAAAATTACATGATTGGGCATTGATTGTATCATTATGTAATAATACACAAGCGGATTTTGAATAGGTATCCTTGAAAGGTTAATCAGATATGGGACAAACTACAAGGTTTGGAGAAAACGTAGTGTACCTGATGCAACCTGATTTTACATATATATTTGTATCAGCTAAGATACTAATCTTATTGATTATCTCCAAACATGTTTTACATTTACTAATAAATCGGTGTTGTTTAAGATTTGACAGGAAACTAATATGCAGTTGACGTGGTCTAAAGGATCAGTAGGTAACTAAAAGAAATTTTGAGGATATAGTTTTTGTCTAACGTGTTTAGTATGTGTTGTAAAACAGATGTGCATGTCCGTGTTTACCCTGGGAAATCACAGGGATGCTCTAAGTAGGGAACCAGAGGTTGGAATGCATGAGGTACATATTTAATTTCAAATATGTGATATATATTGCACTAACCTTCATTTTGAGGAAGCTGTAATGAATGTACTATTGAATAGTACGTGTATTTTTTATATGCTTTACAATCACCTATGAATATGTGATATTTACGACTTGACTGAAAGACCAAGTTAGTTGATATGATCTAAAGGATCGAAGGGATCGGAACCAGAAGAAATTCTGAAGGAAATGCTCTTTGTCAAACTCGATGCGTTTAATGTGTGTTGTAAATGTGCAGTATAACAGATGTATACAAATACACTAGTATCTCAAAAGAATTACTGGGAAGATCTGATCAGAGACTTGCGATACTTGAGGTACTCTTAAATTGTGTATGGGATACATATTTTACTGACCTTAAGAGATGTTGTTGTTTCAGGCTATGGAATAATCTTAGCTTATGTGTGTACCCTCTTAAGGAGTGTCTATCTAAGGAATCCTTAAAAAATACATGATGATATTGATTTTTCGAGATATCAAAGTTCGTGTGCTTTAATTCAAACGCGAGAGGAAGCCGAATGGCTATTAATACGCTTCTTAGAAGATATTCCTCTGTGACCGAAGCCTGTGGCCATCATTGCAGAAACTCAATTGACTATGTGAGTCTAAAGTAAATGAGCAATGACAAAGTCTATACATACTCGGAGAAGGCTAATTCGGTAAGACAACTATACTCTCTAATGAAGTAATTTTAGTTGATTCGTGAAAGTCTAAAAGAGAATCTCAGTAGACATGTAAAGTCAAAAGAGAACCTCATGGATTTAGTGAAGTCAACAGAAAAATTAGTGATCTTTTGACGAAAGGATAATCTAGAGAGATAGTTTGTAATTATACATCGAGGGGGATGGGACTTAAGCTCATAAAATAAACTTGCCATGAAGGATACTCAACCTTGTTGACTGGAGACCCCAAGATCAAGGTTTCGAATGAGACAACTAATTTGTGGTGGGTAATGGTAAACACTATCCGAGAATTATATTCTCTAGTCCCTTCCCTATGGTGTAGATGTGATAGTGTGACTGCATGTGAAGGATGACTTTTAATAAGTCTTAATGAGTTCTATAGTTTCAATTTAAGATTGAAGTAGGGTGTCGCAGTGAATACTCTTGATGGAACTCACCTATCTGAATGAGGAAGTGGGTCGCTTCCTATGAGAATATGAGCTAATTCTCTAGAGCATTCTGAGAAACAAGATATGTCCAGGGCCAAAATGGACACAACGGCGGAGCTTGGAAGCAACCTTGGAGATATCATGTGTGGTTGTTATCGCGAGTTACACCAAATGTTAGACAGTTCAAGACCTTATAGACACTAGCTAACAAGTAATTCCGGTAATCTCTCACTAAACAAAGGTTCAATACCTAATGGACACCTATGCCTATTCGTGATATTTCCTGTTTTTCGTGTTTTATCGTATTTTCATTCATGTGGGGGATTGTTAGAAAACCACCGGTTTTTATGTGAATAAAAATTTTATTATAAAACGGTTTTTCAAAATAATTAAAATACCTTCCAAAATTATCTCTTAGTTTTATTGGGTAAGTTTTTATCTTACATATATATCTGGAATTGCACTAGGGTTTTTACATGTAGAGAAAACCTATCTCTTGTATCCACCGGTGTTGTGAACTTCTTCTTCGTTTTCTTTGTTTGTGTAGGATCAGAATATCGCAACAACCATACCTCGCGAGATCAATAAACGAAAGCATTGTGAAAGTGTCGCAGAAGAGTAATATAAATGACGCAACGAATGACGGCAGCCAAAACACGAGAAAGATGTGAAGACCCAGCGAGATTTAGGAGAGTGGCGAGATTTTGTATTTGTATACTTGCGATATCTCGCAAGTCATTCCCGAAAATAAAGGACAGCTTAGCTGTCATCCATTGTATACTACCCTATATAAAGAGTCGAATAAGCCTGTTGTGAGAGAGATCTTTTT
>JAJJWW010012348.1:0-40305 GCA_023531295.1 Papaver armeniacum | reverse complement strand
CTCCCCTAAAGGTAAGATAGGTAGATATTCAATCTGAACATTTATTCCCCTTTTGTAGTTAAAATAACTACAACATAAGTATGATATGTTTCTCCCCGTAGTCAATTCTTTACTCTTTCGTGAGATATAACGTTTAAGCACAATTGTCCTTTCCTTAGTGATTGCAAATCACACTTGTTTACTCCATATATTTCTCCCCTTTTTTTCAAAAAATGACAAAGGTTCGAGCAAATAAAGGACAAACCGAAAGGATCTTACAAATCTAAAAGACTTGTAAACAACCTATAAGAGTTAAGCACGAAGGTTTCACATACCACTTTAGATAACCAATATTAAAATCGAAACTACAAGTAATTTAGTTTTAATATGTTATCAAGGAAATAATTGCTCGAAGCAATTTTCCCTAATAGTTTAACAATTCGACTAAGAAACTTTATTCCTTGTTAAACCGATTGTAAACATACAATCGCTTATTTCGATAAGACCAAAATAAAGATCGAATTAACTTTATTTTTCTCATCGAGCTATAATTATTAAGATAATAACTTAGACCTTTCTCTTTAGAAAAGACAAGCACTAGATAATTAGTTAACTAGTTTTTCTTGTCAAGGCATTCGATTAGACTTGAATAACCGAATCCTTCAATTTGATAAGTCTAACTAAGATCGAATTAACTTAGTTTCTCTTATCCGAATCAATTTGGACTAAAAAAATGATCCCGTATTTCGTTAAGCCATAAAAAATACATACAAACCAAAACAAATTGACTTGCACAATTATTCTCTTAACCGGTGCAATTGAAACAAACATAGACATTATAGCACCGCAATTGCACCAAATTTTGTTAAGCGTAAAACACTTGATACCCAACAATAAGAAGATACCAAACAATAAGCCAAATAAATTGACACAGCTTTTTCTTAACCTAAACAATTGAATCACACACACACACATCCATGCACATCATAATGGAATATATCCATTGTACCGAAATTTTGTTAAGCAAAAGCAAAATATATGCAATTGTTGATGGTGGTTTTTAGCTTAGGGATAAAATCGTAAAATCGTACATCTGACATGACGTCACTATGACCAATAGCACATTTATTGAATCAATCAGCGTATTTACGTAAGAATTACCAGGGTACCATTTTTTTATACATGTGTCATGCTCCACGACAGAACCCTTAGTATTCACTGACATCACCTATGTATACACCTAACCCTAATTCTCACACCGTGCCAATGGCAAACCATGCCATCCACGCCTCTCGCGCCAAGGCATGCCAACCATGACAGCTCGCACCACCGCGCCAATGGCAAAACATGCCAGCCACGCTTCGCGCCAAGGCATGCCAACCATGCCAGCCGCACCACCGTGCCAATGGCAAACCATGCCAGCCCACGTCTCGCGCCAAGGCATGCCAACCATGCCGCCCGCATCAGCGTGCCAATGGAAAACCATGCCAGCTCACGCCTTCGCGCCAGGCTTGCCAACCATGCTGCCCGCACCACCGCGCCAATGGCAAACCATGCCGCCCACGCTCTCGCGCCAAGGCATGCCAACCATGCCAGCCACGCTCGTGCGACAAGGCATGCCAGCTCGCACCACCGTGCCGATGGAAAACCATGCCAGCCCACGCTTCGCGCTAAGGCATGCCAACCATGCCAGCCCACGTCTCGCGCTAAGGCATGCCAACCATACCCGCCGCTCCACCGTGCCAATGGAAAACCATGCCAGCCCACTTCTCCATACCAAAACGAATGGTAGCAATAATTAATCGGCTATCCTTCTCTTCGAGATACAGATCTCGACCATCCAAGTTCGCAACCTAACGCACGACAACTTGCGGCCCAAGGCCAAATACCACGGCTTGCACCAAACCCTAGTTTTGGCCGCTGCTATACCATGCCACCTCTCCTTCACATCATTGGCTGCCAAAACGAAGGGTTGCAACGATCAACGACCACCCTTCCATCTAAGATGCAGATCTTATCCATCCAAAGTCACCAGCTGACGCATGGCAACTTGCGGCCCAAAGCCAAAACACACGGTTTGCACCAAAACCCTAATTTGACCGCGCCAACTCTATGTAAAATCCATGCTCAACGCTCGGCTGCCACAAACGAAGGGTTGCAATAATCAACGACTACCCTTCTCTTTGAGATGCAGATCTCTACCACACAAGTTCGCCACCCGACGCATGGCAACTTGCGCCCAAAGCCAAAACACACGGCTTTGCACCTAAACCCTAATTTGACCGCGCCTACTCTATGACAAAGCCATGCTCAACGTCGGTCGCTACAAACGAAGGGTTGCAATAATCAACGGCTACCCTTTCCTTTTAGATGCAGATCTCGACCACATAAGTTCGCCACCTGACGCATGGCAACTTGCGGTCCAAAGCCAAAACACACGGTTTGCACCTAAACCCTAATTTGGCCGCGCCTACTCTATGGCAAAGCCATGCTCAACGTCGAGTCGCTACAAACGAAGGGTTGCAATAATCAACAACCTACCCTTCTATTTGGGATGCAGATCTCGACCACACAAGTTCGCCACCCGACGCATGACAACTTGCGGCCCAAAGCCAAAACACACGGTTTGCACCTAAACCCTAATTTGGCCGCGCCTACTCGGCAAAGCCATGCTCAACGCCGGTCGCTAAAACTAAGGTTGCAATAATTAACCCGCTATTCTTCCCTCTCGAGATGTGGATCTCGACCGCTCAAGTTCGCCACCTAACTTACTTACGACCAAAGCCAAAACATCACGGTTTGCACCTAAACCCCACCAGCGCGCCTATTCTTTCTCGTGCCATGTCGACTTAACATGGCCAATGGAAGGTCGCCATGCCACACGAACACCTTGCTACACGTTTACCCCCGAAACACTCGAGATATCTAACACATGTCACAAAATGGGGGATGCTCATAGAGGGTATTGGTTTACGTGTTTACAACAGGCGACACTACTACTGCTACATGAAAGTGTCATGTAAGCATTGGCAAGTGTTAGTAAATACAGAGTAATGGTGAAATGATTTCCTTCATTATGGAACATCAATTCCAAAGTACTTGCTACCACCTCCTCCCATTTACTCATCCGCTTCTATTTCTTAAGACCGAGTACTGCTTCACTTTGACTTGTATAAATAGGTCTTACCTATTTCACCTAACAACAAGTTTTTGGTCGAGCATACAACACTCAAAACCACTTGCTAGCTTTCCATCTCATTAGCTTTCACTTTATAATACAAGTCAAACAACTACTTCTAATCAACTATTCCTGTCTCAACACTTTCTTCGCTTCCTCCCTAAAACCAACCCTTCTCCTTCACTTTCAGTGATCAAGCAAGTCCGAACCACTCATTTTCGCTTAGGCCGGATTTGTACAGCGTTCATCTCTCGAATCTAAAGTACTCCCCTTGCAAGATATTGTTTAGGTTTAGACTCCGCCACCCACTCACGCGAAATTACCAAAATCAGTTATAAAACCGTTTTCACCCTCAAACAATTGGCGACCACAAAGGGGAGATTGATCTTCTGTGCTACAATATCACTTTTCACCTTTCAATCTCATCTTTCAATCCCAACTTCAATATGGTTGAACTCACATCCGGATTAGTCACAGCTACGAAACACTAACACCTAATCACCTGGTGTTAACGCCCTTCCAACTAAGATCACTACGCCACCCATGAGCCCAACATCACCGAAAGCACTCCTTCAGGTGTTACACCACCGGTCACTGTGGCCGAGACGCCGCCGCTCTAATGCTTCTACGCAACTCCGCCAACTCGGCAACACCGAAGTTCTCCTCCAGGTGTTACAACCGATCACTGGTCTGAGTCGTCGCTACCGCCTCCCTAATGTCTCGCCAAGCATGGCACCTCCGACCGCCACCAGACTCAGCCATTCCCGCCAACAAGACGAGAAACCGAGGAGCCATAGGGAGCTGACCCTATACCACCATCGCCGATTTATGGAACGACAGGAGGTCCTTGCTCGAGCCCAAACACACATGGTCTCAACTCAAAAAGAAGCACTCATCTTTATCAAGGCTCGAAGGTAACTTGCTACCATGCAGAGTCACGCTCTAGGGCCGATGGAAACACCCAACACTCCCCCGGCACCGCACTCCCCGACGTAACGATGACAAGACGAGGGGATCCATGCGTAACCCCCACGGGAGAGAAGCCACCGTCCAATTTTGTCACACGAGAGGATTTGGAACAACTTCTTCTAATCGAGTCAAAAGCTTATGAAATAGACATACATCAAAGATCAACCCTCCTTTTTACCCACCCGATACAAAAGAATTCTCTTCCAAGAGAGTACTCTTCTCAATTCACTCTGTATTTATCTTGCACTGAAATGCACGAGAAGATATCTCTCGATTCCCGAGTCCCCCGGGCGAACACGAATACAATTATGTTCTCCGTCCGAGGGAGTTTTCTGAAATCGCCATCGGAAGAGCATACACGTGGCACAACAACATCACGCCAAAACAACATCCTTAACCGGGGTGACATGGTTACCGTTTTACAAAAATTTTTCTTCGTGTCCTAACAAGCTACCTTGACTTGTGGAGGATGTGTACTAACGAGACAACGAACATCCGAATGAGTTTATCAAGAGATTCTGTGGTCTGGGCACCAGACTATCATGACCCAAACGTGACCGAGCAACAATTGGTGAATTTTCATGCATCAACAGATGGATCCCATTTACTGCTTTCTGCTAGAAAAACCTACGTGCTCTAACATTCTCTCAACTCACGGGTCACAAGCGATTAGCCAATGCATAAAGATCTAACATTATTATAAAGGGGCTGCATCAACCAACCGAACACATACCAAACTCACGGAAGTAGACGTCTCATCAACAAGTAGTACAACACCGGCCCTTCTCTCGTGAGTGTGGTAGACGAGGAGGAAAAAGAAGGCCCCTATTACAAACCAAATACCCTAAACGCGAGGCGCCATCACGAAAGCACCCCACGAAGATCCGCCGCCAAAGCTCCTATGCGCCGTCACTAAGCTAAAGGAAGTGTCTTGGATTTTCCATTTCCCCATTTGAGGGAGGTAATCGAACTCCTGTGAGGCGGGGTTCAAAGATGATGTTATCAAAACTACCATCTCCTGTGCGCCCACCAACCGGACGAGATGGAAAATCCTAAGTATTTCCACTCACTACGTGATTTGTTCATCACCCAACTAGTGATTGCAATAAACTAAAACTTATCTTTAAGGGAAAAAGTAGAGGAAGGAGAACTTCAATGGGAACGAGGGAGTACATAGAGATCCACTCTCTCCGCGAGGAATTGCGGGTCTCCTGGGACTCCGTACACGAGACCTGTGACAATCCATGATGCAACATGTATGCGAAATTTCTACTTTTGCAAGGCGCAACGCCAAGATATTTTCATGGCTCTCAATCGTATCGTGTCGACTTTTTCCCTACCACGAAAACCGCGCAAAAAACCCAAGCGCTATCGAAACTATACCGAAAAGCACAACCGGGGACCTCGAACCACGACCTACTTAAGAGGCATTGAATTCAACAACACACTAATCGACGCGGCCTCCGACTTCAACACCGTTACTAAGACTCGAAAGTTACTGGATTTTTTAGCAAGAAGCTACCCATCTCCCGTCCGTGATCAAGAAATTGGGGGAAGCCTTAACGCGCACGACCACGTTAACTCGAGATCAAGATAGAGGCACCACGACGCATGGCAAGTTTCACATTGTCAAAGAACTAGGCTACGACATGATCTTGGGCGCTCGTGGGTATCCGACAACAAAGCAAACTGGAACGTCTCCCCGCCGATGTCGACACCCGACGTAATCTCCAATAAGCCGTCCAACCCACAACTGCCAACAACTTATCGACTTCGAATTCGATCACCTGGAAAACCCATTACATTGACTCATAGGCTCCAAACACAAGTAAGTCTTGTCAAACGATCTTCTCCATCACCAACCATTCCTTCTCTTAGCCCGTCATGGGGACTCAGATTATTGGAGGCATGATAAACCGTCAAAAGATGCGAATGGGCGCGGCCATTCAAGCGCTTTGCCAAGGATCCTGAACCGCAAAATAAACCGACGAGAAAAATATCTCAAGCGGCCGCACAACACCCGAACTCATTTCCCGAACTAGGATAGTCAAAGCGACTTGCTTCAAGTCGGAAAGGTAACAAAGAAGATAGCTTCCCGAACGATCTACCCAAAGGCAAAGAAGACGAGCCGTATCCACAGTGGGCGTACCTCCTCTCGGGTGGATATTGCAAGCTCATCAACACCCACAAGATGGAGGGCGGATAGTTCACCACATGGCTCAAGACTTTTAATACCTCAAGGCGTTGTACTACTTTTCTTCCAAAGACCTTTCTTTAGTACTTCCTTTCAAATGATTTCTCTCCACTTGATACTTGTATTCCCCGAGATGAACGCACCGTTGCATTCTCCATTAGGTTTTCGTTTTTATTTAAAGCATACCTTTCCAAATGAGTCTTCCGAATAAAAAAAAAAAAACCCGTACTAAGTACCTTATTCAATCGTTCGAAGTTCAATGGGAATAATATACGAATATGGAAAATCGAGCAACCTATTCTAATGAAAGATTTGGGTCTTTCGAAAAGAAGCTTTATTCAAGGATGTGAAACCACAAACAAGATAATAATCAAGTAAAACCCTAGCTTTCGCCACAAATATGAAGAAGGTGAAAATGAGTTCCAGCGTAACTATGCAACAAGTAAAAACAATAATAATGGAAACTAGTCATCAAAAGCCAAGATACACGAGTTCCAACACCTCGGCGATCCTTTCAAGCACTTTCCCTCAAGAATCTTTCAAAGAAAGGTTCCATCTCAAGGCCGTGATCGTTAGTAGCAACGCCCCGCATGGAAGCCTCCCACCCACCCGAAGCTGCCAAAGAAGAACAAGATCTCTGCTCTTCCCGACGTCCGCTTCAACACCGTCAAAGATACGCCAATTATGACTCCCGACGCACCAACAACAGTACAAATTTCATCTTCGAAAGTTGCTCGCTTTCATCGAATGAAGCGTCGCCTTCTCATCAACTCGAGGAGGATTTCCCGATTCATCCACATCGAATCGAGGATTATGCCGCCTTCTTAAAATGGAAAAGATACGTGCCTTTCCCCTGTAAATTTCACAAACCTGGGCCCCGTCGCTTCAACCGAGAAGTGCACTGCCTCCTCCTAGCACCGGGCTGTGAAGAAGTGTTGTTGCACCGAAGCCTTTCAACGCATCGATGTTTCGCCACCTTCTTATTTCTCCTCCATGTTCACCCAAGCTAAGAAGGTCCAACACGCAACCGCACTTAGCCTAGATAGGTAGGAGGTATGTCCCTAATAATTCCACCACTTTCACGGTAAATGTAGATTCAACTCTATCTAATACCTCAGAGAAGAAAAACCGGTTTTCGCTCGATTCCAAAGTTCTCTCCAAGAGTTAGAAAGCAACAAGCCACCGGAAGATCCCATTATGCGCTACAAAAACCAAAGAGAAGGGGGTAAAAGCCACCTTGTCTACACCAACAACCTACATCGTAAAAGAAGACAAAATGGAAAACCCAAAAAAAAAAAACACAAAGATGATACCCTAGGATACGTGCACAATTTCAAAGAAATACGCGCGAATGAAGGGTTCAAGATCATCTCTTATATCTAGCAGGAGCGACGAAGTCCCGGTAAAGGAAAGCTCCTTATTAGACGTTAATTAAGGCGTGATATCGTGTTTTAATTAACCTATTCATCAAAGAAAATAAGAAAAGTCTCATGCCCTGCCATGCTAAATAATTAGGGTTTGGTGAGAAATATGGAGGAACGTGTTCGAGACACACTTGCCCGCGTTGTTACTCTCCTCACTCAAAGAATAAGGTTTGAAAGCAAAATCGCAACGTAACACTTTGGGATTTAGACAAGGAAAGGATTTCCTATTCGAGATACACATGGAAGAAGGCAAACGGCCCGCAGAACAAGCCTCACTTGCATCAATAATCCGCGCCATGCCTCATCTCATGATAGCCCAAAGAGTCCACGCCGCACCACGCCAACGTCCCAAGTCGCGCCTCAGCCTCGCCGAGCTGCCGGAACAGCCACGAGCCGAGTCGCACCGGGCCTGAGCCACACCGGTCAATCCAAGTCGCTGGTCACGCCTAACCAAGTCGCGCCTAATCCAAGCCGCGCAACGCCCGTGACTCCATTCCAAGCCGTGCAAATACAAGCGGCTCACATCCCAAACCGACCAAATCGATAAGCCAACGCTCCACATTCCTTAACCCGCCCAAGATGACGCGTGGCCAAACCAAGCCAACATCCTCGCAAAGAATCGCATCTACTATTCACTTGCCTAACCACGAACGACGCGAGCAGAATTCATGCAAGGTCGCAACACAAGTGTTGATGGTGGATTTTCATTTAAGGTTAAAATTGTAAAAGCTGTAAAATTATGCGCTAACATCTTGTAAAAGATAAAGCCATTAATAAGTGTTGAATACTTCTTCACTTTACTAATTCACCTGAATGGAGCATGCGACAACAATCCCATTCTCGTGAATTAAATACACGAAATTCATCCAGGTTGGAGCATGTAGCAACAATCCCATATACCCTATGAATTTATAGCATTATTAATTAATGCGTAAGTACTTTGTATTTCCGTACTCATTATCAAGCAGAGATGACGACCGAGTGTTGCTCTCAACAGAGAAACACGAACCTCCAAGCATTATAATGAAAGCATGTACGAAATACCCGTACATGCCGCAACTCTGAGTGTTATACTAGCCCGATTGAGCAACTCTCTGTGTTATACTAGCCCGATTGAGCATCCGGACCGTCTCAGATTACCGGGAAATGATCTCGATCATCCAACTTCACCAAAGATGATCGGATGGCCTGCATAAATTCCATAACCCCCAAGCATGTATGGAATATTCGCAGCTGAACCAACGCGGACTCCTCATGGTCTGGCCTCCCCAAAAGATTGGCATAGCTTGCCAAAACGTCCAAACCAGAGCAGTATGGGCGAAAACCCTAAATTAGGGCTTGTGGCACATTACATGTGTCACAAAAACAGCCTCAACCATCCATCTTCGCAGTATAGATGGAGGGTGTAGATGTAGATTCAAAAGGCCCAGAGCATGTCAACACAATCACCGTGGCCCACCTACATACCCGACCAACCTGGCCCGGACCAACCATGGTTGGTCATCCCACCCGTACGCCCGAATGGAGCATGACGCACGGCCGTGAAACCCAAAATTATGGTTTTATGAGCATCACGAGCGTCCATCTTCTCCTAGCACGAACGGAGGGTCCAAGATTAGATTAAGCATGTCCGGCCATACCTACATGACCACCGTGGATCCATCTATCCCCTCACCTGGTCGGCCAAGGCATACCATGCCCGGTTATCCCAAATCGCCCCCAAACTAGCGTGGTTACACTTCCCAATTGCAAACTACCTCGACCGCTCAACTTCACTGACGATTTGAGTGGCTTAGATCACGCTTTCATGGGACAGCCAGTGATAGGCGTGAACACCAGCCTATCACCTACACGCTGCATCGATCGCCCAAGACCGACCAAGATTGGTCGCTTGGAACGCGCGCCCGAAGTTGGCACAATGCGCGCTTTTATTTGCACTCGTTTTCTCGTTGCAAAATCGATCTCAACCACTCGACTCTGTTTCTGACGAATCGAGTGGTCCGATCACACTTCGTGAGATAATGGGGTAATGGGCACTCATAATCGCGTTATGCCGTCTACACGTTATGTACGAGCTGCTCAAGCAAACGATCCCTAAGCTTGGATTCGATCAGTCAAGAGGATGCTTGCGACCTCTTTCTAAAAACCCTTAATTTCATCAACGGGCCGCATGAGTGTCTCAAAGATCATCTCGTCCGTCCAACTTCACCGCTGGTTATACAACCCTCGGGGTCGAGTTAATTGGTCGTAAGGGGCGTCTTGGTGATCACCACCCGTCACTTTACCACACCATGATGCAGCATCTTCATAGAATACACACGATACTTCACAAGTATTTGACCTCCGAATAACGTAGCTATTCAATTCTAGATACATGCTACCTTTTGTGGGTCCCACGACCCACACATTCTTGCACATCAATCATGTCACAACCGGGGATACATACTCAGTATTGGTCTCATGGTTTACAGCGGCAGCTGCACAACGCGCCATCACAAGAGAGTGTCGTGAAGTCATGGATTCTAAGCAATGATGGGAGTAAGGGCAAGCCTCGGTCGTGTGACACTAACACATTACTCCACTACCCATCACTCCACTTTCTCCACTTCCACGAGATACGAAGGTTAGCTAAAAATGCTTGTATAAATAGGTTCTCCATACTATTTTTTTACACAAGAACAAGTCCCGGCATAAATAAAGTGTTGATACAATCGTATTCAAACACCTAACCGATAGCTTGCACCCCGTGCCGCCTGTGCCTTCGATACAAGTCATTTATAGCCAACACCTTCACATTCTCAACACCTTCTTAGCTTCCTCCCTAAGATTAACCCCATCTCCTTCACTTTGTGACCGAAACAAGTCCGGAACGGCCATTTCTCGGTTTAGGCCGACTTGCACAAAGCATTGATCTCTCGAATCTACAAGCACTCACCGCGCAAGGCATTTGTTTAAGGTTTAGACTCATTTCTCATCCACACATCCCAAATTACCAAACCGGCAGAATAGTTTTCACCCATAAACAATTGGCGACCACAAATAAGGTTAACTTCTATCAGAAAGTCAATTTATTCAATACCATTCATTCAATTTCGAGATGGTTGGTCTTAGGACCACCTCGAGGTATCAAATCCCGATGGTTCTTCCAACTGAGATACCCTCCTCCTAACGGCGTATTCGACGGCATGATCAGAGATTCCAATATTAAGCGAACTAGCACGGGTACAGGAGATTCACACGAAGAACATGGAGCTAATCAAAGAAGCAGAACTATGATACTTGATCTCCTCATCAAGATGACATCGTAGATGAGCGTTCCTGGAGACCTTTACACCGGGGACTAGTTCCCCTCGTATCAACAGCTTACTACGAACCGAGGCCAGGATCAGAAGCGTATCTCTAGTGGGAAAGCTTGTGTGAACTCTTGCACCTTCTCAAGAATCAACGGGCGAGACGCTTGTCGGGCAGTTAATAAAATAGCTCGACGTACACCGACTCCTTTCTCATCCAAGTCTTAACTCAGACGAAACATCCTGTAAATAATGTTACATTCACAGCAGACTTACATGATGGTAGAGGAAGGTCACAACCGGCCCACATGTTACCGCTCACATCAAGGGTTCGTAGTTCGGGAGGGCCCTCATCGACACAGAGCATCTTCGATGTGATTACTCTCAAGACTCTCAAGACAAACTCTGGAAGGTTAGCCCATGCAAGATTTTACGACAGCCCACCACGATGACGGACTCAAGGAAATCAGACCAGCACATACGGGTATGTCAATATGAATTTATCAGTAGGACCCGTTCAGTCAAGAGCAAAGTTTGAAGTCATATAAAAGGAGCCGGGCTACCATATGATACTGGGGAGACCGTGGCTTCAAGACAACAAGGTCATTCCTTCAACGTATCACCAAAGGCTCGAAGACCATGCTAAATGAGGAAGTCATCCGTATTCCCGCATCATTGTCTCCGTACGCACCAATATGGGAGGGAGCTATTCGAGCCAAAAGATACTTCGCAGAAGATCGTACAAAGTCCCGTGCACCCCACTACCCACGGCTTCAATCCAGAAGAAGACCGACTTGCATCACTGAGGGCCAAGCACCACGACACTTCTCCGACGAGGCGTCCATCTTTATCCAAATAAGCTTCAACCCACGTTCACACCAAAAGGGAACGACTTTTTGAGGCGAAACGTGACTGTAAGGGGAAGACATTATACCGACGCGCCGTTAGCATTCAGCAGAGAGACCTGCACCCGCCTCTCCGCCCAATTGAATGCTGCAGGAACGATAAAATACAAGAGGAGGTATTGGATGCCCCGCGACAACTACAAGATGGAACCAATTCCACGACTGGCGAGCTCAAAACTGTTAACATCGGGAATGAAGAATCTCCCAAGCCGGTCTCTATCAGTTCGACTCTGTCCACAGACGAACGTACGAGTCTTATTCAACTACTCAAGGAGTACCAAGATGTGTTCGCTCGGACATACGAAAATGCCTGGGTCTAGATGAAAATTGTCACCATCACCTACATGTCATACCGGGATTCAACTAACCGTATACTTAATGAAGTAGAAGAATCAAGAACGAAATTCATGGTTACTAGTCACCGGCTTCACGTACCTATTCATCATCCGACCTGTTATAATGTGGTCCCGTAAAGAAGAAAACGGACAGATTCAGGCCGCGTGATTTCGTAGGACTTGAACAAGTGTCCGCCCAAGGACGACTTTTCTCTCGCTCAACATCGACATGTTAGTAGACGCCACTAGCGACACACGACATGTTTTCCTTCATGGATGGTTGGCACCCGCTACAATCGATAAGGACGTATGAGCACAATGCAAGTAAGACATCTTCCAACCCCTCTTGGCAATTTTACTATACCTGTTTGGTCTGCTTAAAGAACGCCACAAGAACGTATCAACGTGCCATGACGGCAATCTTCAATACATGATGCATAAACAAGTAGAAGACTATGTATGATATGGTGGTCAAGTCAAGGGCTCGAAAGGCATCACACCTCATTGGCCTTACCAAGTAAGGCTCGAGAGGTGCTCTAGAATATAATCAAGATGAATCCTCAGCGCTTTCTGCGTCTCTTCGTGTAATTCTCTGGATTCCAAGTAACCTGTATGAGATCAAGGTAGACCCATCCAAGACTCAAAGTTATCCTCACAATGCCACCCCCTACTCTAACCGTGTGAAGGAGCCCGTAGTTTCATGGGCAAGGTAAACTACATTCGACTGCTTATACCTGTCTAGCCAAATCCTACGCCTCATTCACCCCCTTATTGCCAGTGAGCTGCCTTGCTTGGACCGCAACCCAACAGAAGCTTTTCGAAAGATTCAACGAATACCGTCATCTCCAGCCCATCATGAAGTCTCCCGCACAAGGGAAGCCGCTATATCTCTACACTTCCTTCAAATGACACCGCCGTAGGGGCTCTACTCTCTCAGAAGACGACTGAGGGAATCGAACGTCCCATATACTATTTCAAACTAATATTAAGAGATGCTCAACTCGTATATCCCAAAGCGAAGAAAGCATGTTTAGCTTTGATCCATTCCATTCGTAAGTTTAGGCATTACCTACTATCCAACAAGGTGATACTCGTGTCTAAATCCGACCCCCGCAAAGTTTTTACTTTCAAAGCCGCCTTGACGGAAGGACAGCAAGTGGCTTCTCCAAATGTCGAGCCGGACATAACATGTACGCCACCTAGAGCTATCAAGGGTCAAGCAAGAGCGGACTTACTAGCAAGATTCCTCGGATAAGGCACTACAGGGCTCCACGAGGATCTTCCCCGAGCATCTCTGCATCTCTCGTTTTTATGTGGGCTCTTGGTATTTCCTTTGGATGGCCTCCGCTACCCCTAGCAGACATCGGAGGAGCGGCATGGTATTAGTAT
Source organism: Papaver armeniacum (assembly GCA_023531295.1). Taxonomy (NCBI): domain Eukaryota; kingdom Viridiplantae; phylum Streptophyta; class Magnoliopsida; order Ranunculales; family Papaveraceae; genus Papaver; species Papaver armeniacum. The sequence continues at coordinate 26,642 of JAJJWW010012348.1, read as the reverse complement.
TCCAACCTGGGAAGTATTCTCACACTCCTTCAAGCTGACCGAATGCACCAACAACTCAAACAGAGATGGTTTCCTCATAGGGTCATTAATAGCTGCTAAAGGGTGAGTCACGCGTCTGAGATGAGGTGACTCCAAGTTACCGGTGAATCGATGAATAGGGTATACACATCCAAGGAAGTAACGCTAGGGCTCCATATCGACCGGAAAGCACAAAGGTTATTGAACTATTTCTTTGATGCAACCATAACCCATGCTCTGGCCGCAGCAACAACAAACACGTAGATTGTCTACAACACCTTTGGCTTCAAATCAAGTTCGAAGGTTTGGAAGAAACCTGACGATAAAGAGTAGAACCATAGAATCGACATGGTTATCACAATACAAAGACACCAAGACCGACGATCGGCGAACTCCGATCATTCATGAGCTCAACATTTCACTCTCCCAAGGAAAGGCTTCATCTTAAACCCCGCAGAACTTCTTCATGCTTCATGGTATGTTTGTATTATCGGAACCGGATGGTTTCTCGTCAAGATGTCTTGGGATGACGAAGCACAACTACAAACAGTCATGTTACAACGAATTCCTGTGGACAATCACTGGTAACGCTTTACCGACGACTTCAACGCTCGGGATATTACTGGACAGAGATGGAGACTCAATCAGACTACTTTAAGTCCCGCTCAAATTGCCAAGCACCGCCACATCAATTGGAAATTTTTAACGTGAACCACAGGGACCTGAGAGCCATACATTAGTTATCTCCGTGACCAAGGAACAACTCTCGCCAATCAAAAGGATGCTATCAAGATAAAGCAAAAGGCCAAGCGGTTCGTATCAAGACGAGGATCTGTATCGCAAGAGCTTCGGAGGTGATCTACTATGATGCCTGCCCTCTGAGAAGAAGTCCCGGTCATCTTTGAAGGAGACACACGAAGGAGAACATAAAGGGAAGAGGAAAGCTGTTTCTCGGATACACGAGAAATACTCATTGGCCGACCATGGAGGATTTACTTACCCGCTTTTGTTCAAAGTCGTCACAAATGCCAAATTCATGGGAACCTTGTTCATGCGCCTTCCACCCCTCTGCACTCGATAAGCAGTCCATGGCCATTGATCGTGTGTCAATCCGTCAAATATAATTTCACTTTCTCAATCAAGTAGATATAAATATAGTATTCGATAAGAAAGAGTTCGTATCCACGTAGGAGTTTGTTGTTATCAATTTTCAATTTCTAAAGTAACCCAAGGTATGTTTGTTGTATTTAAACAAATAAAAGTAATTAAAAGCAAAATAAGTAATTCGAATTATCAATAAGGAGAGAATATTGGTCAAGGATGGTATCATTCACAAAACATGTATTTTCATCAATGATTAGAATTGGTATTTAATCTAATTTATTAAAAGTCCTAGGATATCTTGATCGTAAGTATAACCCGTTAATTCACTGTTTTCATCACAACCACATTAAAAGATGCATAAGGTGAATTCTTCGTCGAAAGCAACCTAAAGTGTAAAAGCACAATTAAGTTTAACTCAAGAGCATTAAGATTTATGGAATAAGACTCATCAATGCAAACTAATGTAAAAGCACTAAACGTTTAACAAAAGTTATGACTCACTTGTGACTAATAGGATGTATCACTACAAGCACTAACCACAATTATGCTACTTAGAATCGTGATAAACAACTTTTTCGTGTTGAAAACCCTAATATACCTCTGCAGAGATGAACACTGAGTGATTGATTAGGACTCCAACCTAACAAGTTTTCAAATCTTATAACACTATTAATTGTGAATCACAAACAATAATTACCGAGACAAAACTAATTCATTGAATCAAAAGCATGTTGAGAAATCAACTTTTATCCCATAACCAATAAGTATGTTTAGCTACTCATAAATATGGAGTTCATCATCATCAATATTCAACAATAAAACAAGAAAGAAAGAAGAACAAACCAAACCTAGAAGCGTAAACAAAAGTGGCTCTCCAAAAGAATTCCAAGCAAAAAGATATCTCATGTGTTGTAGAAAACCTCCCTTTTATAGCTTTTCTCCAACTTCTAAAAGTAGGTTCAGTCTTGAAAGTCCATTAAAGAGAGTCCACCAAGCCCACTAGGATGAGAAAACTGTAGAAATCCGCCCCAAATGGTCGCCTCTAAGTCCGGGATTGTGGCCCGAGGAAAGTCAGCGGAAATGTACTTCAGGATGGCCGTCCGCCCACCAATTTGGCCAACGGTCGAGGAATCGGGTCAACGGGTGGAATCGGTCAGAGTCAAAGCACTGAGTCGTGTCCAGTCGGTCTATTAACTCAATGGCTTAACCTTGGTTGAGTCCTCCCTGCATCATCGACGTGAGTCGATGATCTGTGCACCGACTAGGTTAACTCGGCCGTAGAGATCGTGCACGTGCAACTCGCTCAGGCCACGACTTCGTCGATGATAATCAAGTTCAGCCATAATGGCTCCGTGGCCGCATAACCACCAATGCTTTTCTTCGCTTCTTTCTCCACCTTGAATTACAATTACAAATTAGCCACCATGACTCTTCTCATTTCATTACAAGTGCAAACCATCATTCAGTTCCCCCTGCAACTGTAGCTCAACCACAAACATCAATAGCATTTCATTCATACAATCTCCAGTCACAGCTTCATCTTACGCCACATTGCTCCATCCACTTCTTGTGCACCACCAGTCTCAGAGTTCACATCTATCAAGACCCCGTAATAACAGACTCAATACTAGACCAAAACAACCAACACTTGCAACTCATGTTCAACCCCTCAACTCCATTACAGCCTTCATAACTCACCTCCGCCAACATTATTGCCATCTACCAATTAAGTTCTCGCTTTATCACCTCGATTAACTGCAATGCCTCACTTATTAGGTCCCCCGGCTCCAATTTAACACAACTCACAAGATCTTTTCACCATCTCGACCATAAAGGCGCAACATCACATGGAAGAACACCAATTCTTTCTCAGGTCCTTGCTCCAACTCGAGCCACTCCACCAAGCAATTCCTACGAGCAACATCTCAAATTGTAACTTCACACCACGCAACCCATGGCATGACTCTTTGCCTCACACCCCTAAGCTTCGCCATTCCAATATCCACAGTACCCGGCTACCAACTTCATGCCACCCGAACTCCGTGACTATATAGTCGGACCACCCGATTCTAAGTGTCAAGATCACCACTGTCTCAAAGCATCATCATTGCAATCCACTGTACCTTCTATCTTCTCTATAACATCTTGAGCACCAATTTCCGTAGTAATTTGATCCGAGCCACCGCCACAAGCCTCATCACCTCTCGGCCATCAATCCTCGTCGCTACTTCAACACAATCCCATTTGAGCATTCAATGAACACCATACCGCCTTAATCGACCTATGAAGCACTCCATAATTAAATCTGAGAATAACCCAAGCTTCCAGCGTAGTTGCACCTTGCAACAATCATCACAAGCCCATCATTCAAATTGCAAATCCATGAAAATCATCAACTCGGCTCCATTATCACCACTAAATCGGTGAAAATATCAATCGAGATCCGAGCCGTTTACCCTTCTAGTTCACTTTCTTCTCCTCTACACCGTCCTTTCTCCTCTTATGCAACCGCAACCACCAGTTCCCATCTCGAAAGCAGCCATTGTAGAGGTACATCATCTTCACTGATTACTTACACATCAATATTGAAAAGCAACAGCTCCAACCGTATCTTCTTAGCCATCAATGTCAAACCTCATTACTAATCATCAACGGAATCGAAGTCAATAGATTCAACCTCCTCTCATTTCGGATCTGTTAACCCTTGAGGTCCCCGTGCCGATTGATGTGGCAACAATTGTGTTGCCCTTCTCAATTTCTTGAATTAATGGCGTGAATAAATGCTTTCTCACCATTTTTCTTCTCTATTTCTTCACCAGGAGCTCATCTACCGGACTCAAATCGATTTGCACTCAACACCATTAATGGCCACGCCTTCACCATCATCTCACCATTTTTCGGACGGCGACCCTCTCCGTTACTCCCGCGAAGCCATCAACGTCACCTCCTCTCTCCTGAATTCTCTCAACACCTCGATCCATGGCATTTGTGCCAATTTCTTTCTCGGATGCAAAATGAACTTTGTGGAAGAAAACAGAGTTTCTTCACAAAACCAAGTTGATAAGGCTGCTGTACGGCCATATTTAGGCACCCAAATAATGGATATGGGCCACCCGGTTAGAGTTAGCTTGTCGGTTTCGGGGAACCGATAATTATTTGCTTATAACCTTCTCATATGGACCCGAATGGCCTCGTTCTTTCGCCGATAGCTTCGCCTTTTTTGCTCTTTTCCGCTTAAATGAATGATTTCTTCTCCTCTTGTTCTCGGTGACTCCATTGCACCTATAAAACTCAAAAGCACGCGTAAAGTACACAATTCACAAGAAAAATAGCAAAGCATAAACTCTATATAGTAAATACGGTGTATTCTACACCTATCGATTCCCCCACACTTAGACTTTGCTAGTCCTCGAGCAAATCAAACAAAACAATAAAATACAACAACTCCGTGTCGTCGAGGCTACGGTCACTTTTAGCATAAATAACAAGCCTTTAAACCCCTAGGTGTCCCTAGTGGACGAGTTATAGTCTCGTGAGGGTTTACTAGAGATATACCCACAAAACCTATTTTTCCAACTTACTAGTTCTCCGTAATGATAGTATCCAACGCGCTAAGAAGACAGAGATTCTCGTACACTAGTCATAAGAAGTTAGACACATAAATGAACATAATCTCATTCTTAAAAGTTGAGAGAGAAGTAACCATCCCTTCTCGACTAAAATTCGGGTTCGGAGTGATCAAAAGTCTCGACTACGCCTCACAAGAAAGGGTTTTATGATATTGCTCTCAATAATAAATGACTCTTTATGGGTCACACATGTGTCCAGGTTGGAATGAAGAGAGAATCCTGAGACACGTTGAATGGTGGGAAGGCAAAACCCTCCGAATGTTTTTAAAAACCCACATCTTTTATATATTTTTGAAAACCCATTTTTCTGACGATCTCTTCGAAAGGAAATCAACCATTTAACGAAGGTGGGAATATGCTTACTTACCTCGTTATCCGTTCGCGTGCGGCTAGCACCACTCTCACAAGATCCATAGAAACGTCTTCGGTCTTCTATCGGTGTCTTCATCTTCGTCTTCGGTCTTCAACTCTTGATGATAACTCTCGAACTTAAGAGAATCTTGACAATATGATTCTTTCCTCTAATTCCTTGTCGCTTGAAACTTCATTATAGATATTCCTTCTTTCCATAGGCTTTATTGAAAGAATACAATAAAAATAAAAACAAACTATACAAAACCAAATTTTTTTTTTTTTTTTGAATAACAAATAAAAAATAAAACAAAATAAAAACATTTTTCTCTATAATAATAATAAAGATTACACAGAGCTTTTGGTTGGCAGCCTAGCAACAAGCTGAGCCCCAACTCCTCTTTGAATAGCAACACCTAAACGATGGAAAATAAAACTACCTAATCCACTACTAGCATCATTACAAACTAAGCAGTTCCTTAAACGCTTAAAGAAGACCAGTATCTTCACCAAGTTCCCCTAAGGTAGAAAAGGCCAGATACCCAAACCATAACCTTGTGCAACACACTTGTCCAAGTATTTCGTGCGTTTACGTGAAACAGCACTAAGGATAGCTTTACCGGAGCAAAGGAACTGACACCACCACCAAAGTGAATGGAGAAACACCCGTAACATCCATACACACGTCTTGCCCGTTTTCCCGCTTGAGAACAAGGATATCCAAGCAGGCTTTAGATCTTGACCATCATCGTTGAAGACCGAGAGATACTTCCTTTCGCGCGGAACATTGGCCTTGTGACAAATGTCGAGAGTCGTGTCTCGAACCACATCATGACGAAATTTGTAGCCAATATCTTTTGCACAATGAAGCGCATGATCTCCGAAAACATCCATGGGCTTGTTACAACTTGGGCACAGACTATTCTCAACAAACAAAGGAATCCCTAAGCGATAGCAAAGCACGGCTCCCTAAATTGTCTCGGGTCCAAGACATTGGTTAAGCCCACTAATTGGGACCGCCAAAAGGTAGTCCTGAGCATGCTTGACCCGGTTACATTGCCATAAGACGGAATCTCTTTCAGACATATGAAATTGGTCTGGGATACACTTCTTAATCACGTCCAAAATAAAACAACCGCCATCGAATGCATGGAAGGGGGCAGATCATCGACACCGTAAGTAGATGGTAATCCACATACACAGGTGAAGTTCTCAAGAGCCGACCGGTAAGGTAATCCTTTGTCCGTTGGAAATAAGTCGCCAAGGATCCTTTTACGCATCAAGTAGTCCGGCTTTGAGACGCCGATAACAAAAGAAGCCTCGAGTATCAGCCATAGTATAGATACCAAGTCCTCCATCCTTAATAGGTAAGGTAGATAATCTCTTCCGAAATGGACCAAAACCAAGACCATCCCCAGTAATCAAAAGCCTCAAATACCGATAAAGCCGGGTCGTCAAAGAGATCCGTAGCGAGTTGTAGAAGCGACCGGATTGGTAGTACGCATTGCGAAATAAAGTCTAGACACACCACAGCAATTACGAAGTAAAAGCATCTCACTTTATGGATCCACGAGTTTCTTAATCGCCCCATTAGTTGAACAGCTTTGTGAACCCCATTCAACACCAAGTCGCTAATGAAGCCCAAATCCAAACTCACGGTGGCCTCCTAAAAGTTTAACACCCTTGGAAGGTCTACCGATATCCGGAGGAAGACATCCTCCATAGTGCTCCGAGGATCAAATGAAGGCCAAAAGACTTCCGCTTTACGATGTTGAGATGTAAACCCTCGTCCGGTCCTTCGATTGAATTATCCGTAGAGCCTTAGCCACCTCTAAAGTATCTCCAATTATCGTGCCATCATCAAGATACCATGCATGCAAATCAAGTTTGCATTGAGAAGCAATGGACTTCACTAAGGGGTGAAGTGTCAATGCAAATAACAAAGGCCCAAGAGGATCACCTTGTTGCACGCCAAGAGAAGAAGACAAAATATACTGGCCATAATAAAGCTTAGCAGATGTAAGTAACAAAACTCTACCCAGCGAGAAATACCTGGACAATGAAGGCGAACTTCTTTGATGAGTTGTGATCTACACACCATGTTGAAAACATCGAAAGTCAATTAGCAACATTGACATATTATCCGATCGACCTTCAATTCAAGAAGGCGATTTACGAGCGTGTAAAATACCTTCCCTCCTACAGAAAACCAACACCGAATTGGTAGTCACCTAAATAAGAAGACATGTCCTTACCAACAGCAGAGGCAGCCACCTTCGAAACTAATCTCCGCCACACCGTACCAACTGCTATGGGTCTAAGACCTCCCCCCGGCTTGAGCAAAGGAGTCAAAGGAGCACTCGCAATGAATTCACCCAAGATACTAGGACATCTACCATCCAACCAAAAATTGACAACCCCAAATGGATACAAGCAAATCATCCGCCACCGTCATAGCTGCCCCACCGAGGACGTCTACTAAGTGTTGCGCCCGTAACCCGTCTCTCGACCACACGACGTACCTCTTGGAAAACTCTTAATAAGACCCAACACCGCCTTAGAATCCACTCCTAATAGGATCTACATCAATATCCGCCGAGGGAACCTCGTGGGAGGGCGCTAAGGGGTGCTTGTCGAGCAAGTCCGTAGGTCTGCTCTTCAAATGGAGCAACCCCGAGAGGAAGACGTAACTTTGACGGCAGCCAAATTGACCGCGCAAATCTTGCGGGCAAGCCGTGATCACGCACCCAAGGCGTTTGTCATCCGACTTCTTCCCGTCCTCCTCATCGAAGTTTCCTAGACCCCTGACCTTGGCACAACAACACTTGTGAACCAAAGAAGAACATCCATTCGGCTCTCTCCAAACCGAGAGTGCCTCCAAGATAGCCGCAACTTGCAATTTTTTCCGATTACTGGATGACGTTCAGCTGAGGTTTTCGGGTGATACAGATAGCGTACAAACAGTGCAAAAAGAGTAAATCGAAGCCAAGTCGTCACATTACTCGGGACTGAGATGATCGATCGAGACATGCCTTCAAAGCCCGGAAAATGCCAATCGCACTTGTGTGGTATGCACTTGACCGTGGAGATTTGACGTTGCATCACCGTTAAGCAAGTCGCTGGATAACACAAACTCATCGCTGCCATACGCTCGAACCAACAGCCTTCCACTCTCTCCTCTTTGCAAACACACATTGTGTTTATCCCTGGTTTGTTCACACCGTGAATCAAATCACCTTCCCCCATTACTGTGCCCCGATATGTAGTCATGAACAACCCCTTCACGCCCCTTACAGATTTGGACCAGGCATGAAAATACATGCACTTGGTGCGAAACCACATACGAAGAATGCAAAGAACCTTCTCCAAGTCACGGAAACCTTCAAATCACTAGCGATTAAATCCCGAATCATGGCTTTACCGGATTCAAGAGAAGTGCTTATCGTGGAAGTGTTTCAAGACAGTAGCCCTTGACGTATCCTCTTCCATGAACTCCATCCGAACAATCGTTAAGGCTCTTGAAAGGGCAATGACATACATTGTCTCGCAGTCGTACGACCGTCAAGGAAGAGGAAGGAGGAAACCGAGGGATGAAGATGATGACCAGCCGTAGAAGAGGTAAGAGAAGGCTGGGATGTAGATGCTAATAATGGAGCACGAGACGAAGAACGTGTAATTTCGCATTGGGTTAAAGAAAAAAACCCTAGACACCAGTAACCCTAAACGAACCGAAACTCAACGTAGAAAGAAAAAAGTCAAAGAAAGCAAACAAAAAACTCGCGAAAAGGGAAAAGGGATTCGAAAAAGCAACAAAACAAAAAGAAGCCGTTAGTGCAAAAACATGATGAACCCGCATTGGAATGAGTTTCAATCACACGCTTGTCACGGTGGAGAAACATGAAAGAGAAAAAAAAAAAAAAAGAGTTTTTCAACTTCTAAATTCAATCACATGATGAACCCGTGATTGAACTCTCTTGTGTCTCTTTTTTTTTTTTTTCTAATTTTCGTTTTTTTTTTTTTTTCATTTTTTTTTTTTTTTTTTTTTTGAGACAAGAGAAAGTGAAATACAAATAAAATAAAAAAATAAATAAAAATTTAAGTACAATGCCATGGTGTAAGTACTTTTACCGCTTGAATCTTCACAACTTATATGTCTTGATATCATAGACTTCTAATTCTCATCCTTAATAATTTCGCTCTTGTATATTAGTCTTCAACTTATAAAAATTATGCTCCCCGTTTTTGTTGCTTTACCTAATATGAAATCTCGCCCATTACCGTGTGTTGCTCGTAAACCTCGAACGTATTCAACTTTCCTTCCCCAATTTGCGATGCCCTCTTGTTGATGATGATGGTGTTTCTATGGACCCGTTGGTGAGAGATAAGGTGGATGGTGCTAACCGCGAACAAGATCACAAGTGGAATGTGTTAGCACCCGATGTCACCAACATGGTTGATAAAAATAGCACTCAAGAGATCAAAATAGTGCTTCTATGGTGGGAAATCGATGTGCCTCACCATTCTCGCCCCGAATTTACGTACTTGACACACACTTAAAAGCACAAATTATTGTGTACAAAGAATTGAAGGTTGGTGCCTTACATTATGTAACATGGGTAGTCTCCACTATAAAGGGATCAATGCTCTAATACCGAATTCGGGCCGCACCTTATTTGCCACCGGCATGGTTAAATCCAACTTTAACTCATACAATTAAGAAACCATCATGTTCTCTCACATCATCTCTAAGTTCAGTCACTATTGTGAGATTCTCGATGTAATCTTAGCGACATGTATACTATGTGACTCTAAATAACTACAAGTTGGAGTTTTCTTATTCACTAGTTCACAAAAAAAGTTGAAAAATTGCAAAAATTTACAACATAAACTCATATAATCCCCACACTTAAACTCCCTACATTGTCCTCAATGTAAATTGAATCGTCCAAAGTAAGTCAAGGTGGGAAATCCTAGCAAGAAATCAGCGAAAACAAAGTAAAAACAAAACAAGAAAAAACTAAAAACAAGAAAAGAAATAAATACAAGACAAGAAATACTCATCCTTTGGGTTGCCTCCCAATTAGCGCTTGGTTTAAAGTCGTCAGCCCGACTATCCCCTTGCTTTCTATGACTCCTCCAGAGGGAGCACATCCACAAAGTTTGTAGTTGCGGGAAATCCCACACTACACCCCTTACTCGATTTTGCTTAATTAATCCATTGAAAGATGTAAGATCAAGAGTATTTATTGATTGAATTCATGAAGTGTTTTACACAGGAAAATAGAATTACACTTAGAAGTTAGAACACTCTCAAACTTTCTCTCCCTAATGACTTGCCCAACAATTCCAAAAAGATCTCTTCTTGCGTACTCATTTAGCCCTTTATATGGTAATACATAAATGGATGTACAGCCTAAGCTCCCCTTTATTTTCGGAATGTCCTCTTCGCCAAGTGTCGCGTATGCACAAACATTCACTCGCGACACTTCTTAACTCCTCGCCAGGTCTCACGTCTTCTTTATGTTTTGCCTCGTCGTTATTCATCGTCGTTTATTTTAGCTCCCTCGCGACTCCCTCGCGACGCCGTCGTTCATTAATCCCGCGAGCTCGTCGTTGCGATATTATGATCTCACATCTTGCCTCTTTTTCCTTGAATATTGCTTGAAGAGCGATTTGAAGGAAAAATTCATTGTTGTCATATTCCTTGGTTTCACTGGCGAAGGAACGAGCGAAAGAATACTTTTCTTAAAAGTACGTACTTGCCTCTATTCTTTTGTGAAGTTCAGAAGCTTCTTTGTAATACATATGCGAAGTGCCATTTCTTGTCTCGGGAATTACAGAAAATAATCAATTTCGCAATTTCTCCTCGCCTATCAAGAAATACATTGTATATTTGGATTTTACTAAAGTTCTTTCTGTCAGGTTTCCTTGGATTTAGCAGTGACCGCTTACACGTGTCTATATTTACCTCTTTTACCGGTGCATTTAATGTTATCCGGTCATAACATTTTCTCATCTATTTATAGGAGCATCCCTTGTGAAAAATTTTCCTTTTCCTTTTCATCTTCTTCATCGTACGCAAGTGTTCTTCTTCTTCATCGTTACTGCAAGTGTTTGCTTATTGTTGTCTCTTATCGTCTTCTTCACCACCTTAACTATTCCCTACCAGTTGTTACTCTCATGGCGTCCAGGTTTGTTAATTTTGCCACATCTGGCTGATTTTGTGGTTGATCAAATTTGAGATTAGCTTTCTTTGTTGAAATCATACCAGTATGATTAACTTTGTGTTTTCTCCGCCATCAAGGTTAGGCAAGAACCAACCCAAAATAAGTTTATCGTGAAGGACCCTCTTCTTTCTTTGGCTCGCCATCGAAATCTACTTCGCAACAAGAATCCTTCGTGACAACCAAATCTCACTTCGTAGCAAAATCTATGGCTTCAAAAAAGCATAGCCTTTCCAAGTGACAAGGTATTCAAGAAACATTTATTTTTTATCAACAATACATTGTTGCCTCCGTTTCTTATTTAATTTGTTGCTCAGAGGATGATAAAACTACTGGCTCATGCTCCCAAAAGGCCTCGCCACCCAAACCCGTTACTCCCGACGCCCATTTCCTTCATTCACACCTTCATCTCCTATTTGAAATCTTCGCAAGATAATTTTGTGCCCCCTTCCCCGTAATATTTCCAACGACAATATTTCTATACCTCAACTCCCTCATGACCAAGTTCCTTATAACTCGTCCTACTACAAACGATCTTATACCTCCTCCCCGCTATCAATATCCCCGCTATTTCTCCAATCACTTCTCTCCCCGAAACCTCCTTCTCATGAGGTTCCTTTGACAAAGGACGACTCGCCTCTTTGTTTGAACAAATTCCTCTAATCAAGGAAAATTTGGAGGATAGATGTGGCCTTTAAGGTCCTTTTCGATCTCGTGAATGATGCCAAAAAACTTCTACCGATCCTCAAATCGAATGTCCGAGATTTTAAGTAAGCATCTTGGTCCCGAGAGGATCTATAAGCACCTTTAGTTCAAGAGATTAATAAGCTGAAGGATGATCTCCAAGTTATGGCTGTGAAGTGCAATAACCTCACCTTGAAAATCAAAAATTTCTCGCATCTCACTAGATCGTGGATAATCTTCGTAAGAAGAATGAAGAATTAAAAGGTATGCTCTCACCATCCCCCCGTTTTTTTTTTTTTTTTTTTTTTTTTTTTTTTTTTTACAAATCCTCAAAACCTTGCTTCGTCCTTAAAGTATTAAACCGTAAACGAATAATGGAGATATATCGACTGAGTCTATCGTTGAAGAAGTTCGAGTTGAAAGAGATGCTTGGATGGAACAATATAATCTCTTAGATAATCTTCATACCTATCACGGCCGATCAAATAAATAACTTGTCTAAAGAGAATTTTGATTTATCGCAAAAAGCAAGTCTCATTAAGTAATGACTTATCTACTTCTCTATGCTTTGACTAAAACTAATTTGGAGTTGAAACTTTATCAGGATGAGAATCGAACTCTTTCTCAAGAGAAACGTTCTCTTGTTGAATAAGATGGCGAGCTACTACATGACACAATATAATGCTTGTCAAAAGTTATGTGAAGAACACGAACAAGCTAAACATACTTTGAAAAACCAACTTGAAGAAATTCTTTGAGAGAGATAAACTTATTCAAGGTAGAATAACGTTGAGTGTAAAAGCGAAGCAATTCCAAGAACAATGTGTCAAATTAGAAAAATCCAACTCTTCTCGGCGTGAAAACTCCATACTTGTTTCCAACGAAAAGAATTTGCGATCTCGATTGAAAGGATTAGTGGGAGATTCATTTGATGATGTCATGGATCGTTTGGGAATAATTTAAAGCCTTAATTCAACATCTTACTTCTCAAAGGAAGGTAGTCAAATTATTTGACTATCTTAATTTATGTATTTATTCCATGAATGCTTTATTACCACCGAAAATGCCAATAATGTTCGATAAGAATTTTCTCCGATCTTGTGTATTTGTTATGGGGACTCGAGAGAAAGCTTCGCTCCACTATCTCCACCCTCAATCCGATTATTCTAAAAATTCGCAAGGAAAACGGACTACTCTCGCGTCTCTTGCTCGTTCTCGCGACCGTGAGGCGAAGATTTGATTATATGTCTTATCAGTAAGGACATTGATAGTAAGAATCGTCAAAAGGCATTGCTTCGCCAATTCCCTCTTAAAGCGGAAGTTCTTGTGAATAATATTTTTGCTGTCCAAGTCTTTGATCCTATACATGTTGATCCTTTGGAAGTAAGTGATGATGAAGTCCCTAATCCTCAGGATAGTGATTATGACTATGATAGAGCGGCGAAGATCTCCGATAAGGAAGTTGTCGATGAAGATCCGAATAGAAAAATTTACGATGAAAGTCCGATGGTGCAGAACAAGTGATGAAAACATTTACAAGAAAATCCATCAATTGGCGGATGCGGAAGGCCGATAAAGGCGCGAAAAGCCTCAACCATCCCTCTTGTATTTGATAATGCGATGTAGAGGGTTAAATTCTCTTTGTAATTTGTTAGAATTCTTTGTTGTTTGAATGACTTAACTCTTTTGGATTGAGTCATTTCCATATTTCTTTCTTCCTTTCTTAGTTAAGACCACCTTACGAGCATGTTCGCTCATTGAATCTTTTATTAAGTAAATCCATCCCAATCAGGGATTTGATTTTAATTCTTCTCACTGCGACAAAGTCGCAGGCGCCTTTACATTTTCATGCGGGCCTATTGACCTTGCCTTATCATTTTGTGTGGTCTTCGAGTTAGACCTCCACAAGTTAGGAGTCTTCCCACGCCACCTTTCATCGCGACAAAATCGCGGGACGTCTTTACACTTGTGTAAAGACCCATTGATCTTGCCTTATCATTTTCCAAGTATTTTTGCCTCTGCGGAGATGTTTTAGTTGCGACAATATGATAGGCCTATATCCTTGCGAACACATAGCCCCATGACATTGCGAGTCGTGCGACGAAATCGCAGACGTCCGTAGTACTCGTGTAAAGACCCATTGATCTCGCCTTACCCTCGCGTTAGTATTATTGCCTCCTGCAGGATCATTGCACAAATATGACGAGCCTAAATTTTCTTGCGAAAACATAGCCTTATGACATTTGCGTCTGTTTTGACACCCCCCTTAATGGAGAGTGTCGCCCTTATCATCTCCCCGGTTGCCTTCAAGGAGGCGAAACATCGGCCATACAAGACTAGCTCCTCCCATCCTGGTCTTAACAACAACCAGCTGTTTTCGCAGCCTCTTATCCCTTATACCTATATGGTTTATGGTTACGAGACCGCACCCTAAGTGGAGTTTTCTTCGAGCGAGTGCAACATATGCCAAGACTTGCCAAGAATGGCCGAGGGTAGAGTTCATCCATCCCGGCACTCGGCTCAACCAGTGTACCACGGCGCCGAAAGCATACATCGACTCCTTGAAAGAGACCCTCGGTGCCCAACCCGGTATAACCTACATATATAGTTGGGAATCAAAGGTACCTCTTCCTGATAGGCTTTCACTGGGCCCCAAATTTCATGACTCAGGCTTCGGGAGCGGTGTAACCTTCCCCCGAGCCATGTCGTAGAGATACCCCCTTATATGACGTACTTTAGGTCTTACATTTTGCCTCTTACGAAATGTTATTCGCGAACTAGGGTGTACGCCATAAAGGTTCGTCCATTCATTTACTCAATCATTTTTGTCAATTCATTCAATCATTCATTTTGATTATCTTGCTTATATTATCTTTGCGAAATTATTATTGCATGTCTTCATTCTTTTCATTCATTTCTTCATTTGTCACTTCTTTCATTCATTCTCATTTCGTATCATATCATTTCATTCATTCAGTTGTCTCTTCGAAGTATATGATTTGCTTGCGAAGCTATCATCCTGAAATGTATGAACGTCGCATAAAATAAATATCGACAAAAAAAATTCTCAGTGCGAAGGGAAGACTAAACCGCGACCTCTAGTTTGCATGCCTCTTCTCCAACCATGTGTGCCCACTCACCGTGTGCGAAAGAAAATACATGGTGTTTGTGAATTTACTTCATTTCTTCGCCTCTAGGATTTCGAAATTTTGCGAAAAACTAAGCTTGGTGGGATTCGATCTTGCATTTTCAAGCGCATTTGCCACCCCCCGAACCATCTGTCTTGGCGACTTGTGTTTGTTGTTACGTAAACTTCACACCATTTATTCTTTATATTTGCTTATTACATCTCCACCTCCAACGGTTTGTCTTCTTTTGTAAGTATACTTTTTTTTTTTTTTTTTTTTTTTTTTTTTTTTTTTTTTTTTTACAGGTGGTTAAGTGCTTTTTCCCTCGCCGGCTTTTGCGAGTTATCATCCTTCCTTGGCTTCACCGTTTTTGCGAGTTATCATCCTTCCCTTGGCTTCGCCGGAATAAGCTGATTGAGAGTTCTTCACCCGTAAAGCCCGTTGCTTTCCTTACTTCGCTAATGACCACAAAGTTAACCTTGTTGAACCCTTGATGAAGTAAACTTCTTTCTCTCTTGCCCGTTGGTGTTACCGCATCTTGAAACAATTCTTTGTATCTTTGGTCTAGTAATCATTTTAAGGCCGCCGGGACTTCTCGGTCATCGTTTTCCTCCGGACTTAGCAAGACTTACTCCCGTTGGAACCAAAGCTCCATGGTGATTTGCTTTATCCCCATGATGAATCCCTTTCATACATCCCTTCGTCGTTTGGCCTTCTCTACAATCTCCACCGCCTTTGATAATCCTTTGTACTTCCCGTCACTATTTCATTTTCCGTGACTAATTTTTATGCTCTGCAAGTAATAGTTGCAACAAGTCGCTGTAGTGAATGGATGAAATGGGTTATCTCGCTTAGGGTTGATGAGATAAGTAGCCTTCACCGAAGTGTTATTCTCAATTCTTTTTGGCAAATCAATATTAGACATACAACGTAGTTAACTTCAAACTGGTAGATCTTATTCACTTTGAGTCTTGGGTAGATTATTTGATTTGTTGATGATATTTTCTTTTCTTTGTCTTTTGATTGGAATTGCTTCACATATTGCAGTTCCTTTGATCATACACTTTCTTATTTTTTCTAGAAAATGGATTAAGTGATTTGTCGATTTAGATAAAGGTTACCGATGAAGATAGTTCAATATCTTTCTCTTTTCTCATGTTGTTTCTCTTCATGTGAAGATTAACCTTGTTCGGAAGTTGATAACAAAGAAAAATCTCAAAGATGGTTTCATTTTCTTCATTGCTTCCTTGTCTTGATCCGTCAGATTTGGTCTGATCTTTTATGACATCGTAGCTCGGATGGTTTCATTTTCTTCTTTGAACTGTGTCACTTAAACAAACAATAGTAGCTTGCCTTTCATTGAACTCATGAGTAAGTAGACTTCATCTCTCTTCCTTAACTAACCCTCGTTGGAACTATCTCACGAAATTCATTCCTTCTTCGCAGATGGCAATGATCTCTCGATCGTGTCTTGTAAGGTTGTGGATTCACAGATTCGTGACTTACTTGTGAAGTTCGGCAAAGTGAACTATTGTCATATACTCGTGTTCTGACGAAGCTTGGGTATTGGATTGCCCGCGGCTAGTCTTTGGCTCCTTTTTCTTCGTGTGAGGTGACAAGAGCTTGACTACTACGACTACGAGCTTGTCTCGGCAAGAATCATATAAAATGTCCTTCGCTGATCTCTTCTCCTTCCAATATATATCATCACGAGCAACCAATCAATTCGTTACGCAATCGTAACGTAAGACCTAGCTTCGCTACATGATCAATCGAATTTTGTTACTCAATACTTTTGAAATCTCCCATATGGGTTTGTAGAGTAAAATTTATTGAAACCAAATCAGAATCAAAAATCGTTTTAAATCATGTGTTGAAAAGGAAATTGTATTCTTGGTGAAAATCATGTGTTTTTTAATATCCGCATCTGTAATTAAAGCAAAATTAGAGAGATGAGAATAGATTCGTCCTTTTAAACCGATTTCTCAGTGCAGCTTTGTTTGATTTCCGTACTCAACTCTTTCCCAAAATTTTCTTCTCGCTTTCTACAACTAATTTCGCTAGGATTATGAAACCAAATTTCCATGAAGTTTGTGTATCCTATGAACAAGGTTGGTGGTTGTATGAATCCTTTACTTCTCCCGGAAATTCCGTTGAATCAACAACAAAAATTGTCATCCCTATTTCTAGCGTATATGTAGTTGCGGGAAATCCCACACTACACCCCTTACTCGATTTTGCTTAATTAATCCATTGAAAGATGTAAGATCAAGAGTATTTATTGATTGAATTCATGAAGTGTTTTACACAGAAAATAGAATTACATCTAAGTTAGAATACTCTCAAACTTTCTCTCCTAATGACTTGCCCAACAATTCCAAAAAGATCTCTTCTTGCTGCATCTACTTAGCCCTTTATATAGTGGTAATACATAAGTGGATGACAAACTCTAAGCTCCCCTTTATTTTCGGAATGTCCCGCGGGCGTCGCAGATGACAAATATTCACTCAAGGACACTTCTTAACCCTCGCCAGGTCTCACGTCTTCTTTATGTTTTGCCCGTCGTTATTCAATAAGGCCGCTTATTTTAAACTCTCCCCGCGACTCCCCGCGACGCCCGTCGTTCATTAATCCCGCGAGCCCTGTACGTTGCGATATTATGATCTACAAAGTTAACTCCTTCCACCACTTCGGAGTGAAGTTCTCATAATATGGTTTCAGCTAGGTGCCCATTCACTTTAAGTTCTTTCCTGTAGCTATGCTCACAATTTCCATCGCACCATGAGAAAACACATTAGTAACAATAAAAGGTCCGATCCATCGTGACCTTAGTTTACCGGAAATAAATGCAAGCGAGAATTAAACAAAAGCACTTTCACCTGATGCAAAATTGTTTCCTAGAAATCATGTTATCATGGAATGCTTTCGTCTTTTCTTTGTAAATCAGTGAACTTTCAAATGCATCATTGCGAAGCTCCTCTAGCTCTTGGAGTTGTAACTTCCTTTGCTTTCCAGCCCCATCCATCTCCATGTTGCATTGTTTAATAGCCCAAAACGCCTTATGCTCAATTTCCACGGGTAAGTGACAAGGTTTACCATACACAAGCCTAAAGGAGACATTCCAATAGGTGTTTTATATGCGGTTCTATACGCCCACAAAGCATCGTTGAGTCGCATGCTCCAATCCTTCCTTGTTGGGTTCACAGTCTTTTCTAGAATTGATTTCACCTCTCAGGTTAGACACCTCGGCTTGTCCATTGGTTTGGGGATGATAAGGTGTTGCAATCTTGTGCGACACATTGTACTTCCTTAACAAGCTTTGCAAGAACCTCGTTTTTGAAGTGAGAACCCCCATCGCTAATTATCGCCCTTGGAATTCCAAACCTTGCAAAAATATTAGCTTGCACGAAATCGAAACAACTTTAGAATCATTAGTTGGGGTGGCTTTAGCTTCCACCCATTTCGAGACATAATCAAAACAGCAAGTAAGATATAAAAATTCCCATGGGAGTTGACAAAAGGCCCCATAAAATCAATACCCCATACATCAAAAACTTCAATAAATTGAATAAAAGTTTGTGGCATTTGATTTCGGACACCTAGATTGCCGGTTCTTTGACACCTATCACAAGTTGTACAAAATATATGTGCATCCTTAAACAAAGTCGTCAATAAAAACCACTTTCAAGATTTTGTGCGCGTGCCTCTTACTCCCAAAATGTCCTCCGTACATAAGAGTGGCAAAAAGACAAGAGGAGTTAAATTCGGATTCTGGCACGCACCTTCGTATCACTTGGTCACTACCATGTTTCCACAAGTATGATCATCCCATATGTATTGGTTCCCTAACCTCTTAAGTTTGTCCCCTCAAAGACGAGACAAGTTCTGGGATTTGTTTAGAAACTAAGTAATTGACAATATAAAGCATACCATGGTTCTCCAAAGGCAATCGAGAAAAGTTGTCTCATCCTAGGAAACTTTCACGCAACGGATAGTCTCCTTGTCCACAGCAAGTCGCTCAAGTGATCCTGCAATTCCGTGTTCTCAATCCCTTTCTTGTCTTTGATTTGATATCAAACTCTTTGCAAGAGTAAAATCCATCGTATGAGCCTCGGTTTCGCCTCTTTCTTTTGTAAGCAAGTGGCTTAAGCGCTGCATGATCGTAAAAAAACAACAACTTTTGTACCAATTAGATAAGAGCTAAACTTTTCTAAAGCAAAAACAATGGCTAATAACTCCTTTTCAGTGGTGGTGTAGTTTTGTTAAGCCTCATTTAACGTTCTAAAACATAATAGATAAAGATGAGGAAGCTTCCCCACACGTTGCCCAAGCACCGCACCAACCGCATAATCACTAGCATCACACATGAGTTCAAATGGTTTACTCCAATCCGGTGGTTTAATGATAAGGGCTGAAATCAAAAGCTCTTTCAAACGATTGAATGCCGCCGCACATTTCTCATCAAAGAAGACCACATCTTTTGCAATAAGTTACAAAGTGGTGATGCTATTTTGGAAAATCCTTGATGAACCTACGAGAAACCTGCATGACCAAGAAAGGCGTATCTCCCCACCGTAGCCGGGAGGGGTTAGAGTACCTAATAAGGTCTATCTTAGATTTATCGACTTCCAAACCTTTTAAGATATTATATGGCCTAAAACTATGCCATGAGTTACCATGAAATGGCAATTTCTCCCAATTTAGCACAAGATTTGTTTTGACATCGTTCAAGGATTAGAGACAAATTGTTCAAGCAAAGGTCAAATGAATCACCAAAGACACTAAAGTCATCCATGAACACCTCGATTATGTTTTCAACATATTAGAAAAGATACTTACCATACACCTTTGAAAAGTAGCTTGACATTGCATAAGCCAAAAGGCATCCTTCTATAAGCAAAAGTACCGAAAGGACAAGTGAAAGTGGTTTCTCTTGGTCCTCCGGTGCTATCATAATCTGATTATAACCACATTAGCCATCAGAAAGCAATAGTATGAGTGTCCACTAAACGTTCAAGCATTTGATCAATAAAGGTAAAGGAAAGTGATCTTTTCTAGTGGTGGCATTCAATTTTCTATAATCAATACAAACCCTCCAACCTAAGTTTGCACGAGTTGGACAAGTTCATTCTTATCATTCTCACCACTGTGCACACCCGCATTTCTTTGGTACTACTTGTACCTAAGACTCACCCACTTGCTATCTGATATGGGGTAGATAACACCCACTTCCAAAAGCTTGGCATTCCTTTTTCACAACTTCCATCATGGGAGGATTCAAACGACGTTGCGCTTCCTAGTGCTTTGCATCATCCTCCAAACGAATTTTCAGCATACAAACGTGTGGCTAATACCCTTGATATCTCCGCAATTGTCCATCCTATGGCTGTCTTGTACTTCCTTAGCACCCTTAGAAGTTTTTTGCTCAGAATCACTAAGCTTATTAAATACAATCTGTTAACTCTTCATTATCACCCAAGTACAAGTACTTAAGGTGGTTTAGGGAAGAGGTTTCAATTCTAAAATCGGAGATTTAACTATTGAAAGGTACAAGCTTTTCATCACCGATGGTAAAGAAATAAAAGAGATATATGAGTTTTCGGGCATTCTTGGAGTGAATTAAGATCACCAAGAGCTTCCTTGACTTCGTTTACCACACTCTACACCATTATCCATGGATGTAGTTAACACGGTTTCCAAAGCATCATCACGTTTAATTCGAACATTTGTTGTGCCAATGTATCCATAACATCAATGGAGTAAACAAGAGTGGACATCGCTAGGATATCTCATCGTCTCGAAATGTTGAAACGTATTGTTTCTCCATGAACTCCATAGTTAGCGTTCCTTATCCACATCAATTATGGTTTTCGCCGTTTTCATGAAAGGACGCCCAAGAAGCAATGGAAGAGACGAGTCCGGTGCACCTTCATCCATCTCTAACACACAAAGTCATGCCGAAATACAAGTTGATTAACCCGCACAAGAACATCCTCAACAATACCCATTGGGTAGACATTAGATCGACTCGCCTAATGCAACACAATTTCCGCCTTTTGAGAGGACGAGATCAAGTGACTTATACATTGACGCCGGCATAACATTAACGGATGCTTTAAATCAACATAGCTTTGTTAAAAGTTTTGTTACCAATTGTGACGGGAATGTCAAAACTACCGGATCCTTGCACTTACGTGGGAGTTTGTGTTGTAAATTAGCAGAGGCATTCTCCCCCACACTACCCCATTACCTTTCGAGTCTTTGTTTGTTGGTACACAAGTCCTTCAACACCTTTGCATACTTTGGAACTTGCTTGATAGCATCAATGAGTGGTATGTTCACATGGATCTTTTGAAGAACGTCTAAAATCTCCTTTTCTAATTCCGCCTTCTTAGAACTTGCAACGTCTATGAGGAAAAGGTGAGGAGGAAAACATAAGTAGAAACCGGAGTTTTAGAGCAGAAATAGGTACCCGAGTTTGGGGGAGAATCTCACTTTCTCCTCCAAAAAATGGTTCCTTGGGTGGTCTCACCTTGCCCGAATCAACAACCGGTTGCTACAAGTTATTAATACCGCTCCAACGTAATGGCATCGACCCCTCTTTTTTGGGTTAATAGGTTGAGAAGGAAGTTTCCCACTATTTTGTGCCTTCAAATTGTTGATATCAACCGCCATGGATCCCATTTGTGTTTGCAACTCCTTAATAGCACTCTTTGTTTCTTGTCAACTTTCTTTGAACATGGTGGAAATGCCTTGCATAAAAGTTTGAAGCTTGGCATCAATATCGGCACCTTGATTTTGCGTCGATTGTTGTGCTTGAGGTTCTTTGAAATTGTTGTCTCGCTGAATTGTTGTTGTTGAGGTTGAAATCCACTTGAAGAGTTGAAGGTAGGTTGTTGAACCGCACCTTGCTTGTTAGCATAGCTAAAATTGGGGCGATCTCTCCATCCGGGATTGTAAGAAGTGTTGGAGTAGGGATCATACCGTCTTGGTTGATTTGGAAAGATCGCATTAGCTTGCTCTCCTGTAAGATTGAGGAGAAGTTGGTATAACCGCGGATGCAACTTGTTACAACATTGCTTTATCATGTTACCCATTTGTTGACGAAGTTCCTCCACCTCGCTTACTTCACTCACCCTTCTTAGAATCACATCCGAACCACGACTTAAATTGTTGTGAGTTCGCCGCCATGTTTTCAATCAACTCCCTAGCTTGTGCCACCGTCTTGCTAACTAGTGCACCACCACCCGCACAATAATAAGATTCCTATCACTTGATTGGAGTCCTTCACTAAGTATTGGATGATCATAGCGTCACTAGAATTGGTGGTGAGGCGGCTTGTAACCAATCTCTTGTACCTTTCCCAACATTCATATAAAGGATTCTCCCACGTTTTGCTTCATCCCACAAATTTCTTTCGCGAATTTGAGTAGCCTTTGGATCTGGGGGAAAATATCTCACCAAAAGTTTCTTCAACCCATTCCATGTTTGTGACACTTCGGGAGGTAAATAGTACAACCAATCATAAAATTATCCATTAAAGAGAAACGGAAAACTCAACATTGCACCATCCGCCTCAACATTTGCCTTGGAAGCATAGTCAGTGACAATGGTGTGGAAGTCAAAAGATGTTTGTTAGGATCTTCATTCACCATGCCATGGAATTTGGTAATTCTCTAACCTTGACTTTATCTCAAAAGTAGAGTTCGTTTGAATACACCCTGTTGTGTATCAAGCCTGAGAAGTAAGTCCTTGAGTGAGCGATTTGCATCACCCATTGTTCTCCTACTTCCTCCGTGCTCGTCCGTTGTGTTCGCCTTGGTTGGAGTATTGTGCCGCGTCGATAGCTATCCCTTTTAGCAGATAAATTCCAATCCTTAGAAGCCAGATATTATGCACTGAAAACAATTCTCCCAAACAAGTGAGAAACAAGACAAACTGAAAAGCAAAGATAAGCGAAATTGTAAAAAGAAACTAAGAAGCTTCGATAACAAGCCGTATGCCTCCCGGCAGCGGCGCCAAAATTGATCGGTGTGTCAATCCGTCAAATATAATTTCACTTTCTTAATCAACTAAATATAAATGATAGTACTCGAGTAAGAAAGAGTTCGTATCCACAGAGGCGTTTGTTGTTATGTAAATTTCAGTTTCTAAAGTAACCCAAGGTATGTTTGTTGTATTTAAGCAAATAAAAGTAATTAAAAGCAAAGTAAGTAATTTGAGAAATCAATAAGGAGAAGATATTGGTCAAGGGATAGTATCATTCACAAACATGTATTTTCATCAATGATTAGAATTGGTATTTAATCTCGTATTTATTAAAAGTCCTAGGATATCTTGATCGCAAGTATAACCCGTTAATTCACTGTTTTCATCACAACCACATTAAAAGATGCATATGTGAATTCTTAGTCGAAAGCAACCTAAAGTGTAAAAGCACAATTAAGTTTAACTCCCTAAGAGCATTAAGATTTATGGAATAAGACTCATCAATGCAAGCGAATGTGTAAAAGCACTAAACGTTTTAACAAAAGTTATGATTCACTTGTGACTAATAGGATGTATCACTACAAGCACTAACCACAATTATGCTACTTAGAATCGGGGATAAACAACTTTTACGTATTGAAAACCCTAATATAGCTCTAGAGATGAACACAAATCGGATTGATTAGGACTCAACCTAACAAGTTTTCAAATCTTATAACACTATTAATTGTGAATCACAAACAATAATTATCGAGACAAAACTAATTCATTGAATCAAAAGCATGTTGAGAAATCAACTTTTATCCCATAACCAATAAGATGTTTAGCTACTCATAGCTATGGAGTTCATCATCATCAATATTCAATAATAAAACAAGGAAGAAGAAGAACAAAACCAAACCCTAGAAGCGTAAACAAAAGTGGCTCTCCAAAGAATTCCCAAGCAAAAAGATATCTCATGTGTTGTAGAAAACCTCCCTTTTATAGCTTTCTCTCAACTTCAAAATTAGGTCTAGTCTTCAAAGTCCATTAGGTGAGAGTCCACCAAGCCCACAAGGATGAGAAACCGTGTAGAAAATCCGCCCCAAAAACGGTCGCCGGAAGTGTCGGGATTGTGGCCGAATCGCCGGAAAGTCAGCCAGGAAAACGACCGCGATGCGCAGTCCGTCAACCTGACCGCGGTCAACGGGTCGGGAACCGGGCCAACGGGTCGATCGGTGAGTCCAAGGCACCGAGTCGGTCTCAGTCGGCCGAGTTAACTCAATGGCTTAACTCGGTTGAGTCAATCACCATGTCAGGACGTGAGTCGGATGATCGGGCACCGATTAGGCTAACTGGCCTGTAGGATCAGGCTCAGTCTGATCACCGAGCCACGATCTTCTTAGCATAATCAAGTTCAGCCATAATGTGCCTGTCGGTCGCATAACCACCAATGCTTTTTCGCTTCTTTTCTCACCTTGAATTACATTTACAAATTAGCCACCATGACTCTTCTCATTTCATTACAAGTGCAAACCATCATTCGAGTTCCCCCACGCATATTGTCAGCTCAACCACAAACATCAATAGCATTTCATTCATACAATCTCCAGATCATGGCTTATCTTACGCCACATTTGCCTCCATCCACTTCTTGTGCACCACCGGTCCTCGAGTTGCACTATCAAGACCCCGCAATAATGGACTAATACTAGACCAAAAGACAACCTTGACACATTCAACACAGTTCAACCCCTCAACTCCATTACAGCTTCTCATAACTTTCGACTCCGCTGACATTGTCTTTGTCATCTACCAATTAGGTTCTCAGTTTATCACCTTGACAACTTGCAATGCCTCACTTACAGGTCCCCCGGCTCAATTTACGAACACAACTCACAAGACCTGCACCACCATCCGACCATAAAGGCCGCAACACTCGTCATAGCAACACCACCCTCTTCTCGGGGTCCTTGCTCCAACCTCCGAGCCAATTCCAACAAAGCAATTCCATGAGCAACATCAGCTGTAACTCTCACACCACCGCAACCCTGGCACAACTTCTTTGCCTCACACCCAAGCTGCCATTCCAATATCCATGGACCCACTTACGACTTCATGCCACTCGAACTCGTGACTATATACTCCGGCCTACCACCGGTTCTAAGTGTCGACGACCAGCCACTGTCTCAGCATCATCACAGAACCACCAGCCTCTCTATCTTCTCTATAACATCTTGAGCACCAATTTCCTGTAGCAATTTCAATCTGAGCCACTGCCACAAGCCTCATCACCTCTGGCCATCAATCCCTGCTGCTACTTCAACACAATCCCATTTCAGGCATTCAACAACTACCACAGCTGCCTTCATTCCGATCCATGAAGCACCTCCATAATTAAATCACGAGAATAACCTAAGCTTCCATGTAGTTGCACCTTTGCAACAATCATGCACAAGCCCGTCGTTCAAATTGCAAATCCATGAAAATCATCAACTCGACTCCATTATCACCACTTCAAATCGGTGAAAATATCAATACGAGATCCGAGCTCGTTTACTCCTTCTAGTTCACTTTCTTCTCCTCTACACCGTCCTTTCTCCTCTTATGCAACCGCAACCACCGGTTCCCATCCAGGCAGCCATTGCTAGAAGTACATCATCTTACTCGATTATTTCACATCAATATTGAAAGCAACGGCTCCAACCGTATCTTCTTAGCCATCAATGTCAAACCCTCATTACTAATCATCATGGAATCGAAGTCAATAGATTCAACCTCCTCTCATTTCCGGATCCGTTAACCCTTGAGTCCCATTGCCGATTCAATGATGGCAACAATTGCAAAGTTGCCCATCTCGATTTCTTGAATTAATGGCGATGTAATCTGCTTTCTCACCATTTTTGCTTCTACTTTCTTCACCGAGAGCTCATCTACCGGACTCAAATCGATTTGCACTCAACACCATTAATGGCCACACCTTCACCATCATCTCACCATTTTTCGGACAGTGACCCTCTCCATTACTCCACGGAAGCCATCAACGTCACCTCCTCTCTCGAAATTCTCTCGACACACTCGATCCATGGCCGCTGTGCCAATTTCTTTCTCGGATGCGAAATGAACTTTGTGGAAGAAAAGCGAGTTTCTTCACAAAACCAAGCGTGATAAGGCTGCTTTGTACGGCCATGTTTAGGCACCCAAATAATGGATATGGGCCACCCGGTTTAGAGTTAGCTTGTCGGTTTCGAGGAACAGACAATTATTTGCTTATAACCTTCTCATATGGACCCGGAATGGCCTCGTTCTTTCGCAGATAAGCTTCGCCTTTTTGCTCTTTTCAAGCTTAAATGAATGATTTCTTCTCCTCTTGTTCTCGGTGACTCCATTGCACCTATAAAACTCAAAAGCACGCGTAAAGTACACAATTCACAAGAAAAATAGCAAAGAAAGCGTAACTACTAGATAGTAAATACTGGTGTAATTCTCCCTATCGGCCATTTCTGTTTAGAGATGGACATTATCGGAAAATCAAC
>JAJJWW010012347.1:0-20069 GCA_023531295.1 Papaver armeniacum | reverse complement strand
GATTTTCCCGTAGTGATCCCCAAATCAACCTTCTCCTCCACTTTGTGACCGAAGCAAGTCTGGAACGGCCATTTCTTGGCTTAGGCCGGACTTGTACAGATTGATCTCTCGAATCTAGAAAGTGCTCACGTGCAACACATTTTTTTAGGGTTTAAACCAGTTTCTCACTCACCTACCGAATTTAACAAAATCGGCGGAAACGATTTTTACCCATAAACAATTGGCGACCACAGCGGGAGGATTGATCTATCGGCTACAATGTCAGACTCTCGATCTCGTTTTTCGACCCAGATGTCAAGATGGTAGGGGAAGACGACTCAATCCGACTCAACTTCTGCATACAACCCGCACAATCAAATACTACACAAGAAAACCGGGACTCGTTAAGATGCTACCAGCGATTGGGGACTTGCTGGCGATGCTACCAGCAAAGCCGCCTTTTACATGGAGAGGGGCGTGTTCGCAAAAAAAAAAAACCTATGAAGTGAGTAAATTTAGACTGGGCAAGATATACGATCTGTTTTTTAGGTTCTTAGTAAAACCGTCATATTATTGCGTCTTGTGCCTATTGCTAGTACACACTTTCATAAAAGCAATATTCCTTTCACAAAACATAATCAAGTTATATTATCAAAACCATTCATCCTAGAAATCATCTAATATCCTCAAAAGCTACAAATGTCTATCAAAAACCGGTCAAACTTTGAACCGGACATCCAAGTTGTTTTTCAAAAAAAAAAAAAAAGGAACCTAAATGAAAGTTTAACAGAGAAACATTCAAGGAAAATCATCCAACAAAGGTCTTCTTTCTTGGAGAAAGTCAACTTTGCATATTCAAGAGTCGCTCTCTTCATAGTCAACATCTTGGAAAGCTTTTCGAGTTCTACCTCCCGTCGGCAATCTCCTCTGAAAGGCTTTCGATCACGCATCTTTCAACTTCGGATCTCAAAGAAGGACTTCGACAAACAACGAAGCGTTGAACTCCTTTTCTACACACACGTCGCGATGGTGCTCCCGATCGGCAATAACGTCTTCGAAACGGTGTGGCCAATCACCTCACGCATGTCCTCGATGGAAGATAAATCCTCTTCCACACGCTTAACCAAGTAAAAACGACTAGTGATCTTCTTGGTTGTGGCCATATGTCCATACTCTCTCCCAGATTCTGGTGTACAACGCCTCATACTTAGCCAAAGACTGAAACCGCCAACCAAAGACATGACCTCGGGTAAGGAACCAAGTACGGGGATCGAAAATGGCCCCCGCAATCGGCCTTGTGACTCGCAGGGTCCTTTTCCATGTCTACTAAGCAACCATCAGGGAATCATCCACCGTCCGAACCACATCTCGTGCTCGACAATTGGCTAACTCCCATCTCCAAGTCACCTGGAGGTGGTCACCAAAGGCAAGTTTTCGTGTGGCTCCACCCCTGCATCTGTCTTCCAACCGGATTCCTCCCAGAACTTGAGTTAGACATTTTTCAAAAGAAGAAATGGAAGAAGAAAGAAAAAGAAGCGCGAAACTCACCTAACCACTTCCCGAAAAAAGAACCGCATCGGGCGTAAGAATCACTCTCACTTGTCGAACTTTCTTCCTTTTCCGAATCATCACCGTTATGAGAAGGCTCTTGTGCCGCCATAATTCTTGAAGAAATTGCTGTCTCCTCGGAAACGTGCAAGGCAAAATAAAGCATTAACATTACCGAAGCCCCGGAAGAAACAAGACGCATGTTTTCAACGAGAAATTCACGTGTTTTGAGACAAACCAACAAGGAGGCGACACATACCTGGTTATTGGAAGAACCGAAAGACACGAGAGCCGCGGGAGGATATTTTGAAACCGCCCGTAACCCGCCAAAGACGATTCTTCGTTCTCTGTTCCTTTGCCTAGGGACTTTCCGAGTTGCCAGGCAACTTTCGCTTGAGATCTCTCAACATTGGATACTTCTTCAAAACTGCTGGGGAAGGTTTACAACGAACATTCTCCACCATGTTATTTACAAAATCTTGAATCATAATGAACTTATCGTACCAGAACTCATTATAGCCAAAAGTCGTCGAAGTTACTCTTCCCGTTTGAAAGAAGGGAAGGCGGATACACCCGCTCAAGGAACTGGCATTAAGGGCGGCACGCAATGAGTCCTTAGGAACCACCGGTGG
This sequence comes from Papaver armeniacum, assembly GCA_023531295.1. Classification (NCBI taxonomy): domain Eukaryota; kingdom Viridiplantae; phylum Streptophyta; class Magnoliopsida; order Ranunculales; family Papaveraceae; genus Papaver; species Papaver armeniacum. The sequence goes on along the minus strand of JAJJWW010012347.1, from coordinate 17,910 downwards.
TAAGCAAGGCACCCCTTGATCGAAACCCATGTGACGAGCAGCACGGTCAATATTGTAAGCAGCTATTCGGAAAGATCCCATGAAGAAAGACGGCATATAATCGGACATGCAGCTTTGAATAAACAAGTTTTCACCAACACTGAAGCTGTCGTCAGAAGACAAAGACATGAGCGGAGCAGAAGCAAAGGTGTCAATTTGAGTCACCGACCTATGGACCGGCTCCCATGGGCGAAAACTGATTTCACGCGACTTATCGAGAAGACTAACCAAGCTCATGCCAACTCTTGGACGCCTGTTCATCCATCGAAGAATTCGGGAGCCGCCCCAACTCGCGGGAACCGAAGGCAACGGTTTTGGAGCGTACTTCTCAAAATGCTCCCATAACCAGGCTTGCAGAAAAGCAACGTGCACATATGAATTCACTTTCATGAAACCATTCGAAACTCGCATGTTCGCAACTAGGTGATCCAGATGCACATACGCGGGGAACCAAGGAATAGCTTGCCAATGGGAAGAACTTCACCTTTTGCCAACTTCACAACAATCACTAGCATCTCTGGTCTTATTTCCTTCTTGCGTAACCGTCATCAAAAATGTCTCTAGACAACCGAGAGCCAAAAATGTTGCAACGTGAAGATCATCGTTTCGTTTAGGTTCCACTAAATCCTAAAACCATTGAGATATACACCACTGTAAAGGCACTTTTCATCCTCTTCCGGGACAGAATCCTTCGACTTAGTGGAGTCTTTTCGAGCGAAATCTCCCAACTTAGCGGCAAGGTCATCCGCATCTTCTCCTCACCTTGAGACAATTGGATATTAAGATTCCGCCACCTGGGAAGATTCGAAGAAGAGAGCCACACTCTCCAAGGAGAAAGTTATTTCACACCATCTACATATGATCGTATGGGTGTCCGAACACCATGATAGACACATTTTTGTGTCTGATATAATCTCAATTGTATATATTGTTAGGCTCGATTTTGTATTTATTATGGCTTTTTATGTTTTTGTAGGTGTTTTTGGAGAAATAAGCTTTTGCGGGAGAATTGGCTCGAAAAGTGGTATTTGCGCCGTGGGAGAAAATTACTATTCGGACTCTCGGTTTGGATAAGGGGTAACCTAGTTGATAAAGGGTAACCCCTGTGGCATGTACTATTCGCACCCTGGTTTGGATAGGGGCACTCCACCCCCTAGCTTTTGAACTGGAATTTTAAGGAACAAATTTACAAGCCGTGAACTCCCCGATTAAGACTTGAACGATATGCTCGTGGATTTTTATTGGAAGTACGTGGGTATGGGCCTCGTTAGAGTTATAGAGGCTTGACTAATGGACTTGGACGCAAAACATGATTATTACACCATTAAACAGAGAGAAGCAAAAATCTCGGGTCTGTTATATTTGGAAGGCAATCAAACACGGAGAAATTTGCTTGGAATAAGTTGGGGTTGGTTGGTTACACCTGCAAACAGGGTCGGAGGTGTTTATATATCGTGAAGAAAAAGGAAAGTTAACTCGATTTGTGGTAACACGGAAGCTCGGTTCTTTTAATCTTAGAAGGTGCGTGTGAAGTTAAGAGAGGAAATATTCTAGAGAGATTGTACTCTCTGTTTAGAAGATATCTACCAAATTTATAGAGATTGAAACAGCCGACGAAACGGGGAAAAGAAGAAAGAAAAGCCGAGACTTTGGAGGTAAGAAAAGAAGAAGATTTCTCGGGATTGGGATCACATGTTGTGTATATATAGGCTTTGGGGGTCGAGCAAGAGAGACGGAGAGTTTGGGGAAGTCTGAGGCGGAAAATCAGGCTACAGAGCCGAGAAGAAGAAGTTGCAGAATTCTGTTTCTGCTGGTGCTGCTCAAGAACACCAAGAACATTGAACTATCAAAAGCACGTCGCAGAAGGCGTCTTTAAAAACAACGACAGAGCTCCCTCTCTATCGTTCTTAAAGCAGTCTAAAAAGAAAGGACGCCCAGTGACGGTCTTATATTATTGAAAATCATTGTAAGCTATTTATATTTTTATCAATACAATGATTAATGAATTCTTCTTCAATTTTTGCTCCATGAGTAGCTAAATCTATTCTCTAGGGTTTCGGAGGAAACTATTTTTGATGGGTAATATTTAGTAACTAATTTCTTTGGCATATTTACTCCAAAAATTGTGTTTTAATTTGTCTAAAAATTCTCTCTTCTTTACATGCTTCGTGAAAACTGTTTTGGGTAGTTTCTACCGTTCTTTTATAAGCGAAGGAGGATTAGGCCTTTGAATAGCGACGAAAGTCATAAAAAAAAGCATGTATTGTTATATCTTCCAAAGCATGAGATTGAGTTCGAAAATTGTTTTGAGTAAAGTCGGAGTATTATGTCAAAGTTTTATTTATTGAGTTTACCATCATTAGAAGTAGTGAAATCCAAAGCCCTAGACTCATCTCTCCTTGATAACAAAAATCAATTGTAATTAGTTTGTTTTAGTATTTTCTTTTAATTAAGTCTAAAATCAAAATCTTAAAAAAGTCCGAGCGAACGATACTCTTATACTTACCACTTGTAAAACTGCAATCAGTTTTTGGCGCCGCCGACGCGGACTTGTAAATAGGTTTAGCTTTTAGGTTTTGTATTTTTTTTTTTTTTTTTTTTTTTAAGTTTTGTATATATTTTATTTTTATTTAATTTTTTTTTATATTTTACGTCTTTGGTATTTTTGTTTTTGTTGTGCAGGTTTTGCTTGAAACGGAAGTTGAAAGGTTGGACTTGCCATAAAAGGAGAAAGCCGAAGATTTTATTTTGTTTGGACCTTTTATTTTTGTTAGTTTCTGTTTTCCTTATTTTTGGACTTGTATATATTGTTTGTGTTTATTTTTAGTACTTTATTTATTAAAAAAAAAAAAAAAAAAAAAACTGCACACACCAATTGCATTTTCGTCAGACTACCGAATTTAGGAAAACTAGTGGATTAGTAAGCTGAACCCGTGCCTTGGGCCTTATGGGAGTTACCAGCTGAAAGTCCACAAACCTCAGCCTCGTACCTTTGGGTATATTTTGCTGTGGTAACCTGAGCCTACCCATTTTAGTCGACCCTGCATTTGCACGTGCACACAAAAAAAAAATGTCGAGCTGGTATTATAAAGACCAATATAATGATTATTCAACTGAGTATCTAAATGGACAATATCCGTACTATGCCCATAGTGTGGATAGTACTTGGGACCACAACCGACCTTCTGAAGGTTATGGTTCATATCATGGTGATCCCAATTACTATTCGCACGTCCACCAATCATATGAACGGGCGAATGAGCAATATTATAATGAAAAAAATGAGAGTTCTCCATCTTTAGAGGATTTAATCAAACAATTGCCACCAGTTCCTGATGAATATAAAAGTAATTCCTTAGAAGATGCACTCAAACGGTTTCAACAAGCGACTAGTATATCACCTAGTGAATATTCAAGTCTTTCTTTAGAGGAATCACTTAAGAAGTTCAATGAAACTACACGTGAATCTGGCACAATCTCAAATAATCTCGGATAGAATGTGTGAGACCGTTAATAAGTATGTGGAACGATATGCACCTAAGGATATTGCTCATAATGAACTTGAATTCCAAAATAGTGTTTCCAATCTTACCCCTAATAATACATATAATCATTCACCTAATTTAGAGGAAGAGGTTAGATCTGAATACACTACATGTTTTGATAAGGTTCAACCATCCTCGTATTTTTATGATGATGAGGATAGTGTCGTTGAAGAATTTGAAATGCGTAGTCATAATGACGAGGAAATTGTTACACCAAGTGATCCTGATGATTATAACGGTGTCTGTAGTTTAAATCCTAATAATATTGTTGATTATTCACCTATTCAAAAGGAAGTGGATTTGACTAGAGATACCATAGTTTTAGATGGTGTGGTATATCATTGTGATTACGAAGCTGATGATGGTTTAGAGGAAAGAGTTTATCCTGAGACTAGGGTTTTAGAGTCTATCGATTCGGAAACAATAGTCTCTTCTGAGGATTATACAAATGTAGAACCACCTAATTTCAACCTAGAAGAAATAAAATACCATTTTCCTAAATCTGATAATTTAGAAATTAAGGAAATTGTGACTAGTTTATCCAAGGATATTGACAACTCTAGGTTTGGGGGTGAACATCATTCTCCCCGTGGTTTACCTTCGACTCTTACAAAGGTCCCTAATTTGGGACTTAACATATGTGCCTCTACCAAACTTAAGAGACTATCTTCATGCACGCTTTCCGAACCTAGTTATGTCCAGAATGAAACCCGCCGAGAGAAACCCATCCTCTGGTTGATGTGGTATATCCGGTCTATGATACCATAATTGACTTTGTTGTCCCACCAAGATTTTATTTACCAAATGTGGGAGTATCTCAATTTGAAATGTGTCAGTATATAGTTTTTAGAACTAAACCTAATTATTTTAGGAAATTAGAATCGCCGACACATTTCCTTGAAATTGGCCACCACTTTCAATATGGTCAACTATGTAAGTCAAATCTAATTGACTTAGAGGATCCTCAATTATTCAGGTTATTATTATGTGCTTCTAAATTTTTCCAGTTTAGAACCTCGATATTTGGATCTTACTTATGAGGAGGTGCAGCCCAAGAAAATATTTTATTTAGACCCCTTTATAGAACCCGAACTCAACCACAACTAGATGTAGTTGTCTTAAACAGAAACTAGGCAAGGGTGTGCTATGTTTATTCTTGGTTTGTTGCAGCCTTTATCTCGTGTTAACACTTTTTGATGCGGATGATCCACAATTGTTTCGGTTATTGCTTTATGATATGAAGTGATTAATTCTTTCTTATGTCTGGTCAAGACGTTAAACTTAGCACTTCTTGGGAGGTAACCCATGCTCAAGCAACACGGTAATATCTTTCCTTATCTCTTTTGCTTCAAATGGTAACAGCTTTCTCCTTGTTCATGCTTTTAATTTTATCTTTAGAACATTGAGGACAATGTTAGATTTAAGTTTGGGGGTATGGGAGAAACTTTTTAGTTGCATTGTTAAACTCCGTAGCTTAGAAATTTATGCTTATTAAGGATGGCACTAACCAATCTAAGTGGATGGAAGCATTTTGGTTGTAGGAGTTGAGGAACCAATCGATAAGATGGCAACATCTAAAGAGTCTATTCATAAAAGCACAGAGCTCGGGTGTTAGAAATAACATGATAGTTTCACCATATCTCGTTGAGTCATTTTCACTTCTGTTTTTATTTTGTTTTTAAACTATGTTTCTCTAAGTGATTCGGTGGGGCTCACGATTCAAGTTGTTACCACTGCTAGGATGAAATAGAGTGATTGAGTTACTATAAAAAAAAAAAAAAAAAGAAAAAAATAGACCAGACCAATCGGACTAAACTAATAAAATTAACACTTGGGAATAGCAATATATGTGTGTTTTCCCCTTTCCGTCGCCTAAACAAGCGTGGAATGCGGGATCCACGGGAACTATCATGTAATCTGCGACAAGAAGCATGCGCTTGGATCCAAAAGATCTAATCATGCGATTAAAAAAAAAAAAAAAAAAAAAAAATTGTTCGTTGAATAAATCGACCACTGGTTCCCTTGTATATGCCCAGACAGTTGATCTAGAATTAGGATTATCGACCACTGGTTCCCTTGTATATGCCAAGTCATGTTGATATTAGTCGACTAGATATCTCAATCCATTAGGATAGGTTCGTTTTGGCAAAGGGCCTTCGTGATGATATGAGAAACACCGTTCACCTTAGTCAACATCAAAACCATCTACATTTTTCTATATCCATCTCTTAATCTATCCATGTGATTTGTTGACTCCGGGATATTGATGTCCATAGTGAAACTATCCGAGTAGAGCTCTGTCACTTATATATGAATTTTAGTATGCTTGAGTGCAAACTCGTGTACAAACAATTGGAATTTCGCATCGGGTACTTCCTCCCGTAGTCAATAAGTATGCCAACCAAGGAGATTCTTTAGTGCCTTCCAAGGTTCTCCGCGTAAATGGCTAGGGTCTTGAGTAAAGGTTTTGTGGGTATATCTCTTGTAAACCCTCCCGAGACTATAACTCGGCCACTAGGGCCACCTAGGGGTTTAAAGGCTTATTGCATACGCTAAATGCAATCGACGATGCCTGCGACAGTGAGTTAGGATTTTATTTTTGATTTGCTCGGGACTAGCAAATAATAAGTTTGGGGGTATTTGATAGACACATTTTTGTGTCTGATATAATCTCAATTGTATATATTGTTAGGCTCGATTTTGTATTTATTATGGGTTTTTATGTTTTTGTAGGTGTTTTTGGAGAAATAAGCTTTTGCGGGAGAATTGGCTCGAAAAGTGGTATTTGCGCTCGTGGGAGAAAATTACTATTCGGACTCTCAGTTTGGATAAGGGGTAACCTAGTTGATAAAGGGTAACCCCCAGGGCATGTACTATTCGCACCCCTGGTTTGGATAGGGGCACTCCACCCCTAGCTTTTGAACTGGAATTTTGGCGGGAACAAATTTACAAGCTGTGAACTCCCTGATTAAGACTTGAACGATATGCTCGTGGATTTTTATTGGAAGTACGTGGGTATGGGCCTGTTAGAGTTATAGAGGCTTGACTAATGGACTTGGACGCAAAACATGATTATTACACGCTGAAACAGAGAAGCAAAATCTCGGGTCTCTGTTATATTTGGAAGGCAATCAAACACGGAGAAATTTGCCTGGAATAAGTTGGGGTTGGTTGGTTACACCCAAACAGGGTCGGAGGTGTTTATATATCGTGAAGAAAAAGGAAAGTTAACTCGATTTGTGGTAACACAGGGAAGCTCGGTTCTTTTAATCTTAGAAGGTGCGTGTGAAGTTAAGAGAGGAAATATTCTAGAGAGATTGTACTCTCTGTTTAGAAGATATCTACCAAATTTATAGAGATTGAAACAGCCAGAAACAGGGGAAAAGAAGAAAGAAAAGCCGAGACTTTGGAGGTAAGAAAAGAAGAAGATTTCTCGGGATTGGGATCACATGTTGTGTATATATAGGCTTCTGGGAGGTCGAGCAAAGGAGGACGGAGAGTTTGGGGAAGTCTGGAGGCAGAAAATCAGGCTACAGAGCCGAGAAGAAGAAGTTGCAGAATTCTGTTTCTGCTGGTGCTGCTCAAGAACACCAAGAACATTGAACTATCAAAAGCCGTCGCAGTGGCAGTCTTAAAAACAACGACAGAGCTCCCTCTCTATCGTTCTTAAAGCAGTCTAAAAAGAAAGGACGCCCAGACGGTCTTATATTACTGAAAATCATTGTAAGCTATTTATATTTTTATCAATACAATGATTAATGAATTCTTCTTCAATTTTTGCTCCATGAGTAGCTAAATCTATTCTCTAGGGTTTTGGAGGAAACTATTTTTGATGGGTAATATTTAGTAACTAATTTCTTTGGCATATTTACTCCAAAAATTGTGTTTTAATTTGTCTAAAAATTCTCTCTTCTTTACATGCTTCGTGAAAACTGTTTTGGGTAGTTTCTACCGTTCTTTTATAAGCGAAGGAGGATTAGGCCTTTGAATAGCGACGAAAGTCATAAAAAAAAAAACATGTATTGTTATATCTTCCAAAGCATGAGATTGAGTTCGAAAATTGTTTTGAGTAAAGTCGGAGTATTATGTCAAAGTTTTATTTATTGAGTTTACCATCATTAGAAGTAGTGAAATCCAAAGCCCTAGACTCATCTCTCCTTGATAACAAAAATCAATTGTAATTAGTTTGTTTTAGTATTTTCTTTTAATTAAGTCTAAAATCAAAATCTTAAAAAAAGTCCGAGCGAACGATACTCTTATACTTACCACTTGTAAAACTGCAATCACACCATCTGGAGATGAAAGAAACCAAGCCCGGGATATCCTTCCTAATCTGGAGATTTCCATCAAGCTCCGACAAAGATCAATAATCTCGCGCTCGAGTCAAGTTGGTATTTATGTGCTCCTTACTCACCATGAAATCAACCCATCTATCAAAAGAACGTAATGGGCTTTGACACATCCTGAAATCAATTTTGGAAGAATAATATACCCCTTTATGAAGACAGAACCGTATGGTGTTCTCTGGGCGAACCGAACGTGTCTTCTTTTCATCTTCACCACCGGTTAACAAAATTGGCATGAAACCTGGGTGATTATTCCGAGCAGTGGCGAGGGGTTTGGCAAAGAATTCATCATCCGTGTTTGGTTTGGAACTATGAACATCCTTCGATGAAGCGAAATTTTGTTCAGGTAACATCTTGTCGGATTTCTTCATAACAATTTAGTAACAAGATATCTGCACAAAACAAACGGAGAAAGACGAAATTATCTCCCTGACACACAACCGCACCCAACAAAAGGAAAACCTGGAAAAAAAAAAGAAGGGGTGTATTCTCTACGGGTTCAAACTGCACACGCAGTATTTTCTTCGAGGTTCAAAATTATATACGCAAAGATTTTATACGGCTCAAGTGCGTCCGCAGTATCCTTCTTTGTGTTCAAAACTATATACGCAAAGATTTTATACGAGCTCGAATGCGTCTATGGTATCCTTCTTCGGGTTCAAAATTATATATGGAGCATTTTCTCACGGGTTCAAAATCGCGCTTGCAAAGATTTTTCTTCTGTCCGAAATTCATATATGCAATATTTCCAATGGGTTCAAGTCATATGAAGCACATATACAATATTCTTCTTCGGGATTCATATACAAGTATTCTCTACGGGTTCAAAACTGCACATGCGTATTTTCTTTAGGGTTCAAAATTATATACGCAATATTTTATACGGGCTCAAGTGTGTCTCAGATGTCCTACTTGGGTTCAAAACTATATACTCGGAGCATTTTCTACGGGTTCGAATCATACGTGCGGATTTCCCTTGGGTGCATATATACAATATTTTCTACAAGAAGCACACCAAAAAATCATATGCGCAATATCATTGCAAGGATTATAAAGAAAACGCCTACTCTTAGGGTTTGCACCTACATGAAAAGGGAAACAAGAGAAGTCTGGAAGACATACCCGGAAGCTTCTGTTTCTCTTTGTGACTCTGCCGCTAGTAGGAAAGGATGAAAGGAATAAGGTGCAAGATGAAAGAAAGGGATTTTATATATATGGGCGTGAAGATTCCAAATAGGGAAGGATTTCCCTTTACCAAAAATCGTGCGTATATGAACGGGGCCCACAAGGGCGCCCAACTTCCCCGCACCGCCTGCCACACCGGTCCCGCCGCCTGCGCCAACTCCCCAGTACCGCCCAAGCCACACCGGTCCCACCAATTGCGCCCAACTTCCCAATGTCGCCCAAGTTGCACCGGTCCCACCAATTGCGCCAACTTCCCAAGGACTGCACAAGTCGCGCCAGCTAGCACGCTCAGCTTCCCTACCTTGCGCCCCCCACCCGCCTAGCACGCTCGCTTTCCCGACTCGCGTCAACTTCTCAATGCCGCCAACTTCCTGTCTCTCAATGATGTTGAATTCCCAATTGTGCCACGACCTCCCGATTTGTGCAAAACGCCGGAGGCAAGGATTCCAAATCCTATTTATAAAAATGTCGACAAGCCTCCTCAATTCTCTTTACGATTTATCACGATAGTTTGTCACCATCTTATGCTTACCTCGCAACAAAGCTCCTGTTCCGAGCTAAAGCGGGGACTTAATGTTGATGGTGGTTTTTAGACAAAGGGTAAAATCAGAAACCCCGAATAACCTAATGTCATCGACGACACATTTATTAGAACATTTAATGCATGTAGTCGGTAATTAATAGGGGTATTTTTTCAAATCGAGGTTACAACGAACAAAACCCTAATTCCTCTCCGTGCCAATGGCAAATCATGCCAGCCCACACCTAGCCCAAGCTAGCCGCGCCATGCCAAACGCACTCGCCTTGGCCCTAGCTATGCTACTCACACCAAACGCGCCAAAGCATGCCAACCATGCTAGCCGCACCTCCGTGCCAATGGCAAATCATGTCAGCCACACCTAGCCCAAGCTAGCCGCGCCATGCCAAACGCACTCTACCTTGGCCCTAGCTATGCTAGTCACACCAAACGCGCCAAAGCATGCCAACCATGCTAGCCGCACCTCCGTGCCAATGGCAAATCATGCCAGCCACACCTATCCCAAGCTAGCCGCGCCATGCCAAACGCACTCTGCCTTGGCCCTAGCTATGCTAGTCACACCAAACGCGCCAAAGCATGCTAACCATGCTAGCCGCACCTCCGTGCCAATAGCAAATCATGTTAGCCACACCTAGCCCAAGCTAGCCTCGTCATGCCGAACGCATTCCCTTGGCCCTAGCTATGTTAGTCACACCAAACGCGCCAAAGCATGCCAACCATGCTAGCCGCCCCTCATGGCAATGGCAAATTATGCCACCACACCTAGACCAAGCTAGCCGCGCCATGCAAATGCACTCAGCCTTGGCCCTAGCTATGCTAGTCACACCAAACACGCCAAAGCATGCCAACCATGCTAGCCGCACAAATCATGCCAGCCACACCCATCCCAAGCTAGACGCGCCATGCTGAACGCACTCCGCCTTGGCCCTAGCTACACTGGTCACACCACGACAAGCCAAATACCCTTACCTTGGCCCTAGCCGCGCCATGCCAAAGTAGCGCCCGCGCCTAGGCTTGCAAACCGTGCAACCTAGGCCAAATTGGCCACGCATGCCATTGGCACATGCCAACACGCATCGCTGGTAGCTTTTCTTACTGCACCGTGGCCCTAGTGGCCGAGCGTGCCAATGGCACATGCCAACATGCTCGCTGGTAGCTTTTCTTACCAAGTCGTGGCCCTAATGGCCGAGCGTGCCTTGGCACATGCCAACACGCTCGCTGGTAGCTTTTCTTACCAAGCCGTGGCCCTAATGGCCGAGCGTGCCATTGGCACATGCCAACACGCTCGCTGGTAGCTTTCTTACCAAGCCGTGGCCCTAATGGCCAAGCATGCCATTGGCACATGCCAACACGCATCGCTGGTAGCTTTTCTTACTGTGTCGTGACCCTAATGGCCGAAAGCATGCCATTGGCACATGCCAACACACATCGCCGTAGCTTTTCTTACCAGTAGTGTCCCTAATGGCCGAGCGTGCCATTGGCACATGCCAACACGCATCACCGTAGCTTTTCTTACAATGGTCGAGCATGCCATTGGCACATGCCAACACACATCGCTGGTAGCTTTTCTTACCAGGCCGTGTCCCTAATGGCCGAGCGTGCCATTGGCACATGCCAACACACATTGCTGGTAGCTTTACTTACCAGGCCGTGACCCAAATTGGCCACGCATGCCATTGGCACATGCCAACATGCATCGGTGGTAGCTTTTCTTACCAGGCCGTGACCTAAATTGGCCACACATGCCATTGGCACATGCCAACATGCATAGCTGGTAGCTTTTCTTACTAGTCTATGACCCTAATGGCCACGCATGCCATTGGCACATGCCAACACGCATCGCTGGTAGCTTTTCTTACCAGTTCGCGGCCCTAATGGCCGAGCATGCCATCGGCACATACCAACACGCTCGCTGGTAGCTTTCATTACCTAGCCGTGGCCCTAATGGCCGTGCGTGCCATTGACACATGCCAAACACGCACGTTGGTAGCCTAACTTGCAAGCCGTGCAACCTAGGCCAACTTGGCCGTATGCGCCATTGACACATGCCAAAACCCACGCTGGAAGCCTAACTTGCAAACCGTGCAACCTACCACCAAGGCATTCCGCACATGCCATTGGCACATGCCACACACGCCACTAGCGGCTACGGCATTGCCACTTACACTCAACGTGCAACCTACCACCAAGGCATTCCACACATGCCATTGGCACATGCCACACACGCCACTAGCGCTCGCATTGCCACTTACACTCAACGTGCAACCTACCACCAAGGCATTCCACACATGCCATTGGCACATGCCACACACGCCACTAGCAGCTCTGGCATTGCCACTTGCACTCGAGGTGCAACCCGCAACAAAGGCATTCGCACATGCCATTGTCACATGCCACACGCGCCCTAGCGCCGCCACTTGCACTCAAGGTGAAACCAACACTCGAGACATCATCACAAACTGGGGGATGATTTCCAGGTCTTGGTTTGGCCCGGTCATAACATGCGGCGTACACTACGCTCACATTAAGAAAGCGTGAATATGAATAAAGCGGTCAAATAAATGAGGAAATAATGGTGAAAACGTTTTCACCCATAAACACCATGCGGTTACCACCTCCTCCCATTATTTCACCCTTTACTCTCTTCCTTCATGAGGCTGTGGTACGTTTCAATCTCGACTTGTATAAATAGGTCTTACCTATTTCCACCAGACAACAGGTCTCGGTCAGGATAAAAACACAACACTCTCAGGAAAGGCAACTTTGCAAGCTCTCCAAAAAAGCTTTCATCTCTTGAAAGCTTCCGAAGCTTTCACTTTCTGATACAAGTCGAGACACTACTCTCCCATAATTATTCTGGTCTCAACACCTTTCTTTGTTTCCTCCCCAAATCAACCCTTCTCCTCCACTTTGTGACCGAAGCAAGTCTGGAACGGCCATTTCTTGGTTTAGGCTGGACTTGTACAGATTGATCTCTCGAATCTAGAAAGTGCTCACGTGCAGCACATTTGTTTAGGGTTTAAACCAGTTTCTCACTCACCTACCGAATTTACCAAAATCGGCGGAAACGATTTTTACCCATAAACAGTTAGGTATTAGAGTGGCAGGGTGACAGTAGACTGAACTCAGTTTTAATGTTCTATATGTAAGGTTGCTAGTATTTATCTTTCCATTTGTATCCAAAGATTCAATTTCTTTGAAAAAAATAATTAATAAAGTTAATTTTAGATTCAGTTTGGTGTAGATTCCAAAATCAATATCTAAATGAATTTCGGAAACACTAAATCTTGATCTGAATGGATTTCAGATTCCCAAAATCTGAATTGTTAGCAATAAAATGACGAAATTGAATTATTATTTTCATTTGTATAAAAATGCCTCCATTATAACAAATATTGACTGTTATTGTATTTAACATATAATAAGCGTGATACTTAATAATAGATTCAGTATGTGACTTTAAATCACAAATTTTGTTCGTCATATTTAATAACATTCTCAATTTGTCATTTATAAAGAGTCACACCAAATAAATAACGGTTCGAATAACAGATGAAAACCGTGATAAACCATGTTTTATAATAGACTTCATTCGTCATTTATAGCCCCTTCTAGATTAGTGTAGGGTTTAAATTGTTTCTCAACTGCACACCCGCAATTACCGAAATCAGCAGAAACCATTTTCACCTACAAACACCCTCAAAAGAAATTTTAATAATTTGATTGAATGTTTATTGTTAAATATTTGTGATGTTACTTGATTAAATAAATCTTTCAACTATTTGCAATAAATTTTTCTTTACCACAGAAAGGATATAAATATATTAAGAAAGTTATTAAATGGGTGTAGAGTGGTAATTAGGTGCCTCTCCTTTTTTTTTTTCTCGATGGGTTAATACAACGGTTAGTTGTGGCCCCTAAATACTACTAGCAATTACAAGGTCCAGGGTTCGAACCCTTACCTCCTCCAATGGAGGGAGCATGAGAACCATCAGGCCACTTGATGGTTCTCATTGGGTGCCTCTCCTGACTTAAACCAAATAACAAAGAAAGGAATCTCAATCTATGCCGAATATCTACTCGGGAATTTTATTTTTATAATGTGATTTCGGTCTCCTTATCCAAACACGCCATTAAATAAAAAAGTGTATGCATGGTGGAAAACGTTCCCATGTCTTTAATGACGTGTTTGGATACTAAAAATAGAAGTATTTCTGGTTTTCCAAAGCAGAAGTAAAGATATTTTGATTCACAAAAAGTCGACTTTTTTGCTTCTAGAAATTGTTTTGAAATTTTATACCGAAAGCATTTCGATTTCTAGAAGGCGGAAAGTCAGAAGCCAGTTTGGGTGTCGAATGTTAAAACTACTTCCAAAGTCGAAAAAGGTAATTTTTGTGAAACAAAATGGTTTTGCTTGTGACTTCTACTTCTAACTTCTACTTGTGGCAGATTTGTATACAAGCGCTACAAACTTTTGACTTTTGACTTCTAGTATAAAATGACACTGCAAGTGAATGAAAGAGAAAAAGAGAAAAAGCCATAGTTTCCCACTCTTGTGCAACCCTAAAATCAGTCAAATCTATAACACTAAAATTTCCAACAAAATCTGTGCTCCTAAGTCAAAAACCCAAAACCCTTTCTCAATCTTCATCTCCTCTACCAAACCCTAACTCTTCAGTTTTTTATCATCATTAAACAATCCCCTTACTGATTCAACAAACCCCTTACTTCATCTCCTCATCATCTCCCACAAAACCTAAACTTTCTCAATTTCAGAACCATAATCCTTCACTTCATCCGAAATTTCTTGATGTACGATTTAGCAGAGATGTCGTCTGAGACTTGTTTAAGCTGTACTCCTTCATGTATGATTCTTTTTCTCTTGTTTAATAATTAATTGGATCTAATTTTGTTGTACGATTCTAGGGTTTTTAGGGTTTTAAGTGAAATTGATGTCAAGAAACAAAGCTGGATTTTTTTTGAGGATTTTGAGATGTTTATGTTTGTTATTGCAGCTTTTATGTCAAGAAACAAAGCTGGTCGATTTGAATCGATTCAACTTATTCTTTGTGATGTCAGTAATACGGAGGATCTTAACAAGGTAAAAATCGATTTCTGAAATTCTGTCAAAATTACATACATTTTGTAGATTTGAAACCTTTAACAGTTACTGGTATTCATTTCATTAGGTTAAGAAACAAAAATGGCACTTAAAAAGGAAGATTCTACCAACAGAATCTCAGGTTAAAGGACTGAAGGGGAAGTGCAAGGTTAGTCTTAGTTTATTGTTTTCATCTATGTATTTGTAATTTTACAGTTTATGAGCTTGACGAGGGTAGATCTATACAGGTGAATAAATGCAATGTCCTCTGTTTAGTTCTCAATTATCATTATAGTTTTGTTCTTAAGTTTTCCAATTTGTATATACAGGTACTGGGAAGAATCTGGCAATAGGTGGGTTCTTCATTGCCTTAGGAAGTACATAGTCCGTTTTATTTGAAATGGTGAGAACCTTACCCTTTTGTTTTTTCAAATCTTTGCCATTCTTTTCTTTTTCTTTAATATTCTTTTGCTGAATTAAATTGTGATATGTTGGTTGCTTCATTTTATCATGTGACCCTGTAGTGGTTATCATCCTTCCCTGATGATGTTGGTTTTAAAAACATGGGTTAGAATTGAAATGGATTATAAACCACTGAATTAACATGTGTCATGTTTGCTTACTTTTGCTTCATCCGCACTGACTTTACTTTTGCTTGATTTGCATTGATTTGTTAGACTTCACATGTTATAAGGTCTAAAAATTGTACATCTGAACCCCTAAGTAATTCTATTTTTAAGTTGTTAAATGACTTGTGCTTCTTGTTATCTTAAATTTCGTTTTCCTTATGTTGGTGATCTTGATACTGTGATGTTGTAGTTGATCTTGATACTGTGATGTTGTAGTTGTCATGGATATTTGTTTTTCATTCCTTGTGTAATGGTTCAGATCTGTTTGATCTTAGGGTTATGTGGAAATAATGCTAGCTAGTACCTCCATCTGTCTTTAGGACCTCTTATAAATCACTAGTTTTAGTATTGTTTTTTTTTTTGTGCTTAAATGATCATAATAGCTTCAACAAAACGTCAGTTTCATTCTTCTTTTTTCATGTTTTCATGTTTTCATTTTTGATTTTTTTTTCTTTCTAATCTGTGCCTTATTTTATTTTTACTTTTCTTTCAGGTTTGTTGTTGAAAGTGGAGATATCAAACTCACTAAAGATGTGAATGCTCTTTTGAAAAGTGTGGTAAAAGATCTTAAATTCGAGCTGTTCATTTTGTATTTTGTGATTGCTTGATTGGTTTGATCTTTGTTATTTCCAAACCTTAACTTTGGGGAACTTTTTTTAGGTTTAATGTCGAGTTTTCTAGTGATCGAGTGGGGAAATGAGTTTTGGACTAATGTGAAACTGAGCTGTAGTGTTTGTTTCATTAGGAATTGGCTTTATCATATACCTGGTAGTTAAGTTGCGGAAGAATATATTTGAAACTGTAGAGTTATTTATCACCTTTTAGATATTTATGGATTACATGTTTAGTGGAATTCTGATAATGATGTGTTTTGCTGCTTCAAGCAAATTCAAAATCCTACAGCAATTATGGTTACAAGAACTGTTGTTGCACAAGATGATTATTAATTTGCACAAGATGATTATTAATATCAGTGGAGATGGTCCAACATCAGCTTTTCGTTGGTGAACTGATGAACAGTCTGCACTGATGAAGGCAAGAATAGCAAGCTTAAGGATATTTTGTATCGAACAAAGTTGTTTATTTGAATGCTCTGTATTGATTGTTCTTCCAACTGGTGTTGGTGTGCAACTTATTGCCATGAAATATCAATTATGTGATAGTTGATAGTGGGCTTCATACGGGTGGAGAATTTTTTTGTTCGTATCTGTATAATGCCTCTGTAGAGGATATTTCAGCTGTAGTTTCTCTTTTGAGATTTTTACTGATCCATTGCTCCTTCCAGGGATGCTTCCAAAAGTTCTGGATGTTCAATTCCTGGAGAAATTTAAGACATCCTTGGTAATGGGCAATGAACCCGATAAAGAAATTCTGAAGATGGTGGGAAGAACCACTTTGAGGATCAAGGTATAATTTCATTTTTATGCGTTTGTTCTTCTCCTTAGCATCTTATGCACCTTTTCTTGTTTGCTTTTATTAACGGGGTAAGTACTCTTGCACATTTCAGAATGAATTAGTATGAAATGTTGCATCTTGCTAGACCTCTGTCTTGCTGAATTTTGTAGTTGTGATTCCTTTATTTTCTCTGGGTTATTTAAAGATTGGAACATAACCACTTTATGGATATATAGGATTCTGGATAACATTCCAGTTGCAGTCCTTAGACATAGGAGGGATGGAACACATGCCACCAGTTATGAACATAGTTTCCACGTTGGTTTTAAAGGAAACTACGCTGGGGTAAGTAGCTGATACATTAGTTTCTTTTTGGGGGCTTTTAGTTTTCTGGTTCTTATATCAAGTTTCCTGTGCAGTGCAAAGATGAAAAATATTTCATCAATAACCATTTTAGCTTCAAAGTCATGTATCACATGGATATTGGATCTCGAGACCTATATGGCCCGCATTGTTGGATTTGCGGTTATTCCAAACAGGTATGATAGATTTGGTGTCTCCTTTCAACGTTTGATGATTTGATTTTTTTTGTGTTCATTTTTGTTGACATGATGATTTCCTACCCTTTTTCATCTTGGCATCAATTCATTGGTATTTTTTTTAATTTCATGTCTTAAAATCAAAATACAAAAACGACCTGAGTTCAGGATTTGAGACACTTAGGTTCAAATAAAACTAACTAAGAAAAAGCATTATTACCATACCAAAATAAAGAAGAACGAACAAGTTTATAAAAGAGGAACATATCAGTAAAATAGTGTAGAAACAAAGAGGGAGTGAATGGAAGAGTGTAAATTGCACTCAGAGTAGAGCCTCCTTTTCCTAATAAACATTTTATGCAGTTGTATCTATAATAGGTAAAATGTCTTGATTACAATTCACTATCTTATTGCACAGACTACTTGTTCTGTTAACCTCATTTTAACGCACCCTCTCAAGCAAGTGCGTAGATGTCCGGCATACCTAGCTTGTCGAGGAAAGAGTTGGATGGACTAGGAAATCCTTTTGTTAGAATGTCTCGCATACCTAGCTTGTCGAGGAAAGAGTTGGATGGACTAGGAAATCCTTTTGT